>JAVIAB010000108.1:7498472-7898472 GCA_032433765.1 Megaustenia siamemsis | reverse complement strand
GTGTGAGATCTGGCTAGAGACATAGATTCTTTCAGACTGGCTGTCGTGAATGCAACGTTCTGCAAAGAACACGCGACCTGTTGATGATAGCTATAAACGTCATGCTAGTGAGGGTGTTTTGTTTTTCAGCCTTCAGACTTACTTCTATAGACGGTGATATATAGACGTCCAGTGTATGAGCGCCATGACAATCTCCTTTCGAAAGTGACCACACGCCTCTCCATCTTACAGAATTTTAGTTTAAATGACATGCCATCCTCATTGCATATCCGACAAGTCCATAAGTGCCCAGGTCTCTTCTGAAGTATACCCCTCAGTGTGTAGCGACTAACGACAAAGGCATTGTATTGGATGACGTGTCTTCTTTAGTTTCCTGGGAAGCCCTCTCTTCTGGCATCTCCAATCTTGATATTATATTAGTCAAGTCTCTTCATGGCTGCGGATTTACGGATATTTTTTTCGTTCATCTTCCATAAGGGCATTCAGAATGTCTCGCGGACCATCGCCCTTCCGCACTCAACATTAGCCATACTGGCAAGCCTGTCAGTGCCCTCATTATCTTCTACACCTGCGTGCCTCGGCATGAAAAAGAAGCAGACTTCTGTTAGAATAGACCTCCCCTTACAGAAGATAATCACCAACAACATCGGGAGTCCTAGTATCAATTTTCGGGCGAATGTTTTCTTGCAGTTCCATGAGAGATCCTGTTGAGATTTAACTTTACTTTCAGCGCGTCGCTAGGATGAAATCTGATAAAGTCAGGTGACCTATGAACCAGTGGCAGTAATGGGTCTCATCTATTGGTGGTGGGGAGGTTTCCATACTTGTAAGACAGAAGCACAATACACATCAACTTTGGTAACTTGATAGCACGTGAGTGTGGAAACCACCATATCCTCAGTTTGCACAGGAATTTCTGTAAACACGTAAATTCAGTTTGTTTTTTCTTCTACACTGATTATTCTGACAGTTTTGGTCCCAGAGCAATGAAGGAGCAAAAGATCAGAGCCCTGTCACACCAAGTGGCGTCGGAATATGGTGTTAAAGTCCATATTTTGTAAGATTTTGTGCAGTTATGTTGTGTTGTTTACATTTTTACGCTCGTCGCTGTTTCTCAATTTAAATTGAAATGAACATAAGGTAACCTGAGACGATTAGTTACCACACGTTAGTGCAGTTAACTAACCACTAGCATCTGTTATCGTGGCGAGCGCGTGAACCTACCACGTAGGTATTAGTGCAGTTAACTCACTAGCATCTGTTATCGTGGCTCCCGAGCGCGTGTGAAATATCCCGTGTATCTGCTGTCATGATATGAGTGTCAAGTTTGTACAAGCAAATCTCTCTCTCTCTCTCTCTGCGATCAGGACTTAATCAGAGTAGGACTCCAGACTCTCACACGAAGACAGCTAACTGTCTGTTTAAGCCTGTTAGATCCACTCCGCTTGAATGCCTGTTAAAACGTTGCACTGTGTTCTGCGCCAGTGGCCCAGTGCATCCGATTTCAGCCAGCATTTTGTTCAGGTTTGCTTTCCTTAGCCTTTGATTGTCCCCAATCTTCCTGCAAGGCAGCAGATGATCTTTTCTATAGGGGGATTCTGCCCTTAGATGATCGGCACTCCCAGTTTTACGAGCACCATCTGCCCGAGTCACTAGAGATGACTAACACAGACATGCACACACAAAGATAGGAGATGTGACTAACACAGACATGCACACATCGATATGAGACATGATTAACACTGACAAACATCAAGATATATGACACATGACTAACATAAACATGCACATTAAGATATGAGATATGACTGACATAGACATGCACACACAAAGATATGACACATGCCTAACATAAACATGCACACAGAGATATGAGGTATGGCTAACATAGACATGCACACACAAAGGTATGAGATGTGACTAACATAGCCATGCACACACAAGGACATGAGATGTGACGTACACAGACATGCACACAACAAAGATATGACATATGACTAACATAAACATGCACACAAAGATATGAGATATCTAACCCACACATGCACACAAAGCTATGACACATGACTAACACAGATACACACTAAGATATGAGATATGACTAAACATATACACATATAAAGATATGAGACATGATTAACACGGACACACCAAGATATGAGATATGACTAACATGACACACACCAAGATATGAGCCATGGCCAGCACACATACACACACACACAAGCTAAGATATGAGCCATGGCTAGCACAGAAACACATCAAGATATGAGCTATGGCTAGCACAGAAACACATCAATATATGAGCCATTGCTTCACGGAAAAAACACCAAGAAATGAGCACAGAAACATATTAAGGTATCCATATGCTTGGTTTTGCTGTAGTACTCTTCTTAACATGGGAATCATCGACATGCGAGACGCAGGCCCCGATTAACTGTTCACATGTTTCGTTCAAACAGTTGTCCGGAAATTTGAGAGTGCAGTCTGATCCGTAGTACGTTTCCTTGCACGTACAGTCTGTACTTTCCGGGTCACATATGATGTCACAGCCATCAGAGCACGTCTGTTTGCACTGTAGCCCAAAATTACCATCGGGACAAGTGTCACTACAGGTGTAGCCAGGACGTTTACATTGTAGGCATTTTCCGGATTTTTCCTCACATAAAGGACAGACACTAAGACAAGACCCGGAGCAGTCATATCCATAGATCCCATATGAACAGTTGCCTTGACACGTACCGATGATGACGTTGTAGCCTTTGAAGCACCCACTACACACTGCACAAAACGACCACGAATGCCCGTCCAGACAATAGGTGTCTGTAAATGTTTGCACCTCACTCACCGTCAGTGCACTATCGGCCTGCGAAATGGTCGGTGAGAACTCTGTCTTAATGTGTGCCATTGTCGCTTGTGTGGTGATTACAATAGTGTTCACAGAAATGTTTGAGTATGATATATCATTATACTGGAACACTACACCGCCACTGTCAGAGAAAGCCTGTAGTGTGGCATTCTTTACCCGAATCATATTGCTAGCTCGATGATAAATTCGAATGATGTGAGTCTTCTGGGGCGTGGCATAGTTCAGATACCAGTAAAATTGAATTGGTTCCACTTCTCAATTGTGTGTGTGTGCAGTCATTGTCATAGAGATTAGTCTTTGTTTTGCCATTAACTGCGGCCTCTGGTCCACATCCGTCTCCTGTATAACAAGCATTAAATGTGTCGGTCTGGTTTGTATTCTGTTTGAGAGCCACATTCCGACCCCCGCCAATGTAGATGGAGCAGATATTTGCAACTACCGCTCCTTCAATCCGTAACTTGTTGATCAGACCAGCCCCAGAGCAAAAGACATCAATCTCGTGCTGACTAACTACAAACCTTGATTCATTGTTACATGAGGCAGAACCATTTAGTTTTACCGTGAAACTGTCCGGAAATGTTAAGTCATTCACATAAATCCTAAACCAGGAGAGCGGCAAAGATTTATTGAGAGTTGCCTCAACTGGTGTAGAATCTGTGTCCGGATTACATGTGGTGTCGTTGTTATCAAACAGGAAAGTAGGTTCAGATTTTTGGGCGTATTTGTAAACGAGATCCAAGTACTGACACTAGGGTCCGAAATATTCGTGCTGACAACTGTCATTGTTTGGGCATGTCCCTGTAGTTTTGTCACAAACTAAGTCATTATAGCTTATAAACAACATCTTGCAGAGTAAATTAAAATACTATGGGCAAGTCAGTGGGCTGGAAAAAACAATAATGGAAGGCATGGTTGCAGGATGATGCAACAGGGACAGACGAGGAGGAAGGTGGTTTCAAGACATGGAGATCTTGAACATAGCAACAGAAGATGTGGGGGATCTAGCTAGAGACAGAGATTCTTTCAGACAGGCTGTGGTTAATGCAACGTTATGTGTAAGATCTAGCTAGAGACAGAGATTCTTTCAGACGGGCTGTGGTTAATGCAACGTTCTGTGTTAGATCTAGCTAGAGACAGAGATTCTTTCAGACGGGCTGTGGTGAATGCAACGTTCTGTGTGAGATCTAGCTAGACACAGAGATTCTTTCAGACGGGCTGTGGTGAATGCAACGTTCTGTGGAAGATCTGGCTAGAGACAGAGATTCTTTCAGACGGGCTGTGGTTAATGCAACGTTCTGTGTTAGATCTAGCTAGAGACAGAGATTCTTTCAGACGGGCTGTGGTGAATGCAACGTTCTGTGTGAGATCTAGCTAGAGACAGAGATTCTTTCAGACGGGCTGTGGTGAATGCAACGTTCTGTGTGAGATCTAGCTAGAGACAGAGATTCTTTCAGACAGGCTGTGGTTAATGCAACGTTATGTGTGAGATCTAGCTAGAGACAGAGATTCTTTCAGACGGGCTGTGGTTAATGCAACGTTCTGTGTTAGATCTAGCTAGAGACAGAGATTCTTTCAGACGAGCTGTGGTGAATGCAACGTTCTGTGTGAGATCTAGCTAGAGACAGAGATTCTTTCAGACGGGCTGTGGTTAATGCAACGTTCTGTGTTAGATCTAGCTAGAGACAGAGATTCTTTCAGACGGGCTGTGGTGAATGCAACGTTCTGTGTGAGATCTAGCTAGAGACAGAGATTCTTTCAGACGGGCTGTGGTGAATGCAACGTTCTGTGTGAGATCTAGCTAGAGACAGAGATTCTTTCAGACAGGCTGTGGTTAATGCAACGTTCTGTGTGAGATCTAGCTAGAGACAGAGATTCTTTCAGACGGGCTATGGTGAATGCAACGTTCTGTGTGAGATCTAGCTAGAGACAGAGATTCTTTCAGACGAGCTATGGTGAATGCAACGTTCTGTGTTAGATCTGGCTAGAGACAGAGATTCTTTCAGACGGGCTGTGGTAAATGCAACGTTCTGTGTGAGATCTAGCTAGAGACAGAGATTCTTTCAGACGGGCTGTGGTGAATGCAACGTTCTGTGGAAGATCTGGCTAGAGACATAGATTCTTTCAGACGGACTGTGGTGAATGCAACGTTCTGTGGGAGATCTGGCTAGAGACAGAGATTCTTTCAGACGGGCTGTGGTGAATGCAACGTTCTGTGGGAGATCTGTCTAGAGACAGAGATTCTTTCAGACGGGCTGTGGTGAATGCAACGTTCTGTGGAAGATCTGGCTAGAGACAGAGATTCTTTCAGACGGGCTGTGGTGAATGCAACGTTCTGTGAGAGATCTAGCTTGAGACAGAGATTCTTTCAGACGGGCTGTGAAAGGACATGCAACCTGATGATGTAGATATGTTATTGTCATTTAATAATAATTATGACTATCATTATTAACTCTCATCTGCGGTAAGAGAATCATGGACAATAGATAATCAAGCGAAAAAGCGGACATCGGTGATGATATTGATAGTGGTAGTTGTGGTGATGATATTGATAGTGGTAGTTGTGGTGATGATATTGATAGTGGTAGTGGTGGTGATGATATTGATAGTGGTAGTTGTGGTGATGATATTGATAGTGTTAGTGGTGGTGATAATATTGATAGTGTTAGTGGTGGTGATGATATTGATAGTGTTAGTGGTGGTGATGATATTGATAGTGTTAGTGGTGGTGATAATATTGATAGTGTTAGTGGTGGTGATAATATTGATAGTGTAGTGGTGGTGATGATATTGATAGTGTTAGTGGTGGTTATGATATTGATAGTGTTAGTGGTGGTGATGATATTGATAGTGTTAGTGGTGGTTATGATATTGATAGTGTTAGCGGTGGTGATAATATTGATAGTGTTAGTGGTGGTGATAATATTGATAGTGTTAGTGGTGGTGATGATATTGATAGTGTTAGCGGTGGTGATAATATTGATAGTGTTAGTGGTAGTGGTGGTGATGATATTGATAGTGGTAGTGGTGGTGATGATATTGATAGTGGTAATGGTGGTGATGATATTGATAGTGGTAGTAGTGGTGATGATATTGATAGTGGTAGTAGTGGTGATGATATTCATAGTGGTAGTAGTGGTGATGATATTGATAGTGGTAGTAGTGGTGATGATATTGATAGTGGTAGTTGTGGTGATGATATTGATAGTGGTAGTAGTGGTGATGATATTGATAGTGGTAGTTGTGGTGATGATATTGATAGTGGTAGTGGTGGTGATGATATTGATAGTGTTAGTGGTGGTGATGATATTGATAGTGGTAGTAGTGGTGATGATATTGATTGTGGTAGTAGTGATGATGATATTGTTAGTGGATGTAGTGGTGATGATATTGTTAGAGGTAGTAGTGGTGATGATATTGATAGTGGTAGTAGTGGTGATGATATTGATAGTGGTAGTAGTGGTGATGATATTGATAGTGGTAGTGGTGGTGATGATATTGATAGTGGTAGTAGTGGTGATGATATTGATAATGGTAGTGGTGGTGATGATATTGATGACAGTAGTAGTGGTGATGATATTGATAGTGGTATTGGTAGCGATGATATTGATAGTGGTAGTAGTGGTGATGATATTGATAGTGGTATTGGTAGCGATGATATTGATAGTGGTAGTAGTGGTGATGATATTGATAGTGGTAGTTGTGGTGATGATATTGATAGTGGTAGTGGTGGTGATGATATTGATGACAGTAGTAGTGGTGATGATATTGATAGTGGTAATGGTAGCGATGATATTGATAGTGGTAGTAGTGTGGTGATGATATTGATAGTGGTATTGGTAGCGATGATATTGATAGTGGTAATAGTGGTGATGGTATTGATAGTGGTATTGGTAGCGATGATATTGATAGTGGTAGTAGTGGTGATGATATTGATAGTGGTATTCTTAGCGATGATATTGAAAGTGGTAGTAGTGGTGATGATATTGATAGTGGTAGTGGTGGTGATGATAATGATAGTGGTAGTAGTGGTGATGATATTTATGACAGTAGTAGTGGTGATGATATTGATAGTGGTAGTGGTGGTGATGATATTGACAGTGGTAGTGGTGGTGATGATATTGATGTGGTATTGGGTATTGGTGGCGATGATAATTATAGTGTTAGTGGTGGTGAGGATATTGATAGTGGTATTGGTGGCGATGATAATTATAGTGGTAGTGGTGGTGATGATACTGATAGTGGTAGTGGTGGTGATGATAATGATATTAATAGTGGTAGTGGTGGTGATGATATTGATAGTGGTAGTGGTGGTGATGATATTGATAGTGGTATTGGTGGTGATGATAATTATAGTGGTAGTGGTGGCAATGCTATTGATGGCAGTGGTGGTGGTGATAATGATATTGATGGCAGTGGTGGTGGTGATAATGATATTGATGGCAGTGTTGATAATGATATTGATAGTGGTAGTGGTGGTGATGATATTGATAGTGGTAGTGGTGGTGATGATATTGATAGTGGTAGTGGTGGTGATGATATTGATAGTGGTAGTGGTGGTGATTATATTGATAGAGGTAGTGGTGGTGATAATATTGATAGTGTTAGTGGTGGTGATGATATTGATAGTGTTAGTGGTGGTGATGATATTGATAGTGTTAGTGGTGGTGATGATATTGATAGTGTTAGTGGTGGTGATAATATTGATAGTGTTAGTGGTGGTGATGATATTGATAGTATTAGTGGTGGTTATGATATTGATAGTGTTAGTGGTGGTGATGATATTGATAGTGTTAGTGGTGGTTATGATATTGATAGTGTTAGCGGTGGTGATAATATTGATAGTGTTAGTGGTGGGGATAATATTGATAGTGTTAGTGGTGGTGATGATATTGATAGTGTTAGCGGTGGTGATAATATTAATAGTGTTAGTGGTAGTGGTGGTGATGATATTGATAGTTGTAGTGGTGGTGATGATATTGATAGTGGTAATGGTGGTGATGATATTGATAGTGGTAGTAGTGGTGATGATATTGATAGTGGTAGTAGTGGTGATGATATTCATAGTGGTAGTAGTGGTGATGATATTGATAGTGGTTGTAGTGGTGATGATATTGATAGTGGTAGTTGTGGTGATGATATTGATAGTGGTAGTAGTGGTGATGATATTGATAGTGGTAGTGGTGGTGATGATATTGATAGTGGTAGTGGTGGTGGATGATATTGGTAGTGTTAGTGGTGGTGATGATATTGATAGTGGTAGTAGTGGTGATGATATTGATAGTGTTAGCGGTGGTGATAATATTGATAGTGGTAGTAGTGGTGATGATATTGATAGTGGTAGTAGTGATGATGATATTGTTAGTGGATGTAGTGGTGATGATATTGTTAGTGGTAGTAGTGGTGATGATATTGATAGTGGTAGTAGTGGTGATGATATTGATAGTGGTAGTAGTGGTGATGATATTGATAGTGGTAGTGGTGGTGATGATATTGATAGTGGTAGTAGTGGTGATGATATTGATAATGGTAGTGGTGGTGATGATATTGATGACAGTAGTAGTGGTGATGATATTGATAGTGGTATTGGTAGCGATGATATTGATAGTGGTAGTAGTGGTGACGATATTGATAGTGGTATTGGTAGCGATGATATTGATAGTGGTAGTAGTGGTGATGATATTGATAGTGGTAGTTGTGGTGATGATATTGATAGTGGTAGTGGTGGTGATGATATTGATGACAGTAGTAGTGGTGATGATATTGATAGTGGTAATGGTAGCGATGATATTGATAGTGGTAGTAGTGGTGATGATATTGATAGTGGTATTGGTAGCGATGATATTGATAGTGGTAGTAGTGGTGATGATATTGATAGTGGTATTGGTAGCGATGATATTGATAGTGGTAGTAGTGGTGATGATATTGATAGTGGTATTCTTAGCGATGATATTGAAAGTGGTAGTAGTGGTGATGATATTGATAGTGGTAGTGGTGGTGATGATAATGATAGTGGTAGTAGTGGTGATGATATTTATGACAGTAGTAGTGGTGATGATATTGATAGTGGTAGTGGTGGTGATGATATTGACAGTGGTAGTGGTGGTGATGATATTGATGTGTGTATTGGGTATTGGTGGCGATGATAATTATAGTGTTAGTGGTGGTGAGGATATTGATAGTGGTATTGGTGGCGATGATAATTATAGTGGTAGTGGTGGTGATGATACTGATAGTGGTAGTGGTGGTGATGATAATGATATTAATAGTGGTAGTGGTGGTGATGATATTGATAGTGGTAGTGGTGGTGATGATATTGATAGTGGTATTGGTGGTGATGATAATTATAGTGGTAGTGGTGGCAATGCTATTGATGGCAGTGGTGGTGGTGATAATGATATTGATGGCAGTGGTGGTGGTGATAATGATATTGATGGCAGTGTTGATAATGATATTGATAGTGGTAGTGGTGGTAATGATATTGATAGTGGTAGTGGTGGTGATTATATTGATAGAGGTAGTGGTGGTGATGATATTGATGGCAGTGGTGGTGGTGATGATATTGATAGTGGTAGTGGTGGTGATGATATTGATAGTGGTAGTGGTGGTGATGATATTGATAGAGGTAGTGGTGGTGATGATATTGATAGTGTTAGTGGTGGTGATGATATTGATAGTGGTAGTGGTGGTGATGATATTGATAGAGGTAGTGGTGGTGATGATATTGATAGTGGTAGTGGTGGTGATGATATTGATGGCAGTGGTGGTGGTGATGATATTGATAGTGGTAATGGTGGTGATGATATTGATGGCAGTGGTGGTGGTGATGATATTGATAGTGATAATGGTGGTGATGATATTGATGGCAGTAGTAGTGGTGATAATATTGATAGTTGTAATGGTGGTGATGATATTGATGGCAGTAGTAGTGGTGATGATATTGATAGTGGTAATGGTGGTGATGATATTGATGGCAGTAGTAGTGGTGATGATATTGATAGTGGTAATGGTGGTGATGATATTGATGATGATGATATTGTTGGTGCTAATGATGATGCTATGATAGCAGCAAAGATAATAGTGATAATGATGATTAATGATTACTATAATAATGATTATAAGATAATAATAAAGTATATACTTGTCTAGGGTGCCCCTGGCCTGCCAGGACTTATGGGACCTGAGGGTTTGCCAGGTTTACTAGGACCTGAAGGACCTGTTGGAGATATAGGTGAACCTGGAAGTCAAGGAGAGCCAGGTGCGCAGGGAGAACAAGGAATGAGAGTAAGTAGAAAAAAGTAATGTACCCCCGTCACGACAAGTGACGTATAGGGAGTATGGTGTTAGTGACCATACATTTTACAGACCTTCGGAACATGATTTTTAGGGTAATGTGGTCGGTATTACGCCCGTGCTGCTTTATTTTTCCAGAAAAAAATCCAGTACCCATTAAAGGCTGGGTGAATCCGGAAGCCATTGGTTGGGACCGAATCCTACCTCTTGTCCTTTGTAGTCCAGTTCACTAACCACTGAGCTATCATGGCTCCCTATGAGAGTAAATGCTTGCAAGATAAGGCTTTAAGATATTTTAGCTATTTTTTAAAATGTTTTAATAACTGTTTAAATTGAGTCTTACTATCAGAGACAAAGAATGAACTACAAGAAATGATAGACATAATAGTAAAAAATAGCAACAAGAAATGTCTCACAGTCTAAATAGTAAGAAAACAGAAGTAATGGTCATATCAAAGAAACAATCACCACCATCATGCAGCCTAAAAATAAACAGGACAAATCTGAAACAAGTGCAATGTGCCAAATACTTGGGCACAATAATAACATCAGATAGAAGATGCACCATAGAAATAAAAAGCTAATTAGCTCAGGCCAAAATAGCATTTCAGAAAATGAAAAAACGTCATATGCAACAAGTCTATGTCAATAATATAGAGCCAATTCTGACCTATGGAAGCAAACCATGTACAGTAAACAAACAAATGAAAACGCTATACGAGGCCACAGAGATGAGATTTCTCAGAAGAACATTGAAAGTTCCCTGGACAGCTAAAAAGACCAACGAGGAAATTCTCAAAGAGGCTAGCACAAAAAGGGAGCTCATAAGAAACATCAGAAAGAAAACAATCAACAGCATGAGCAGAGGAAAGTTGGAATACTTGGTTACAATTGGCAAAATACAGGGAAAGAGAGATCGCAGATGACAGAGAGAAAATACTGGATAGCTTGATGTCAGGGCATAGAAAATAGTCAACAACAGAACTGATATGATGCATAATAGATAGAAGATTGTGGAAGGACATGATCGCCTTCGACAAACGGTATGGCACATGATGATGAGACGAGAATCTGTCTGTAATTAAAATAACCATGGGATTAATTATTTTATGTTTTAAATTCGTGTAATAATATGTATATCATTTTATACTCGGTCAAATGTATTTATATCTTGTTAATATTAATCTTTAACCTTTGGACAGTTTTTATTGTTCACTTTTAAATCAAAGATATTATTAAACTTTTTTTTCAATTGAAAATGTAAAAAAGTAATTAAATTTTACAAGAAGATCTTTTACAACAAGAATTTATGTTTTGCCATAAGAATGTTGATGTTTTATTAGAATTTTGATGTTTTTGCCATAAGAATATTGATGTTTTATTAGAATTTTGATGTTTTTGCCATAAGAATATTGATGTTTTATTAGAATTTTGATGTTTTTGCCATAAGAATGTTGATGTTTTGCCACAAGGGAGCAAACAATAATTACCTCTTTAATTTCTAGGGCCCAGACGGCTTGCCAGGATTTGCAGGTGTGTCTGGAATCCCAGTAAGTTGTTTTATAATCAAATTTGTCTTGTATTTGGTTTGTTGTTTTATAATCAAATTTGTCTTGTATTTGGTTTGTTGTTATAATCAAATTTGTCTTGTATTTGGTTTGTTGTTTTATAATCAAATTTGTCTTGTATTTGGTTTGTTGTTTTATAATCAAATTTGTCTTGTATTTGGTTTGTTGTTTTATAATCAAATTTGTCTTGTATTTGGTTTGTTGTTTTATAATCAAATTTGTCTTGTATTTGGTTTGTTGTTTTATAATCAAATTTGTCTTGTATTTGGTTTGATGTTTTATAATCAAATTTGTCTTGTATTTGGTTTGATGTTTTATAATCAAATTTGTCTTGTATTTGGTTTGTTGTTTTATAATCAAATTTGTCTTGTATTTGGTTTGTTGTTTTATAATCAAATTTGTCTTGTATTTGGTTTGCTGTTTTATAATCAAATTTGTCTTGTATTTGGTTTGTTGTTTTATAATCAAATTTGTCTTGTATTTGGTTTGTTGTTTTATAATCAAATTTGTCTTGTATTTGGTTTGTTGTTTTATAATCAAATTTGTCTTGTATTTGGTTTGTTGTTTCATAATCAAATTTGTCTTGTATTTGGTTTGTTGTTTCATAATAAAATTTGTCTTGTATTTGGTTTGTTGTTTTATAATCAAATTTGTCTTGTATTTGGTTTGATGTTTTATAATCAAATTTGTCTTGTATTTGGTTTGTTGTTTTATAATCAAATTTGTCTTGTATTTGGTTTGTTGTTTTATAATCAAATTGTCTTGTATTAGGTTTGTTGTTTTATAATCAAATTTGTCTTGTATTTGGTTTGTTGTTTTATAATCAAATTTGTCTTGTATTTGGTTTGTTGTTTTATAATCAAATTTGTCTTGTATTTGGTTTGTTGTTTCATAATCAAATTTGTCTTGTATTTGGTTTGTTG
This sequence comes from Megaustenia siamemsis, assembly GCA_032433765.1. Classification (NCBI taxonomy): domain Eukaryota; kingdom Metazoa; phylum Mollusca; class Gastropoda; order Stylommatophora; family Ariophantidae; genus Megaustenia; species Megaustenia siamemsis. The sequence continues at coordinate 7,885,822 of JAVIAB010000108.1, read as the reverse complement.
TTTTATAATAAAATTTGTCTTGTATTTGGTTTGTTGTTTTATAATCAAATTTGTCTTGTATTTGGTTTGTTGTTTTATAATCAAATTTGTCTTGTATTTGGTTTGTTGTTTCATAATCAAATTTGTCTTGTATTTGGTTTGTTGTTTTATAATAAAATTTGTCTTGTATTTGGTTTGTTGTTTCATAATCAAATTTGTCTTGTATTTGGTTTGTTGTTCATAATAAAATTTGTCTTGTATTTGGTTTGTTGTTTTATAATCAAATTTGTCTTGTATTTGGTTTGATGTTTTATAATCAATTTGTCTTGTATTTGGTTTGTTGTTTTATAATCAAATTTGTCTTGTATTTGGTTTGTTGTTTTTATAATCAAATTTGTCTTGTATTTGGTTTGCTGTTTTATAATCAAATTTGTCTTGTATTTGGTTTGTTGTTTTATAATCAAATTTGTCTTGTATTTGGTTTGTTGTTTTATAATCAAATTTGTCTTGTATTTGGTTTGTTGTTTTATAATCAAATTTGTCTTGTATTTGGTTTGTTGTTTCATAATCAAATTTGTCTTGTATTTGGTTTGTTGTTTCATAATAAAATTTGTCTTGTATTTGGTTTGTTGTTTTATAATCAAATTTGTCTTGTATTTGGTTTGATGTTTTATAATCAAATTTGTCTTGTATTTGGTTTGTTGTTTTATAATCAAATTTGTCTTGTATTTGGTTTGTTGTTTTATAATCAAATTTGTCTTGTATTAGGTTTGTTGTTTTATAATCAAATTTGTCTTGTATTTGGTTTGTTGTTTTATAATCAAATTTGTCTTGTATTTGGTTTGTTGTTTTATAATCAAATTGTCTTGTATTTGGTTTGTTGTTTCATAATCAAATTTGTCTTGTATTTGGTTTGTTGTTTTATAATAAAATTTGTCTTGTATTTGGTTTGTTGTTTTATAATCAAATTTGTCTTGTATTTGGTTTGTTGTTTTATAATCAAATTTGTCTTGTATTTGGTTTGTTGTTTCATAATCAAATTTGTCTTGTATTTGGTTGCTGTTTTATAATCAAATTTGTCTTGTATTTGGTTTATTGTTTTATAATCAAATTTGTCTTGTATTTGGTTTGTTGTTTTATAATCAAATTTGTCTTGTATTTGGTTTGTTGTTTATAATCAAATTGTCTTGTATTTGGTTTGTTGTTTCATAATCAAATTTGTCTTGTATTTGGTTTGTTGTTTCATAATAAAATTTGTCTTGTATTTGGTTTGTTGTTTTATAATCAAATTTGTCTTGTATTGGTTTGATGTTTTATAATCAAATTTGTCTTGTATTTGGTTTGTTGTTTTATAATCAAATTTGTCTTGTATTTGGTTTGTTGTTTTATAATCAAATTTGTCTTGTATTAGGTTTGTTGTTTTATAATCAAATTTGTCTTGTATTTGGTTTGTTGTTTTATAATCAAATTTGTCTTGTATTTGGTTTGTTGTTTTATAATCAAATTTGTCTTGTATTTGGTTTGTTGTTTCATAATCAAATTTGTCTTGTATTTGGTTTGTTGTTTTATAATAAAATTTGTCTTGTATTTGGTTTGTTGTTTTATAATAAAATTTGTCTTGTATTTGGTTTGTTGTTTTATAATCAAATTTGTCTTGTATTTGGTTTGTTGTTTCATAATCAAATTTGTCTTGTATTTGGTTTGTTGTTTCATAATCAAATTTGTCTTGTATTTGGTTTGTTGTTTCATAATCAAATTTGTCTTGTATTTGGTTTGTTGTTTTATAATCAAATTTGTCTTGTATTTGGTTTGTTGTTTTATAATCAAATTTGTCTTGTATTTGGTTTGTTGTTTTATAATCAAATTTGTCTTGTATTTGGTTTGTTGTTTCATAATCAAATTTGTCTTGTATTTGGTTTGTTGTTTTATAATCAAATTTGTCTTGTATTGGTTTGTTGTTTTATAATCAAATTTGTCTTGTATTTGGTTTGTTGTTTTATAATCAAATTTGTCTTGTATTTGGTTTGTTGTTTCATAATCAAATTTGTCTTGTATTTGGTTTGTTGTTTTATAATCAAATTTGTCTTGTATTTGGTTTGTTGTTTCATAATCAAATTTGTCTTGTATTTGGTTTGTTGTTTCATAATCAAATTTGTCTTGTATTTGGTTTGTTGTTTTATAATCAAATTTGTCTTGTATTTGGTTTGTTGTTTTATAATCAAATTTGTCTTGTATTTGGTTTGTTGTTTTATAATCAAATTTGTCTTGTATTTGGTTTGTTGTTTCATAATCAAATTTGTCTTGTATTTGGTTTGTTGTTTCATAATCAAATTTGTCTTGTATTTGGTTTGTTGTTTCATAATTAAGCTTAGCTTGGATTTGTTTTAGCTGGTTTTTTTTTTAAGACAAAGATGAAAGAGCTGGGAAAGAATGATGAAATGGTTGAAGAAGGACTCTTCTTCTCTACTTCACTTTCTCTTAATTCACTTCAGGAGCTAACGAAGATGCACAGTTCTATTTCTCATTCTTCTGGCAGCTTCAGTACAACTTTATTTCCTATTTTTTTTCTGGCCACTTCTACAGTTATTATTTGCTGTCATTGGTGAGAGCTTCACCATCTAATTCTAGACTTCCCTCTAGCTTTCCTTCTTTCTTATCTCATGCATGCTTTGTATGATAGAGAATTATAAAGCATTGCAAAAATTTAGCAGGACTTAAAAATTTTCTTTAAATATTTCTTTGGTTGGTGTGATTGCTTTATCATGAAACTGAGTTATATTTTAATTGTAGCTGTTTAGTTATGTTGCAGTTTATAGCTGTCTATGGTAGCTCTAGAAAAATATAGGGGCTGTAAATCTGATACTGTACACATCATTCCCATGTGCTTTAGCACTGAAGGATTGAAACACCCTTACATTATCATTTCCTGTGTGACTATCTTTACTTAGATCTGTTTAATTTGATGCCAGATTCTGGTTTCTTCACAATTGTCACTACAAGTTATTCTTTTATTCTTGAAGACTATTTTCTACTTGTTTTATGCCTGTTTCCTTGTTCTATTTTGCTCTTTTTACCACCTTTTCTAAGTAGGGACCCTGTTTAATGTCTTGCCACTATTGCTGTGAGGGCTAAGCTGATGACCATGACTGAAATGAATGGAGCCATTGACTCGACCAGCCTTGCACATCAAAGGAGACGACTTAAGAAGTTGGGGCAGGGAGGTTTGGTGGATTATTTTTCAGACAGACAGGGCTCCAAGGTTCACCCAATCTTTAAAAATGATTACCAGAGATTTTTCTGAGAGGTAAAAGTGACCTGGCATGATACCAACCACATCACCCAAAAATATGCCATGGTTATGACAAAATATAATCTCTAACACCATATTCTCCATACACATAGCAATGTGTAGAGTGAACCTTTACTTACACATATAAAGTTTACCTGAAAGGAATCTGACCATCAGATGGTACAGTAAGATCAAAATTGAAGAAATCTGAGAAAGTAAAGAATAAAGACCAATTGGGGAGCAGATTATGGATATAAAATAAATATTGATTGTACACACACTATGAGAGCTTAATAGCAAGGCAGGCTTTGTCATGAAACCCACAAGAAAAAGGAAGCAATGATGGCTCAGGAGCACATGGAGAAGAAAAAAGCCACATAAATCCTCAAGGACATTTGTTTTTACAGAAAAGAAAATGAAAAAAGTCAATGAATAAAACTTGATGAAGAGACATTGCCCATGGCTTAGTTTTTGAAAATCGACTTGAAGGACATTGATTGATTGATTGATTGATTGATTGATTGATTGATTGATTGATCGATCAATTGATTGATTGAATGATTGATTGATTGATTAACTGACTGACTGGCTGGCTGATTGATTGATTGATTGACTGACTGATTGAATGATTGATTGACTGATTGATTGATTGATTGATTGATTGATTGATTGATTGATTGATTGATTGATTGATTGATTGATTGATTGATTGATTGAATGATTGAATGATTGAATGACTGACTGATTCCAAGGTCACTGAAGTGTTCCCCAATGATATGACTCTCCTGTTGACTCTCTTACCAAATATGAGTTTCTGGATACATTGAAAGAAGGAGCACAGGCCATATTATTTCAAAATTTGTGTTCTTAGTCATCATGATGTGCCATACCTTGTACTTGTAGTGTTGATTATCAATTTCTTCTTCAGCCAATTATCTACACAGATAATTTGTCATTTCAAATTTTTGCAATGCTTTATAATTCTCTATCATACAAAGCATGCATGAGATAAGAAAGAAGGAAAGCTAGAGGGAAGTCTAGAATTAGATGGTGAGAAAATGTCAAGGAAGCTCTCACCAATGACAGCAAATAATAACTGTAGAAGTGGCCAGAAAAAAAATAGGAAATAAAGTTGTACTGAAGCTGCCAGAAGAATGAGAAATAGAACTGTGCATCTTCGTTAGCTCCTGAAGGTGAATTAAGAGAAAGTGAAGTAGAGAAGAAGAGTCCTTCTTCAACCATTTCATCATTCTTTCCCAGCTCTTTCATCTTTGTCTTCTTTTCCCCTGGATCTTTCCCATTGTCACTAGATTTTCCAAACCATCCTTCAAAGTTCATTGAATGTTGTCACTTTCACCCTTTAATTCTAGTTAACTTTATCATTCTTTTGAGGCTATTTTTTGTGTTGTATTTTCCTATTTCATTTATTAGCTGGTGTTTCTAAGGCTCAAAAGATTTATTATCAAACTCACATCTTTGTTGCTCCAAGTGAATGTCTGTGTTGTTTTTTTGTTGTTTTTGTTTAAATAAATGGTGGTATAGGTGCATACCAATGCCAGGGTTGAAAGAGATCACCAACTTATAGCTGACAGCTATAAGAAGTCTAAGAAAAATACTCTGTGTACAATAGAATGAATTCAAGACTAATATTGAAATAAGAGAATGCAACCATGCAACCAAAGATCTCATCTACAATTAAGGAAAGAAGATGGATGTATGTTGAACATTTGTTGAGAAGAGACAACAAGAGAATTCCACAACAGGCTCTTCTACAGGAAACATCAGGATACAGAAAAAGAGGAAGACCTAAAGAGACAATAAAAAGAACACTTATATTATAAGAGAAGCAAAGTTGGCAGGCATAGACTCAGATCAGATTAAACATCTGACCCAGAATAGAGATGGGTGGCAAAAAACACTACAAGCCCTTTTGTGATGTCGGAAATGGTGCGGGAAGGATCAAGAATCAAGAATTTCTTTGCAGTGCCCCTAGAAACAGACTAACCTTTCTAGTTTTTTCAGTGAGTGGGGTTTAAGAGAGAAGGCAACCTGACACTCAAACAATGTCATGCTGATATCAGATGTGTTAGGCTGAAAGGTGCAAATATCACAACTTGCTGCAAATCACAACATAGTGCATCTCAGCAACTTCATGTCTTTTTCAGGTGGATTGTGAAGAGAGTTATTTTTTCTTTGTTTGTTTGTCGAGTGTAAGAAAGAGAAACAAATTATTAAGTAATTTATTTATTAGCACTGTGAGGTTTATTATATGTGTGGTTTATGATATGTGAGGTTCATGATGTGTGTGGTTTATGATCTGTGAGTTTTATGATCTGTGAGATTTATGATCTGTGTTGTTCATGATCTGTGAGGTTTTGATCTGTGAGATTCATGATCTGAGATATTTTTTTTAAAAAGGCAAAAATGGCCAATTTCTTGAAAATTTGTGATTTTTTTTCGCATTATGCAAGATTGTATCTCATGAAATGGAAAAAAATTTCTTTTAAATTTATCCAACACCAAAGGAAAAAAAATTTAAAAACTCAGGTAGTAGTAATAAGGAAGTTACACAGAGGGAGGAAATGTTTTGACCATGGCAAGCTGTCAAATTTGTAAGAATCTGTATTTTGATGTAATTTTTACTACCCTATCGTAATTTTGATATATGAGTTGGACCATCAGCAGTACACTTGACCATTCTTCACTCATGCTCTGATATTTATCATGATCACCCAGGAAGTTACCAGCACAGAGAGGGAATGTGAGGTTAAACATTTCCCATCCAGCTTGACACATGTCATGCTTAAATTAAATTTTTTTCTTTTCTCACTTTTTCAATATTTTTACATAAATATTTATTTCTTACATCTGCTTTTGAAGTTATTTGTTTAATTTCCCAGGGAACACCAGGTCTTGAAGGACCAGCTGGTCCTGAGGGATTTGCTGGTTGCAATGGATCAAAGGTAAAACAGATTTGCTTTTAATATTTTGATGTATCAGATATATCATACATTTAGGTAGAGTTCTAATTTAAGCACAAACATTATTTTTTTGGAAGAGTAATGTCCCATTAAGTAATATTGGAATTTATTTGGTGGTTCTCTAAATTGTCATTATTGTAGTGAAAAGAGAAACAGGGTGAGGGTAGTCCTAACATAAGTTATGGTATTTAAAAACTGCAGCAGTTTTGAAATTACTTTTTTCTCTGAAATAATATATGTGCTTAAACTAGGAAATTGCCAAACAATTCTTACTTTTGTTCATAAGTTATTTGGTTTGTTTGTCAGACAGTTGTAACTGACAGAAACTCAGTTCTGGTTTACTAATCTTATTTGGTTCCCTGTGTAGTGCTCTTCTCTGGCTTGTTCTCTTGTTTCTTCTCTTGCTGTTCTTTCAGTCTGGTCATAGATCTTGATCCTTCCATCACAGCTAGACATCACATAGAGCTTGTAGTGTTTTCACCATCCATCTCTATTCTTGGCAAGATGTTCAGTTTTATCTAATGAGTCTATGCCTGTTAACTTTACTTCTCTTATAAGTGTTCTATTTAGTGTCTCTCTAGGTCTTCCTCTTTTCCTGTATCCTGATATTTCCCACAGTAGGGCCTGTTTTGAAATTCATTATAACATTACAAGATTCTACAATATCCATGGTTTCCCTGTCTAGGTTGTCCCTAAGCAAGTAGCCCTAAGCCCAATGGTCCACACAAGACAGAAAATAAACATGACCTCTTTCTTGCAACACACCAGTAGTCATTTATATATAATGATTAGCTGAATCATTATTTTGTTCTCATAAATCTCTTAATGCATAATTGTTGAAAATATGTGTCACTGTTGAAATACTTAGACTAACAACATTTGCATTGTCATGTACCACTAAATATAAATTGATGTTCAAGAATTTTGTGAAAAAAATATAATTAATTCTGCATTATCAGAAGTAAAACTAATGCTGTTTGTAGAACTTCAAACTTGAAAAATGGAGATTAATAATCATGCTAGATCAACACACAATAAGAGAAAAAAATTATTGGTTTGTTAAACTGAAGACATATTTTGTTGAAAATAAACTTTTGTCATATATTATACAGTATTTTTTTTCTGCTATAAAATTACTTCTCCCTAGAATGATCACAGCCAAATATAGATTTACTTAGGCCTGTGGGCTGAGAAGAAATACCCAGGAAACTACCAACTGGCGTGACACTTTCAGCTTTGTGAGCTGTGGTGGTTATGTGTAGAGTGAAGCCAGCCATCTATATATCATGTACTTGTACACCTAACATTAGCTGGTGGGTTTTTCATGTTTTTTTTCTGTCTGCTGGCCATTGTAATTGGTTGTGGGTTGATCTGAATGCAATTGTCTCTGCATTTAATGACAGACATTCAATGATGTCCTTTGTTTCTGAACAAATGTGATCTATCTTCAGGGAGAGAGAGGCTTGCCTGGACGACAAGGTCTGCAGGGTCCTCCTGGTGCTTCTGGTCTGCCAGGTATTCCTGGGATGAAGGTGAGAAGATATTTCTTGTACTGTGACAAATTATTTTAATGATTATTTATTATATTTTAAGTCAACCTGACTGCTTAATCTCTTAGCTCTTCCTGGCATGGTCCTGAGAATATATATCTTGTACTGTGACAAATTATTGTAATGATCCATTAATTTATATAATGCCTGTTTCCCTGATCTCTTAACTCTGTTTATTGTTTTGGCCACTAACCTGATGCACTGATGCAATGTTTATAATCTTTCTCTATTCTTTCCTTTTGTGTATTATTTTTTAGCTTTGCTTAAGTGTTCTCCATGTCCAGTGTTTAGTATCATCATTTTTATATCTTGTTTCTGCCTCTTCATCTTTTGCCTTTCACTGTTCATTATAAAATAGGCTTTTGCCAAGCCATTTAATTTAGTGACATGCCCCACTACTATAATTTAGTGACATGCCCACTACTATAATTTAGTGACATGCCCCACTACTATAATTTAGTGACATGCCCCACTACTATGATTTCTTTCCTTTTACTGAAGTAAGAAGCTCGCTATGCCCTAGAGTGCTGCATAGAACCTGTTCTACTATATGGAAGTGAGTCATGGATAATAAGTAAGACAACACAAAGAACAAAAGAGCAGCTGAGATGTGGTTTATCAGAAGAAGGCTACTAATTTAATGAATAGGAAAAATTACAAAAGAAGAATAATTAAAACAAGCTAGAGAAACCAGGAATATCATCAGATGCATAAGGAAGTGACGATCAAATTTATTGGACATATCATGCAAAAAGAAGGCATTGAGAGTACTATACCAACAGGCAGAATGAATGGAAAGAAGAGCAGAGGAAAACCAAGAGAAAAAATATTGAACAGCTTATCCAAATGGCATAATAAAAGATCACTGACAGAAATTATGACGTGCATGAAGGACCAAGGGATGCAGAGAGAGATGATCACCTACGCCAACCAGCATGGATACCTGATGATGAAGAAGCTCTCCATGTGGATGTTTATTAAAGGTGATGATTTTATGAACTACAAGTACATTGTTTGTAGTTTAGTCACTATCATCTATTCAATTGCATTTTCTTCTTCTTCAGCAATCCGCTGTTGCTATCATGTTTAAATCAGCATGGGTTACAAACAAGATGGTAGAAATGATGCTTTCAGTTCCCCATAGTTTGTCAGACAAGATTGTTCCTGTAGGAAATATTTATGTTCTTATGGTCTTAAGAGTGCTGCAGTACTGTAGGATATACTGTGGACTTTGTCTGGATGCTCCTGTGTTCGGAATGCAGCAGTCCTGGAGGATATACTCTGGTGTTTCTCTCTCTATCTTTGTCTGCGATCAAGACTCAATCAGAGTAGTATTCCAGACTCTCTAATGAAGTCAGCTGTCTGTTTAAGCGAATCGATTGCCCCATATATTTTTTCTTCCAGGGAGGTGAGCGTGGACCACATTGCTCTTCTCAGGTCTGTGTACTGGGGGCAATCCTGTAGAACATGTTTTGTAGTCATATTGTCCAGTGTACAGTGGCATAGGCTGGTCGTACCTATTTTGGATTTGGTGAACATGTGATTTCTCATTCTATTGTGGCCAGTGCGTAGGCGAAGTATGATGACTTGATCCCTCCTTGAAAGTTGGTGGTATCCGTCACTCTCGTTATGCTTTGAGTGTTCTTGTTTCCATTTTTCATGGAACTGACCTTTGAGGATGGATTTGGCTTCATCATAACTGAGTGGATGGTTCTCTTGTGGTAATCTCCCTCCCTCTTTAGCTAATTTGTCTGTGTGTTCGTTCTCGTGTATATTACAGTGTGATGGTATCCACTGAATGACTTCTCTCTGGAAGTTATTGCATAGTTGGTCCAGAGTTGTTCTCAAGTCATCTAGTTCATTGTTCTTGGGGCTTTTTAGAGCTGATAGTACTGACAGTGCATCAGTCAGAATCACCAATTATTGTGCATGTTATTTTTGTGTTGAGTAGCCAGTGTTGCAGCATCTCTGATGGCCTCAGTTTCTGCTTTAAAGTTGTTTGAGAATTTTCCAATAGCTATTGACTTGGTGATCTCGTGTTTGTCTGGATGCTCTTGAGTCACATAAATTGTTTTTTGATAGTAATGCTTTGCTACTAATAATATGACCGTGATGACTGGAATGTGTTATTAATAATACACTTTTATGGAGGGATGACGTCATGGAACGCACCAAAATGGCAGCTTATTTATATTCAAGCTATGGACTAAGCAATGTTTACATTGAACAACATGATATATGTTATTGCAGCGAGTTGGCAGATTTTTGAAAATGTTTTCAAGGGTTTGAACATAAATGTTTGTTCACAGTTCGTTAACCTTCACTGTAGATAAAGTCGTTAATTCTATGGCTTCGTTTCGGACGTTTGGTAGCTAAGGACCTAACTTGTGCAAATGGATGGCATTAGCAAGGATCATTTTTAATCTATGAAGTGGGCTCATTTTGTGTTTAACTCAAAAGTATATGTGCTTTTTAACCAAAGACTTTTTTGGGGGGGACTCAATGAAGATATCCCCGATGGAAGAATAAATTGTACTATAGTCCCATAAATGATTCGCTTCCAGAGGTTTATGATGTAAACAAAGCAGTTTGTCATTGCAAGTGAATAATGTCCACACCTATAATTGGTCAGGATTGTGTAGCAGCAGCAGCTTTATAGCGAACACAGAAAACATCACAGGATTGTGCTGTTCTGAAACAGCTACGCCATGCTACCCTAGAATTGCCTTTAATGGGATTACTGTGACCACAAACCACTCTCCATGTGTGTGCCACATATTTACACCCCAGAAAGAAACACTAAATATCAAACATCATATGCCATCTGTGATATTAATGACCACAGACCAGGAGCCTCCAGTATGATTGATTCAACTGTTGCACCAAGCATTTCATCAGCAGAGCCATATCTATGGAATGTTAATCTGACATTGTTCTTGAATGATGTCCAAGTTAATGAGACATCAGAATCGTGTAGCAGCAGGTACAAGAAGGGAGCGGAGAACATCAAGTTCTGCTGCTATAAAGGAGACTTGCCTTGCTATCCCAGAATTGCCTTAAATGGGATCACTGTAGTTGAAAACTTCTCCTCTTGTGTAAACTACACATTCACATCTAAGAGTGAATCAGTGAAGGTCACAAAATCATATTCTCTCTGTGGTTTTACTAACTACAGGTCATGTGGCTTCTGTTGGATTGGAAATGATAACTTACCACCACTGTGTGTCTATATGTTTGGAATTGGAGTCATCAATGACGGCCTAACATCATCAAGTGCTATGACGATCATCGTTTTCGGGAGGACGTGAACTCCCATGGTATATGGTGGATAGGCGGCAGGAACCATTGAAGGCTATGTCTGAAAAGTGTTCCTTCTTGCAGTTTCCTCATATTCCAAGTCCGGCTTGTTGCAGGAGCTACTGAGTTAAGTGCCCTGTGCACACTGTGAGCTGTGCGTCTCATCCGTTTTGATCCTGCTTCGATATCCCGTTTGTTTATGATGAATGATGATATCGTATGACAGGGAACAGTTGGCTGTGTTCACTTTCTGCGCGGTTTCGCCTTATGTCTTTTGGCGTGTGCTGAGACTGCTACGATGGGGACTACAGTTACCTTTCTTTGTTTGGGAGATGAGTTAGTAATTCGGATGATTCCACTGGCATGGGCGGTTGAGCAATTATGGATTTTAATTCGTTTGCTGTGATACCGAGGCCTTCCATAACCATAACAATAACACTTTTATGACAACAGTACTGTTTTTTTTTAAAGAAAAAAACAGTCCTTCAGTGAACTAATTGCTCCTCAGTCAGAGGTGAAGGCAAAGAAATGTATAAAAATAGCTAAGCTGCAGTAAAGTTGATTGTGAAGGAGAAAAAAATTATTTGGTTAAAACTTTATGTAATTAATCGACGACACAAATTTGAATGATGTTGATGTTTCGGTTCATAGGCCTTCAGCAGGAATAATAAACAACACACAGATATGTAAGTAAATAAAATTAGCCCTACACAGCTAACTAATAATGGAGTATCTAAAACTAAATAGTTTCAGACTAGAATGAGAAATAAAAATGTCTTCCCTGCGTTTAGCACTGTGGCCAGAAGGAAAATGAATGAAGGCTAGTCCATGCAGGAGACCCGGTGTAGTTGACCAGTGTGTGTGTGTGTATGTATACATATATATATATATATATATATATATATATATATATATATATATATGTATATACATATATGTATATAGGTCTGTGTGCTCTCGCATGGTTGTATATACATAGATATGTATAGACATAGCCAATGGTATTATAGTTGAGGTAACCTATGCAATATCCCTGCACATATTTTTAGAACCCTTCCAATTGTGTTTTGGCCCTCCCATTTGCTGGTCAACTACACCAAATATCCTGCGCGGACTATCCCTCATTCATTTTCCTTCTGGCCACTGTGTTATACTCAGGGAAGAAATTTTTAGTTTTTATTTCTCCTTCTAGTTCAAAATTATTTAGTTTTAGATACTCCATTTATTAGTTAGCTATGTAGGACCAATTTTATTTACTTTCATATCTGTGTGTGCGTTTAACGTTGTTCAAATTTGAGTTGTCCATTAATTATGTAAAGCTTTAACCGAAACATTTTTTTTCTATTTTTTTTTCATTTCTCCTCAGCCAGGCTTAGTAACACCAAATTAATTATAAACAGTAGAGAAATATACTCAAAGATTTGTGCCACCCATGACTTAGGATCTCATATATTTGTATGCCTGATTTCTGGAACAAATGAACGTGAAAATCGGTTCTTCAGCGTTCTACGTGTAAAACAAATTTAATGTCTGATATGTTTACAAATTCTTCCATTTCTAGTTATATTACAGCTACACCTTTTAAAACTACAGCTACCCATGTTTGAAATATCATATTCACATGTTGCTTGTTCACATTTTTTATCATAATTTTTGTTGTTTGTATTATTTTGTCTTGTTTAGGGTGATCCTGGAGATTTCAATGGCCTAGGTGTTGGATTAAAAGGAGATGTAGGAGAACGAGGAAAGACAGGTCTAGATGTGAGTATAATTTGTCATTTAGATAAAAGAGAATGAAAAACTTTGAAATCAGGTGGAAGATGCACCACAGAAATAAAAAGCAGAATAGCTCAGACCAAAATAGCATTTCAGAAAATGAAAAATGTCTTAAACAACAAGTCTATGTCAATAGAAGTGAGAAAGAGAGTTCATCTGTGCTATATAGGGCCAATTCTGACCTATGGAAGCTAATCATGGACAGTAGACAAAGAAATGAAAAGACGATTAGAGGCCACAGAGATGGGATTTCTCAGAAGAATGTTGAAAGTCCAATGTAAAAAGACCAATGAGAAAATTCTCAAAGAGGCCAACATAAAAACGGAGCTCCTAAAAAACATCAGAAAGAAACAATGAACATTTTTTGGGCACATCATGAGAAGGGGAAAGTTGGAACACTTGGCCACAAATAACAAAATACAGGGAAAGAGAGATCACGGATGATAAAGAGAGAAGATACAAGATTGCTTAGTGTCATGGCATGGAAAACAGTCAGCAACAGAATTGATATGATGCACGGTAAACAGAAATTGTGGAAGGATATGATGATTCCTTAGTTATGATTATGTTTATGTCTTTCATTTCTTATTTTTTATGATCTTCCATGACTGCATTTTGCTAAGTGTAATTGTTATTTTATATTTTCAATAATTTCTCTATACTTAATTTTCTAAATCTCTACACTACACTTATCCTCTATTGTGTAACACATCTCTCTCTTTTCTCATCATCCCATCTCTTGTCCCTTGATCCACTTCTCCCTAACTTAATCATCCATGATATAGCAATATCAATCCTCCTCTGTGTCTCACCATTTGTTGTCGTTGTCATCGTTTTCTGAAGAAGGCAGCATGTAGGCCGAAACGTCAGTATTTTGTTGCGTCTCTTTTTTGTTAAGCTGTCACCATACCTTATAGGAGTGTATGCTACACCTCACTACTGGCTCCTTCTCATCATTTACTCTTGCTGTTCTGTTATAACTTGAGTATTTTTCTATTTAGTAACAATAAAATAATATTTTTGTCTTAATTACACTTATTGAAATGATAAATACTGGCTACTCTTCTTATATTTGCTGCTTGTTATTATGATAAACATTTCATTACTGAAATGTGTTTAGTAGCAAATGTTAAACCACAGCTGACAAAGATACTGTAGTAGAATTTAGCTTAATAGATGATGGAAATTTGTTGCAGGGTCTTCGTGGCTTGCAAGGTGAAGAAGGAGAAGTTGGACCAACAGGAGAACCAGGACCTCCGGTAAGTTGTTCTTATAAACCTGATATGATTTGCTTGTCATTTAGATACAATTTGTTATATAATCAGATAGGTGGGGCTCAGTAACAATGATCATTGATTGACAGTTTTTTGTGATGAGCAGAACTGGAAAGGGTGAGAGGAGGGGTGAAGAAGAGAGAGAACCTACTTGGGCCATTCTCAAGTGCAATGAGGCCATTTCTGGCAAAAAAAGAAACGTCTGCCAAAGGCTAGCCATCAGGCACAAAGGTTAGTCATCAGGCACAAAGGTTAGCCATCAGGCACAAAGGTTAGCCATCAGGCACAAAGTCCGAAGAAATTTAAAGACAAAAAAATGAATAAACTTACTTTATTTATTGAGTAAAATATAACGAACTCTATCTGCTATTTGTATCTCAGTGCTATTAATAATGATAACAATGTAAATATGAATCTGAAGATTTCTTCTTCAATGTGTAAACAATTACATTTTTAATGTATCCTTGCTTTTCATAGGGTGATCGTGGAATTGATGGTCTAACAGGAGAAAAAGGAGAAAATGGACGAGAAGTTATTGGTAAAGTAGGACCACCAGTAAGTAATCATTATCTTTGTTTCTTGGTTTAATGTTGGTCATTAAAGGATTTCTGTTTTTTTTTTTTTTTTTTTTTTTTGTTTGTTTAATGTTGGCTGTTGAAGTATTTCTGTTTACTGATTCATAGTTAGCTTTATATGGATTAGGTTTTTATTTTATTAATGTTTGCTGTTGAATATTCATGTTGGAGGCAGAACTGTGAAGGGTGACAGTGGTGATTTCCCCTTGACTGCAAGCAATTTCATAATGGAAATTAAGGCTGTCACTAAAAAATGGGCATGGCTTGAGACACAAACTTAGATGTGAGTGTATATCCTTAATGGCTCAATAAGTATACTTGGAAAGATTGCTAGTTTCTGGTCTTGATGCCAGTGGTTAGAATATCTGTGTTGGTCTAGTCTGACAAAAGTCTTCTTTATTTTCATGCCAAAGCGTGCAGGTGTAAGAGGTAATTGAGCATGCTGACAGACTTGCCAGTTTGGCTGATGTTGAGTGTGGAAGGGCTGTTGACCACGATGAGATTCTAAATATTAACAGGAATGATAGATGAAAAACCAACTAAAATAAATACCACTGAATTTGGAACCATGAACAAACATGCATGAATATCATGTCAAGATGGGAGATGTCAGATGGAAGCACCACACAGGAAGTCAAGAAAGGTTTGTGAATCAATAAAATACAGGAGCCATTAACCATTACACATTGAAGGATAAACTTCAGAGTAGATCTGGGCACTGATGGACTTGTCTGATGTCAACTGAAGATGACCTGCTGACTAAACTAAACTGATGAAGGTTTTCTGTTAACCTGATCCCTGTCACTTGTTTATTCTTCCTCTTCTTCTTTCCTGCTTCATTTGCCTTTCAGTGTCAAGGGGAGCTATAATTTGCAGTCTTTTGCTTTTCTGTTGGCCTCTGCTGCTGTTATGTTTCCTAGTGTTTCTAATATTCCATCAATCAATCTTTTTCATTATTTTCATGGTTGGTCCCTGGGTCTGGATTTCTTGCAACATTTATTGAAGGCTCGTTGCATTGTGTTTTGATCACTCTACCTTGTCATGTGCCAAACCATTTTATCTGTTGTTTCTTTATATATTCTATGGTGTGGGTTATTCCAACCTTTTTATTCAGTTCTTCATTTCTGATTTTTTTTTTCAGACTGTTTCCTGTCATTTGTTTAACAATCTTAGTAGAGGTTATTTTCTTTTTGTTCTTGCATCTAGGGCCCAGGATAGTACAATGTTGGGATTAAGATTGTATTGTAGAGTGCCCATTTTGTCCTTAGAATGATTTCCTTGTTGGACAATAGTGGTGATAGCTGCCCAATGATTTGGCAAGCTTTGTTGCATCTTGTGTCTATTTATGCTGCTTGTGAATTGTCATTTGTCTCTAGACTTCCTCATCATCATTGAGTGCCGTCTCCGCAACGAAGGTTGGCTACCATGGAGCGCCATTTTGCTCTATCTCTTGCTTTGATGGTGCAGGTTGTCATCGGTTGATTTGTCCATCTCTTGATGTTACTCGTCCATGTTAATCTTGGTCTGCCTCTGCCTCTTTTACCTTGTATTTTCCCCTCCAGGATCACTTTCAGTAGGCTGTTGTAGTAGACTTCCTAGATATTTAAATTCCTCTACTTTTTATTAGTTGTTTGCCGTCTATAGTTATGTTGATGTTCTGTTTCTCTTTTGTGGTATCCATGGCTTCTGTTTTGTTGATGTTGATCTTCATGTTGTATTTTGTGCCTGTGCTGTTGAGTCTATTTAAGGTTTTTTGTAGGTCTTTTATTTTTCCATGTATTAGTGCTTGATCATTTGCAAATAGAAGCTCGTTGATTTCCTCTGCCTCTGATGGGTTGGCTAATATGCATATATAGTCCATGTATGTAATAAACAGTAGGGGGGATAGTACACACCCCTGTCTTACACCTGATCTAACTTTGATATGGTCTGTGTAACCTGCTGCTGTTCTAACTGTGCAACTGCTGTTATGTAGAGACTTTTAATTAAGTTCTCTGTTTACTCTGTCGAATGCTTTTTACTGGTCAATGAAAGCTATATACACATTTTTATTGCATTCTGTCATCTTTTCTGCAAGCTGTTTTAAGGTGAATAGAGCGTCAGTACATTTTCTGGTTTGCCTTTTTTTGGAGCCCCATTTGAGAATCGCTCAACTATAGTTCTATTTTCGGTCTCAGCCTTTTTCCTCAATTTTGATGCCTAACTTTCCTACATGGCTGAGATGTGATATACCTCTATATGATTGCAGTCTCCCTTGCTACCTTCATTTTTCCAAATTGCTACGATGATTGCTTGTTACTAGTCTTCTGGAGCTTTTTGTTGGTGTCATGCTGCATTGAATATCCCGTGCAACTATGTAACTGTTTCTCCTGCTGCTGCTATTATTTCTACTAGTACGTTATCTAACCCCGGTTTTTTATTTCTTGGTGCATATTTGATTACTTCTTTGATTTCTTCTTTTATAATATTGGGTTCAATGTCTGTGCATTTTTGTTTGGTTTTTGTTGTGTTATTTGTAGTTGGTGCCAAATTTAATAGGTCTTCAAAATATTCTTTCCACCTCTGTTGCATATGTATATTATTGACTGTATAAAAAATTTAAATGTTAATTAAAACAGAAACAAGGAATCAATTGTTTCTTTTCTTTAATGTCGTATGAAAAACAGGAGCTTAGTGCTTACCCTGTTGACTGCCTGTATCAAAATCAGTGAACCAGAACTGATCAAGAACCTACACTATCTCTACACAGTGGGCCTGTAAACTAGAAACATGTTAGCCAAATATGATTTGATTAATTTGGCTATTAAACATTGTAGTTGAACTCTCTTGTCATGAAGAAGCTCATAGTAGCCAGTGACTCATAGCTGACTCTTTGAAGTCAGGGCTTGCAAACCAGATCTGACCAATATACTAATCCACTTTCATGCGATTTTTATATAAACAGATTACTCAGCTTTGTCAAAAAGTAGGGGAAACAAGTCAAAGCAAACCTACTCAGTCTGGTCAACGAGTAGGGTTCAAAGAATGAAGGCAAACCCATGTATCAAAATATGTTGCAATGTAGTCAGATTTCTATGATCAACATGTGCGACATATCGCAGGTTAAACTTAAACTGTACGGCAACAAAGCAAACATCTTGTGGGTGAATGGTGAAAGGTTAATAAAAAGAAGAAATAGTGAAGTTAATTAAGAGGTCAAGGTTAAAAAATATTGGTTTTATGTTGATATGCTGTCAATGTCTGTGAAATTTTATCAGTGCTATGTTGTTCTGTCATTTCCAGGTATATACATTTTTAAAAAAGGAGCGCATCTTCCCATCTTTGTCCTCAATGTTCCCATCACTGATTCCAATGTTCCCATCACTGATTCCAATGTTCCCATCACTGATTCCAATGTTCCCATCACTGATTCCAATGTTCCCATCATTGTCCTCACTGTTTCCATCACTGTCCTCACTATTCCCATCACTGATTCCAATGTTCCCATCACTGTCCTCATTGTTCCCATCACTGATTCCAATGTTCCCATCACTGTCCTCACTATTCCCATCACTGATTCCAATGTTCCCATCACTGTCCTCACTATTTCCATCACTGATTCCAATGTTCCCATCACTGCCCTTACTATTCCCATCACTGATTGTTATCCATACTGTAACCATCATTGTTCACACTGTTTCTATTGTTATCCACGCTGTAACCATTATTGTCCACACTGTTTCCATTGTTATCCATACTGTAACATCATTGTCCACACTGTTTCCATGGTTATCCATACTGTAACCATCATTGTCCACACTGTTTCCATTGTTATCCACACTGTAACCATCATTGTCCACACTGTTTCCATTGTTATCCATACTGTAACCATCATTGTCCACACTGTTTCCATTGTTATCCATACTGTAACCATCATTGTCCACACTGTTTCCATTGTTATCCATACTGTAACATCATTGTCCACACTGTTTCCATTGTTATCCATACTGTAACCATCATTGTCCACACTGTTTCCATTGTTATCCACATTGTAACCATCATTGTTCACACCGCTTCCATTGTTATCCACACTGTAACCATCATTGTCCACTTTGTTACCATCATTGTCCACACTGTTTCCATTGTTGTCCATAATTATTTGCACTTTTCCCATCATTGTTCTAACTGTTTACATCATTGTCCCTACAACTATAATTTCCATACTGACATTGTCTCTCCCATCTATTCTTTAGGGAGAAAAGGGAGAAGCTGGAGATGACGGTGTGGCTGGAGTGAGTGGCAACCCATTAAACAGCACAATAAGATCTGGAGTTAAAGGAGAGCCTGGATCAACAGGTCCTACGGGACCTGATGGTGACACCGGAGAAAAAGGAGAGGAAGGACCAGCCGTAGGTTTAAGTTGTAGATTATGATCTACTTCCTGCTGTTTAAAGAAAGGGGAAAGAACCCTGTCCACATTAAGTGTAATGTATTTGGAAAATGATTTTCAGTGCCAATGCTTTTTCTAGATCATTGGCACATTTTTGGGATAATCTGTTGGGCATTACATCTTTCTTTCCCAGAAAAATCCAGTACCCATTTAAGACTGGGTTGACCTAAAAACTTTAATTCAAGATCAAATATCTTATCCTCGTTAGACCAAATTACTCGCCACTGCTCTATGGTAATTTCCTCGTGCTGTGACATAAATTCTCTATTACCAACTTACAGCACCTAATTTGCTGCCTGATGAAGAATGGAATTACTTATCAAGATGTGTGTCATGGAACAATACATCATCAAATCATCAAACATTGAAAGCTTTTCCTCTTCTCCATGTGTTCTAACTTGAGCTTTAAGGGAACTAACATCACATCTCATATATTATGATTTTTCTTTCTTGTTCATTGACATAAGGACTATACTTGACTTTTTAGAAGCAGTGATTTCTGCAATATGTGCCATTTTGGCACACACGGTTTCTGTTTTTGAGATTGTGGTTCTATGTGCCGTCTTCGGCTCGAAAGGACAATAGATAGATAGATACTTGACTTTGGGAACATAGGGATGGCAGAAATGTACCATTTGTCAATTGTTTTTTCTTTTTTTTTTCTTTTGTTGGTTTGGTTGCTTGAGCAATAGCAACATTATTACATGCAACAGTGACGATCCTTTGGTAACTTGATTTTTCACTTGAGACTTGCATTGTTTGACAACACTTCCCTTCCACTTGCATTCTGAGATCTGATGAAGTGTTAAGTTAACCTCCACTATGGATACCATTAAAACAAGCCTATTAATTTATACATTTTTTTTCTGTAAATTTTTTAGATAGACTTCTAAGGGACCAGGGTGGTTGATCCAAGAAAGATCTTGCACCATCGAATATACACTTTACTTATGATAATCCCCGCAATGAAGGGGAAGTAATCTGTTGACATAGAAGACCTAGTTTTGCAGTTCTTCTAGTATGATCTGTTGATATAAAAGACCTAGTATTGCATTTCCTGTAGGATGGTTTGTTGATATAGAAGACCTAGTTTTACAGTGCCTCAAGGATGGTCTGTTGATATAGAAGACTTAGTATTGCAGTTCTTCTAGGATGGCCAAAATCCAAACTTTCCAGCAGAACCTGGGAAATCAGGAAAGCTGTTGCAGGTGTCACATCAACTTCAGGAAGGTATAAGATAAGAGCTAATGGCTTATATTAACCCTATGGCATTTGATGGTCCTCATTCTTTCATTCATAATGGAGCCATTTGTATCTGAGACTTTATGAAGTATGAGCTGTAAGTCCAACACAACAACCCTGTTCAACACAACAACCCAGTCCAACACAACAACCTAGTCCAACAGAACTACCCGGTTCACTGATTATGGAACAGATGCGCCTGTTTGGGACACACTTTTTAGCTGAAAAGACCTAAATTACGTTGACACAAATTAGACCTTAAAATGACACAAATAAGGCCCTTCCGCTGACCAAAATTCTGGTGTTTCTAACCTACATTCAGAATTATTTCCCCCGCCTTTTTGTTATAAAAACAATTATTGTTTATATAATGCAGTCGACAGTTTCCTGTCTGTTGTTTCATTTCATCTCACAAATTTGGTAAAATAGCAATTGTTGCCTAATTGTCCAGTGCTTATGACTTTCACTTTTACCTACAACACAAACACACAAATATGTTACAACTTACAACACAAACACACAAATATATTACAACTTACAACACAAACACACAAATATGTTACAACTTACAACACAAACACACAAATATGTTACAACTTACAACACAAACACACAAATATGTTACAACTTACAACACGAACACACAAATATGTTACAACTTACAACACGAACACACAAATATGTTACAACTTAGAATACAAATTTAATAAAATTGAAGTGATTAAAAAATGTAAGACTTTCTTTTCTACACACTGAAATTAGTCAATTGTATTCCTGTATAAGCAAACATAGATTACAAATGTTAATATGAGAGATTCAATGCCATGAATTAAGTGGCTAGTAACATATTAATATCACTTATGAACACCGGATGTAGATATATATACAATACAAATATATACAATATCTATCTATCTATCTATTGACCTTTCGAGCCGTAACCGGCCCATAGGGCGTAGACCAAGATACACCTTCTCCTATATGCATTTTTGTTCTAGCAGTTTTCTTTTAAAGATATTTTATCAAATCTCGCCATCTGTCTCTGTTCTGTGCAAGCAGTTCTATCTCATTGAGGGAGCCGATTCCTGCTGCTCTTGCCTCTCTCATCAATGTTCTTCTCAGTGTCTCCCTGGGTCTTCCTCTTTTTCTTTACCTGTTGTTTCCCATATGAGGGCTTGCTTTGCTATTTGATTATTATCTCTTCTCATCACATGTCCAACGTATATATATACAATATAGACATTAAATATTTCTTTAATAAATCAATTTACTTAACCCTATATTGCAACACCTTCATAAAATGTATGAACTCAAAATACTAATTCTTGGAATTCAACAGTTTGGTGTGGGAAAACACCCCTCCCCAACACAAACACAGACACACACACACCCCACCTTCCATCTTCCTAATTATTGCTTCTTGTGATATCTGAGTGTTTTTTTTTTTTTTTTCAAAAACCACATGTGCTTTGTAAAAATTACGGAGGTGTCATTTTCTGACCTCCAAATATAACATTTAGTGTTCGTAATTTTTACGAAGGCATCATGAAAATGTGACTCACGGATAGGTGTGATCTACAGTAAAATGTGTGAAATTTTCTACAAAATATTTATCTTACTTCTTCAATTTTTTGTAATCCTTAGGGAGTACAAGGTGAAGCGGGAGTTAAAGGACCACATGGTATGGAGGGGCCATCTGGGCGTCGGGTATGTTGTTCAACTCTAACAAGTATTTCATGTTGTTTCCTGCATCTGCTGTTGTCAAAACTATATCACGATGGTGTTTTTCTCCGTTAAAACTCTTTTGCATTGCTTCTTATAAATAGCAACATTAAAAGTAGTCAGACAAACAGAATTCTGATTACAGTGTCTTGATTAATGTTTTTGACTTGTTACTATTATATGATGTGATAGATAATAGTTGATGATGTGAGTGATAATAGTTGATGATGTGAGGAATAATAGTTGATGATGTGAGAGATAATAGTTGATGATGTGAGTGATAATAGTTGATGATGTGAGAGATAATAGTTGATGATGTGAGTGATAATAGTTGATGATGTGAGAGATAATAGTTGATGATGTGAGGGATAATAGTTGATGATGTGAGGGATAATAGTTGATGATGTGAGGGATAATAGTTGATGATGTGAGAGATAATAGTTGATGATGTGAGGGATAATAGTTGATAATGTGAGTGATAATAGTTGATGATGTGATAGATAATAGTAGATAATGTGAGGAATAATAGTTGATGATGTGAGAGATAATAGTTGAATATGTGAGTGATAATAGTTGATGATGTGAGAGATAATAGTTGATAATATGAGAGATAAAAGTTAATGATGTGAGTGATAATAGTTGATGATGTGAGAGATAATAATTGATAATGTGAGAGATAATAGTTGATGATGTGATAGATAATAGTTGATGATGTGAGTGATAATAGTTGATGATGTGAGGGATAATAGTTGATGATGTGAGGGATAATAGTTGATGATGTGAGAGATAATAGTTGATAATGTGAGTGATAATATTTTATGATGCGAGGTGATAATATTTGGTGTGAGAGATAATGGTCGATGATGCAAATAAGGAGGTGAATTTTTTTCTGCAGTTCATATTCAAATAAGGTGATCAAAGACAATCAGCATGAAATGAAACTCAAATTTTTTAATTCAAACACTTTATAGACCCTCACTTATGCATGTGAAACCTGGAAGATGACAAAGAAGGTTGAGAAAAAACTCAACACATTTGAAGACAAATACCTAAGAAATGGAATGAATTCAAGATTAATGCTGAAATAAGAGAAATAGCCATGCAATCTTTTACCTCATTTACTGTTAAGAAAAGATGATGGACATAGGTGGATTACCAAGCAGTTCTCAAATGGGAAACATTAGGTCAGAAGAAAGGAGGATAACCTCAAGAGAAACTGAAAAAAACACTAACAAAAGAGGTAAGGTTAGTAGGCCTAGATTCACTCTCTATAATCGAACAGCTTGCCCAGAATAGAGGCAATTGGCGGGAGACTCTAAGAACCCTATGTGCCATGAAATGTCACTGGGAAGAATAAAGAATTTTAGTTATTTATACAATTCATTCATCAGATTTCTTTTTTCTTTGTTTCCTGTTACATTTCACTTAACACATTTGCTACCAAGTGGTTTAACGCGCTGTGGCCTGGTCATTTTTCACAATTTAAACAAATTTGACATAAAGGCAAGAAAATTAATTAAAATTGATCTAAAACACAGTTTGTTTGGACAATTTTCTCAGTAAGTTGAAAAAGAAGTTAAATATGAAAATTACAAGGTTTTTGTGGAAATAATTGTGGAAACGATAAATTAAAACCTGCAAATCATGTTTTATGGAATCAATGTATGTCCTGATGAATTCATTGGTTTAGAAAATCTTGTGTCATGGTTTTTATTTTATGAATTAATTTCTTCTACTTAGGGAAAGCGTGGCAAGGATGGACCACAGGGAGAGTCTGGTGTTAAAGGCACGGTGGGAGAGAAAGGTCTCCCAGGAACACCTGGGATTAATGGATCTAAGGTGTGGTGTAACCCTGACAACCAGGGTGTTTATGTGCTCATAACATTGAGTCTACTTAACAATAAAAATTAATTCAGTTCAGGTTTCTGTATGCTCAAGAAACTTTTAAATGTTAGAAAAAGTTGATTTTCTGTTGGATAATTAATCAAATCAATGTTAAAGTAAATTAACATTATAACTAAAATTGTAATATTTTTTTGCTCTTAACCTAGATTACGATACTGTAGTAAAAATTACCACATCAAAACACAAATTCTTCAAAATTTGATAGTTTGCAGTGTTCAAACATTACCCCCCTCCATGTACCTTCCTAATTACTACTTCCGGTGACATCAGAGTGTTTAATTTGTTTCTATTGATGTAAGATTTTTCCCTCCATTTTGTGAAATACGATCCTATAACATGAAAAAATTTAGCCAAATTTCAACAAATTGGTTGTTTTTCTTTTTTCTTTTTCCCTGTGACCAGGGAAATTTCCTCGGTCATCAGTGCTATCAAACAACCCATTGTGACTCGGGGAAACTCAGCTAAAAACGCTTTGAAGCATCGAACATACTGATGAACTTACTGTAACTGTCTGAATAGAAAAATAACACGTCTGGTTCAAGTGGTCAATTTTGGGTCATAAATCAACTTGCGACAGGAAATCTGCGTTCCCCATGTGTCTAATTGATAAACACACAGTTGTGTGTCAAAAGTTCAAAGAAAAATCTATTTTTAGTGCTCGTAATGTTACAATTAAGTGATAGTAATTTGTACTACGAAATGTAACGACGTGCATCACAGGTAAGTATCGTAATGAAGGGTTAATGTGTTTTTTTAATTAAATAATTATGTAGAGAACACTATTATTACAGAGAAGTGATCTTAATATTGTACTTTTTTCAACAAAATTGATGTAAATATAGAATATGAATAAAATAAGAAGTTTCTCTGTGGCAGTTTGACTACAAATAGTATCATATTTTTTCTTATCCATTTTAAAATTAAGACATTCCTAGTTTAAAGTTACTGCAGATTTGCATACAAAAGAAAATATGAGATATGAGATGAATTAATATGGTGTAATGAAGTTTAAAATGGGGGAAATCTTAAATTTTCAGCTTTCTAAAAATATAATTTTTATTTTTATTTTTAGTGTAAATATCTTCACAGAACATAATAAAAATATTGTTGATTGTACTTTCAATTTGTATGGTTTTAAAAATAGTATGTTTATCATTTGATATAGCAGAGATGTTAATATATTGAAATATTTGCTTCTGCTTCAGGGTGATGTAGGAGATGAGGGCTTTTCAGGACAGAGAGGCCTGCAAGGACCCCTGTAAGTTACTCTGTTTTAGAGGCTTGTAGTTACCACCTGTAAGTTACCCTGTTTTAGAGGCTTGTACAAGTAAGAAATTAGAATCAGACTGGCTAAAGCAGCAATGTCTTTCAGAAGCCTTGAAAAGTTGTGGAAATCAAAACTCATTAGCACAAACACAAAACTTAGGCTATTCAAATCAAATGTACTATCAACCCTTACGTATGCGTGTGAAAGCTGGAAAACAACAAGAGATATAGAAACACAGTTGAACGCATTCGAAAATAAATGTCTAAGGAAAATACTTGGTATAGAATGGAACGAATTCAAAACAAACGAGGAAATTAGAGAAATCGCCAATCAACCACTAATATCTTCAGTAATAAAGAAAAGACGATGGTCATACGTTGGACATGTGATGAGAAGAGATAATAATCGAATAGCAAAGCAAGCCCTCATATGGGAAACAACAGGTAAAAGAAAAAGAGGAAGACCCAGGGAGACACTGAGAAGAACATTGATGAGAGAGGCAAGAGCAGCAGGAATCGGCTCCCTCAATGAGATAGAACTGCTTGCACAGAACAGAGACAGATGGCGAGATTTAATAAAATATCTTTAACAGAAAACTGCTAGAACAAAAATTCATATAGGAGAAGGTGTATCTTGGTCTACGCCCTATGGGCCGGTTACGGCTCGAAAGGTCAATAGATAGATAGATAGTTACCACCTGTAAGTTACTCTGTTTTAGAGGCTTGTAGTTACCACCTGTAAGTTACTCTGTTTTAGAGCCACTGTAGTTACCACCTGTAAGTTACACTGTTTTAGAGGCTTGTAGTTACCACCTATAAGTTACTCTGTTTTAGAGCCACTGTAGTTACCACCTGTAAGTTACCCTGTTTTAGAGGCTTGTAGTTACCACCTGTAAGTTAACCTGTTTTAGAGGCTTGTAGTTACTACCTGTAAGTTACCCTGTTTTAGAGGCTTGTAGTTACCACCTGTAAGTTACTCTGTTTTAGAGCCACTGTAGTTACCACCTGTAAGTTACCCTGTTTTAGAGGCTTGTAGTTACCACCTGTAAGTTACCCTGTTTTAGAGGCTTGTAGTTACCACCTGTAAGTTACTCTGTTTTAGAGCCACTGTAGTTACCACCTGTAAGTTACCCTGTTTTAGAGGCTTGTAGTTACCACCTGTAAGTTACCCTGTTTTAGAGGCTTGTAGTTACCACCTGTAAGTTACCCTGTTTTAGAGACTTGTAATTACCACCTGTTAGTTACCTTGTTTTAGAGGTGTGAAAAGATCATCTGTTAGATCTTGATCTTGATCCTTCTCATGCCATTAAAAGCTGCATAAGGCTTGTAGTTACCACCTGTTAGTTACCCTGTTTTAGAGACTTGTAATTACCACCTGTTAGTTACCTTGTTTTAGAGGTGTGAAAAGATCATCTGTTAGATCTTGATCTTGATCCTTCTCATGCCATTAAAAGCTGCATAAGGCTTGTAGTTACCACCTGTTAGTTACTCTGTTTTAGAGGCTTGTAGTTACCACCTGTTAGTTACTCTGTTTTAGAGGCTTGTAGTTACCACCTGTAAGTTACTCTGTTTTAGAGGCTTGTAGTTACCACCTGTAAGTTACCCTGTTTTAGAGGCTTGTAGTTACCACCTGTTAGTTACTCTGTTTTAGAGGCTTGTAGTTACCACCTGTAAGTTACCCTGTTTTAGAGGCTTGTAGTTACCACCTGTAAGTTACCCTGTTTTAGAGGCTTGTAGTTACCACCTGTAAGTTACCCTGTTTTAGAGGCTTGTAGTTACCACCTGTTAGTTACCCTGTTTTAGAGGCTTGTAGTTACCACCTGTTAGTTACCCTGTTTTAGAGGCTTGTAGTGTTTGTTGCCATCCATCTCAAATCTTGGTGGAGGCGAAGGTGCGCCTCCAAGCACCAGAGCTGGAAGTTGTCAGCGACCCACTGCTGATGGCTTGCACCAGGATCGGTGAACCAAAACCATCCAGACCCTGCTCTACCTCTCCGTGGTGCCTCCAGTAACAGACTAACATGTCTAGTCTGGCCAAGCATGCAGGAATCGAAGAGGGAAGACAACCCGGTGCTCAAAAATGTCGTGCTGAAGTCAGATGTGTTGGGCCAAAAGGCACAAATATAACAGTTATACTGCAAACCACAACACAACGCAGACATGTCCACTACGTCCTTGTAAGGGCGGATGATGAAGAGGAATATTCTAGTCTACCATGATACTCTAGAATACTTTAGTCATCGGGCGAATGCAACCAACCACCAACCAACCAATTCTTGGTGAGATATTTGATCTTATCTAATGAGTCTATGTCTTCCAACTTTGCTTCTCTTATAAGTGTTTTTTTAGTACCTTTTAGGTCTTCTTCTTTTTCTGTATCTTGATGTTTCCATCTATGGCCTCAGAAGTTTACCTCCACAATAATATTTATTTATTGTTATGTCTCCTGTTTCCCATAGAAGAGCATATTTTGGAATTCTCTTGTCTCATCTAATCACATGTCTGACATATGTCGATCTTCTCTTCCTAATGGTAGATGAGATCTTTGGTTGCATGGCCTTTTCTCTGATCTCTATATTAGTCTTGAATTCCTTCCATCTGTTAGTTACCATGTTTTAATTAAAGGCTTTTTTGAGACTTCCTATAGATTTAAGTTGACATGCTTGAGAGGCCTATGCTGGCTAGATGGAACTAGAAACAACTTAGAAGTTTTTAATTGGAGACAAAGATAAAATGAAAAAAAATAAATTTTAAATGAAGAAATATACATAACTTCTATGTGCAAATCCCAGGAAAGTCACCATACATGCTCAAAACCCACAGGAAATTAGAGATCAGATTTCAAGATTACTTAACCATACATTATCATCATATGAATTTGGGGAGCAGAAGTGCCTGCGACCTGCGGTCACAATAGCAGGGTCAGCGCACCATCAGCTGACCAAGACCTAGCAGTTCTACCTCCTCATGGTCTCCCCTGGTAACAGTCTGCGTCAAACCAGACTGGCTAACAGAAGCTAGTATCGCCGTGTTCCCTATAGTGGTGGCTGTTACTGATATAGAGGACCCAGTATTGCAGTACCTCTGGACTGGACTAGTAGTTTTCCAGCAGAGCCTGGGACAGATGAACTCCAACCTCTCCAGTAAGAGCTGGGAATGTCAAGAAAGCCATTACGACCCGCCACATCTTATGAGTCAAAGGGCAACCTGCTTGCATCAACTCGTGGCATTCCGTCAACAACATCATATTAATTAATAATGTTGACTGAGCAAAAATGGTTCTGAAAGTAAGAAGAGGTGTGGATCACCTTGATCACACTTGAGGTGTGGATCAATTATTTTTGTCTATCCTTGGAGCTACTCATAATTTACCTCATATTTTCTTAAAACTAGACATCATTCTCCTCATGTGGTCGCATGTCTTTTACAGAATGTTGCTCTCTTTGAAAAAATGTCTATTTCTAGGCAAGTCTCTCACTTCTGTTGTAATTTTCAAAAATCTCCTTAATATCTTGAAATCACTTACTTGTTGGTCTGCTCCTATCTTATTTTCCTGGAACCTTGCCTGACATTATTGTTCTTTACAGCCTACTGTGTATTTTGGCATGGTTGTTATATTTTAATTTCTTCTGTAAGTTGTTGTTTATGGGCCAGTTCTTTTCAATGTTTTCAATCATTTTCTGACATGTTTCAAATTTTACCTTGCAGGGGGTGCCTGGTAATTATGTTGAAGGTGTGAACGGATCTGTAGGTCCTAGAGGAAGAGATGGAGACCCAGGTGATATGGGAATTCCTGGAAAAATAGGTCAGTTCAGTCAATATGATCATTTCATCAACAAAGTAATAGTATGACATAATTGGAGTAATTATAGAAGTGATATGATCAATAGATTGATATATATATAATCAATATCTTATGTTGGTCTCCTTCAGGAATACCAGGTGAACCAGGTCTTCGTGGCATCATTGGATCTCAGGGTCCTTCAGGACCTCCAGGAGATCCAGGTCCTCCAGGAGAGCCTGGTATATCAATCAAGGGTGACCGTGGTGACCTAGGTGAGTGATATTATGTTAAATTAGTGAATAAACATGAGTCGTTTCTTTTATAGTAAACCTTTGAGTTATAATATATACTGGAATAAATATCAGTTATCTCTTTTATAGTAAACCTTTGAGTTATAATATGGGTATATTCATGAACGAATGTCAGTTAAGTATTTTACAATAAGCCCTTGTCTGAGTTATAAAAGATGATACTGTTCAGTCTCAGAATTGAAACTAAAATAATTATAATTTTTTGTAATGCTCTATCACAAAAAAATGGAAGCCTTTTAAATGTGGATTTATAGCAAAATAGGAAGCATTGGACACAGACCCTTGTTTTCTATATAACAATGACTACTTTAGTTCTGCCTTCAAAGATATCTCTGCTAACACTTTGTGACGCAAATTATTACACAATGCATGGTAATGGAGAGGTTTCCCAAAATGTATAAAAACGATATCAAAATTCCCTATTACTGTTGCATGTTTTGCTTATCTAACAAAATCTAAAAAACTATCCAATAATAATAATCTGATATACCGTTCATTGTTCTGGGAAGTTTCACAGATTACAAACTTCATTTAGGTTCAGAAAAAAGTTTTAAATGCGTCACCATCGATCCTGACCATTCCCGGTAAGAAGTCAGAGTGATCTACATATTTAAACATGATTATGTGAAAACTACACAACAATAAGATTTAAAAAGTAAAAGCTGTAACAACTATGTAGGTCACAATTCATTTACATTTTAAATGGTGTCTTACTGCCGCATCATTATATTTTTAAAGCATGAATTCAATTTTCCAATAACACAATATAGGAATACTAGATATCTGGGTAGGGTTCATTGTGTGCATGCGTCAAAATTACAAATCAGCTGGTCTCCAAAAATGCCATTATAAATTATTACTAATTTTTTTTTTACATGCTGTAAAAGAGAATATTTCAGAAAATAACATTAAATTGAAAAATTTATTTAATTAAAGTCTGTTTTAAGTGCTTGCAGAAGATGTATTTTAAAAAACATTTAGGAACTATATTTTACAGCGGTATAATGATCTTTGATCTTCTGTACACTGCGCTAAAACAAGGGACACAACTAAAAGTTCAGTAACAAGGTACCAGTGTGGATGGAAAGAAAAGAAAACAAATGATGAAGTTTTAGTTTTAGATGAAGTGCTAAGCACAATTCAAACAAGTCAAATGAGATTTTTGGGCATGTTAAAAGACACAACAGCCTACTAAAAGTAATCTTGGAAGGGAAAATACAAGGTATAAGATGCACAGACTGACCAAGACCAGCATGGAGATGAGTAACATTAAAAGATAGACAAGTAAGCCTATGACAACCTGCACCATCAAAGCAAGAGACAGCAAATTGGCATTCCATGGAAGCCAACCTTCGATGCAGAGAAGGCTTTCAATGATGATAATGATGAATGTTCTATCATTAGTGCTTTTCTTTAGATTCATGTTCCTTGGCAAACTAAAAGCCAAATTATTTTTTATTGTTTGTTTTCTTGAACAATGCTTGCCATATCTTTTTTTCTTTAAAATATTACACTTTTGTAGGAGTCGATGGTGAACCAGGAAAAGATGGAGGTATGGGTTTCTCAGGTCTTGCAGGAGAAAGAGGCTACCCAGGTGCTCCAGGAGAGACAGTAATTGGACCCCCTGGGGAAAAAGGTTTACCTGGCATAGACGGACTGTCAGGTCTTCCAGGAATGCCTGGAGATGCAGGACTTCAAGGTGAAAAAGGTTTGCCTGGAATTGGTCCTGATATTATCGGTCCAAAGGGCTTGCAGGGACTTCAGGGGGATTTTGGTGACTTTGGCAGTCCTGGGGTTCCTGGTGTGAATGGCAAAGATGGAGAGCCAGGTAAGTCAAGTATGCTGACACCTGTTTGTAGTTTCTTATACTTCTTGAAACTAAATTCTGATGAATACATATTTTCCTGTGTTGTCAAATTAACCAACACTAGTGTGGACATAGCAGTCAGATAAAAACAATGCAGGAAAACACAAATGAACTATCATCAATAGCCACCAAAATTGGGCTTGTGATCAATTATGAAAAGACTAAAGTCATGAAAAGCTTGGTTCCAATAGATGAAAGAATATGCATGGAAAACAAAACAGTGTAAGAGTTAATAATTAAGTTAATAACTCTGTCTATCTTGGAAGTCACATTAATCAGGAAAAGGGTATACAAGTAAAGAAATTAGAATCAGAATAGCTGGGAAGGGGATACAAGTAAAGAAATTAGAACCAGAATAGCAGGGAAGGGGATACAAGTAAAGAAATTAGAATCAGAATAGCTGGGAAGGGGATACAAGTAAAGAAATTAGAATCAGAATAGCTGGGAAGGGATACAAGTAAAGAAATTAGAATCAGAATAGCTGGGAAGGGGATACAAGTAAAGAAATTAGAATCAGAATAGCTAAAGCAGCAATGTCCTTCAAACGCCCAGAAAAGTTCTGGAAATCAAAACTCATCAGCACAAACACAAAACTTAGACTATTCAAATCAAACATTCTATCAAAACTTACATTTGCATGCGAGTGCTGGAAAACAACAAAAGACATAGAAACAAAGTTGAACACATTTGAAAATAAATATCTAAGGAAAATACTTGGTATAGCACAGAATGAATTCAAAACAAACAAGGAAATTAGAGAAATCATCAATCAACTACTAGTATCATCGGTAATCAAGAAAAGATGATGGACATATGTTGGACATGTGATGAGGAGAAATAACCGAATAACAAAGCAAGCCCTCATGTGAGAAGCAAACAGGTAGGAGGAAATGAGGACGACCTAGAGAGACACTAAGAAGAACATTGATCAGAGAGGCAAAGGCAGCAGGAGTCGGCTCCCTCAATGAGATTAAGATGCTTGCACAGAACAGAGACAAATGGCGAGATTTGATAAATGTTTTTTTGCAAGGATTGAGACTGCTTGAAAGAAAATTTAGAAAAGAGAAAAAGTATTTGGGACTATGCCCTATGAGCCAGCCATGCCTCGAAAGGTCAATAGATAGATAGATAGATTGTGCACAGTAATCTATTTAAACCTTTCAGAGTCAAAGTCTAAAAACGCCTAGCCAACTGATGTAGAAAAAAGTCAACATTATTTGTTAGATGATGTGGCAAGATATTTTATTTATCACATTTTAGCATGTCGCAAATATTTATGTCATCTTGAACGTTTTCATTATTTCAAATATTTACAATTGATATTTTAGTCACATTTCACTTAATTTATTTGTAACAAAGTCTGGTAAAGACTGTATTTTAAAAGAAAAAGCATTACAGATAAGTCTGGCTGATTGTGACAGTGAACAAAGTGAATCTACCAAAGAAAGTGACAGTAAATAAAATGAATATACTGAAGAAAGTGACAGTGAACAAAATGATTCTGCTGAAAAAAATGACAGTGAACAAAATGAATCTACTGAAGAAAGTGACAGTGAACAAAATGAATCTACCAAAGAAAGTGACAGTGAACAAAATGAATCTACCAAAGAAAGTGACAGTGAACAAATTGAATCTACCAAAGAAAGTGACAGTGAACAAAATGAATCTACCAAAGAAAGTGACAGTGAACAAAGTGAATCTACTGAAGAAAGTGACAGTGAACAAAGTGAATCTACTGAAAAAAGTGACTGTGAACAAAATGAATCTACTGAAGAATGGGAACAAAGTGAATCTAATGAAGAAAGTGACAGTGAACAAAATGAATCTACTGAGGAATGTGAATAAAGTGAATCTACTGAGGAAAGTGAACAAAGTGAATCTACTGAAAAAAGTGACAGTGAACAAAATGAATCTACTGAGGAAAGTGAATAAAGTGAATCTACTGAAAAAAGTGAAAGTAAGCAAAATTGAATCTACTGAAGAAGATGACAGTAAACCAAATGAGTCTACCAATAAAAGTGACAGTGACAAAGTGAGTCTACCAATGAAGGTGACAGTGACAAAGAGAGTCTACCAATGAAGGTTACAGTGAACAAAGTGAATCTACTGAAGAAAGTGACAGTAAACCAAATGAGTCTACCAATAAAAGTGACAGTGACAAAGTTAGTCTACCGATGAAAGTGACAGTGACAAAGTGAGTCTACCAATAAAAGTGAAAGTGAACAAAGTGAGTCTACCAATAAAAGTGACAGTGACAAAGTTAGTCTACCGATGAAAGTGACAGTGACAAAGTGAGTCTACCAATAAAAGTGAAAGTGAACAAAGTGAGTCTACCAATGAAGGTGACAGTGAACAAAGTGAGTCTACCAATGAAGGTGACAGTGAACAAAGAGAGTCTACCAATGAAGGTTACAGTGAACAAAGTGAATCTACTGAAGAAAGTTACAGTAAACCAAATGAGTCTACCAATAAAAGTGACAGTGACAAAGTTAGTCTACCGATGAAAGTGACAGTGACAAAGTGAGTCTACCAATAAAAGTGAAAGTGAACAAAGTGAGTCTACCAATAAAAGTGACAGTGACAAAGTGAGTCTACCAATGAAGGTGACAGTGAACAAAGAGAGTCTACCAATGAAGGTTACAGTGAACAAAGTGAATCTACTGAAGAAAGTGACAGTAAACCAAATGAGTCTACCAATAAAAGTGACAGTGACAAAGTTAGTCTACCGATGAAAGTGACAGTGACAAAGTGAGTCTACCAATAAAAGTGAAAGTGAACAAAGTGAGTCTACCAATAAAAGTGACAGTGACAAAGTTAGTCTACCAATGAAAGTGACAGTGACAAAGTGAGTCTACCAATAAAAGTGAAAGTGAACAAAGTGAGTCTACCAATAAAAGTGACAGTGACAAAGTGAGTCTACCAATGAAGGTGACAGTGAACAAAGAGAGTCTACCAATGAAGGTTACAGTGAACAAAGTGAATCTACTGAAGAAAGTGACAGTAAACCAAATGAGTCTACCAATAAAAGTGACAGTGACAAAGTTAGTCTACCGATGAAAGTGACAGTGACAAAGTGAGTCTACCAATAAAAGTGAAAGTGAACAAAGTGAGTCTACCAATAAAAGTGACAGTGACAAAGTGAGTCTACCGAGGAAAGTGACGGTGAACAAAGTGAGTCTACCAATGAAGGTGACAGTGAACAAAGTGAGTCTACCAATGAAGGTGACAGTGAACAAAGTGAGTCTACCAATGAAGGTGACAGTGAACAAAGTGAGAATACCAATGAAGGTGACAGTGAACAAAGAGAGTCTACCAATGAAAGTGACAGTGAACAAAGAGAGTCTACCAATGAAGGTGACAGCGAACAAAGAGAGTCTAACAATGAAGGTGACAGTGAACAAAGTGAGAATACCAATGAAGGTGACAGTGAACAAAGTGAGACTACCAATGAAGGTGACAGTGAACAAAGAGAGTCTACCAATGAAGGTGACAGTGAACAAAGAGAGTCTAACAATGAAGGTGACAGTGAACAAAGTGAGTCTACCAATGAAGGTGACAGTGAACAAAGAGAGTCTACCAATGAAGGTGACAGTGAACAAATTGAGTCTACCAATGAAGGTGACAGTGAACAAAGAGAGTCTACCAATGAAGGTGACAGTGAACAAAGTGAGTCTAACAATGAAGGTGACAGTGAACAAAGAGAGTCTAACAATGAAGGTGACAGTGAACAAAGTGAGTCTACCAATGAAGGTGACAGTGAACAAAGTGAGTCTATCAATGAAGGTGACAGTGAACAAAGAGAGTCTACCAATGAAGGTTACAGTGAACAAAGTGAATCTACTGAAGAAAGTTACAGTAAACCAAATGAGTCTACCAATAAAAGTGACAGTGACAAAGTTAGTCTACCAATGATAGTGACAGTGACAAAGTGAGTCTACCAATAAAAGTGAAAGTGAACAAAGTGAGTCTACCAATAAAAGTGACAGTGACAAAGTGAGTCTACCAATGAAGGTGACAGTGAACAAAGAGAGTCTACCAATGAAGGTTACAGTGAACAAAGTGAATCTACTGAAGAAAGTGACAGTAAACCAAATGAGTCTACCAATAAAAGTGACAGTGACAAAGTTAGTCTACCGATGAAAGTGACAGTGACAAAGTGAGTCTACCAATAAAAGTGAAAGTGAACAAAGTGAATCTACCAATAAAAGTGACAGTGACAAAGTGAGTCTACCGAGGAAAGTGACGGTGAACAAAGTGAGTCTACCAATGAAGGTGACAGTGAACAAAGTGAGTCTACCAATGAAGGTGACAGTGAACAAAGTGAGTCTACCAATGAAGGTGACAGTGAACAAAGTGAGACTACCAATGAAGGTGACAGTGAACAAAGAGAGTCTACCAATGAAAGTGACAGTGAACAAAGAGAGTCTACCAATGAAGGTGACAGTGAACAAAGAGAGTCTAACAATGAAGGTGACAGTGAACAAAGTGAGTCTACCAATGAAGGTGACAGTGAACAAAGTGAGTCTACCAATGATGGTGACAGTGAACAAAGAGAGTCTACCAATGAAAGTGACAGTGAACAAAGAGAGCCTACCAATGAAGGTGACAGTGAACAAAGAGAGTCTAACAATGAAGGTGACAGTGAACAAAGTGAGTCTACCAATGAAGGTGACAGTGAACAAAGTGAGTCTACCAATGAAAGTGACAGTGAACAAAGTGAGTCTACCAATGAAGGTGACAGTGAACAAAGTGAGTCTACCAATGAAGGTGACAGTGAACAAAGTGAGTCTACCAATGAAGGTGACAGTGAACAAAGAGAGTCTACCAATGAAGGTGACAGTGAACAAAGAGAGTCTAACAATGAAAGTGACAGTGAACAAAGAGAGTCTACCAATGAAAGTGACAGTGAACAAAGTGAGTCTACCAATGAAGGTGACAGTGAACAAAGAGAGTCTAACAATGAAGGTGACAGTGAACAAAGAGAGTCTAACAATGAAGGTGACAGTGAACAAAGTGAGTCTACCAATGAAGGTGACAGTGAACAAAGAGAGTCTAACAATGAAGGTGACAGTGAACAAAGTGAGTCTACCAATGAAGGTGACAGTGAACAAAGAGAGTCTACCAATGAAGGTGACAGTGAACAAAGAGAGTCTATAAATGAAAGTGACAGTGAACAAAGAGAGTCTACCAATGAAGGTGACAGTGAACAAAGAGAGTCTATAAATGAAAGTGACAGTGAACAAAGAGAGTCTACCAATGAAGGTGACAGTGAACAAAGAGAGTCTATAAATGAAAGTGACAGTGAACAAAGTGAGTCTACCAATGAAGGTGACAGTGAACAAAGAGAGTCTATAAATGAAAGTGACAGTGAACAAAGAGAGTCTACCAATGAAGGTGACAGTGAACAAAGAGAGTCTAACGATGAAGGTGACAGTGAACAAAGAGAGTCTATAAATGAAAGTGACAGGGAACAAAGAGAGTCTATCAATGAAGGTGACAGTGAACAAAGAGAGTCTATAAATGAAAGTGACAGTGAACAAAGTGAGTCTACCAATGAAAGTGACAGTGAACAAAGAGAGTCTATAAATGAAAGTGACAGTGAACAAAGAGAGTCTATCAATGAAGGTGACAGTGAACAATGTGAGTCTACCAATGAAAGTGACAGTGAACAAAGAGAGTCTATCAATGAAGGTGACAGTAAACAAAGAGAGTCTATAAATGAAGGTGACAGTGAACAAAGTGAGTCTATCAATGAAGGTGACAGTGAACAATGTGAGTCTATCAATGAAAGTGACAGTGAACAAAGAGAGTCTAACAATTAAGGTGACAGTGAACAAAGTGAGTCTACCAATGAAGGTGACAGTGAACAAAGTGAGCCTACCAATGAAAGTGACAGTGAACAAAGAGAGTCTATCAATGAAGGTGACAGTGAACAAAGAGAGTCTACCAATGAAAGTGACAGTGAACAAAGAGAGTCTACCAATGAAGGTGACAGTGAACAAAGTGAGTCTATCAATGAAGGTGACAGTGAACAAAGTGAGACTACCAATGAAGGTGACAGTGAACAAAGTGAGTCTACCAATGAAGGTGACAGTGAACAAAGAGAGTCTACCAATGAAGGTGACAGTGAACAAAGAGAGTCTAACAATGAAAGTGACAGTGAACAAAGAGAGTCTATCAATGAAGGTGACAGTGAACAAAGAGAGTCTATCAATGAAGGTGACAGTGAACAAAGAGAGTCTAACAATGAAGGTGACAGTGAACAAAGAGAGTCTAACAATGAAGTTGACAGTGAACAAAGAGAGTCTAACAATGAAGGTGACAGTGAACAAAGTGAGTCTACCAAGGAAAGTGACAGTGAACAAAGTGAGTCTACCAATGAAAGTGACAGTGAACAAAGTGAGACTACAAATGAAGGTGACAGTGAACAAAGAGAGTCTAACAATGAGGTGACAGTGAACAAAGTGAGTCTAACAATGAAGGTGACAGTGAACAAAGTGAGTCTAACAATGAAGGTGACAGTGAACAAAGTGAGTCTACCAATGAAGGTGACAGTGAACAAAGTGAGTCTAACAATGAAGGTGACAGTGAACAAAGAGAGTCTAACAATGAAGGTGACAGTGAACAAAGTGAGTCTACCAATGAAAGTGACAGTGAACAAAGTGAGTCTACCAATGAAGGTGACAGTGAACAAAGTGAGTCTACCAATGAAAGTGACAGTGAACAAAGTGAGTCTACCAAGGAAAGTGACATAAATTCATTGGACTATGATTTGATGAACCTCTAAAAAAATGTTCAACATAATCAGTAAAATAATTAAGTGTTGATTTACATACAAACACATGTCCTTACTTTGTTATCCAAGTACATCATCATCATTAGCATCAAGTACTATGCCTGCTAGTGTAGGTGATCATGTCTCTCCACAACTTTTGAACTCGACAGTTATTAATCATTTCTGTTGTTGACCTTCTGCCAAGCCATTCTCTTAAGCTGCCTGGTGTCTTTTCTCTTTGCTTCCCTTTATCTCTTTGTCCCTCATTTTTCCAAGTTCTTCTTCTTCTGCTACCTTTCAGCTCCCTGTGGAGTATAGGTCTTCAACAAACACTTTCAGCTCCCTGTGGAGCATAGGTCTTCAACAAACACTTTCAGCTCCCTGTGGAACATAGGTCTTCAACAAACACTGTCAGCTCCCTGTGGAGCATAGGTCTTCAACAAATACTTTCAGCTCCCTGTGGAGCATAGGTCTTCAACAAACACTTTCAGCTCCCAGTGGAGCATAGGTCTTCAACAAACACTTTCAGCTCCCTGTGGAGCATAGGTCTTAAACAAACACTTTCAGCTCCCTGTGGAGCATAGGTCTTCAACAAATACTTTCAGCTCCCCGTGGAGCATAGGTCTTCAACAAACACTTTCAGCTCCCTGTGGAGCATAGGTCTTCAAGAAGCACTTTCAACTCCCTGTGGAGCATAGGTCTTCAACAAACACTTTCAGCTCCCTGTGGAGCATAGGTCTTCAACAAACACTTTCAGCTCCCTGTGGAGCATAGGTCTTCAACAAACACTTTCCAAGTCATTTTGTTTCTTGCCATTTTTTTAAGATCATTCCATGTCTTCCCCATCATCTTCATCTCTGCTTCTATCTGTCTTCTCCAAGAATTCCTTGGTCTTCCTCTTTGTCTTTTCCCCCTGGGTATTCCAAAAAAAGGGCCTGTTGTGTAATACTCTCAGTTGGCTTCCGCAGTGTGTGTCCTAACCAGCACCATGCGTCTTTGCTGTATCTCTTTATCCACTAGTATTTTACTGGTACATTTCCATAATACTATGTTAGTGATTTTGTCCTGCCATTTCCATCCTTTTATTCTGTTTAAGCATCCATTAATGAAAGTCTGTATCTTCATGATTGTCAATTTCATTGTTCTCCATGTTTCACAGCCATATATACGGCAGCACATGGGTGAATTTTCCCAGTTGTTACACTACAGTTGAAACATGGCCAAAAAATGTTGATTGTTTCAAGTTCCAAGTGCAACTTCAATATAAAATTCTCTGTCACAGAGGGAGAATACAATCAGATAGATTTACATTACAAATTTTATTTTAAAAATTATAATCTTTAATAATTTATTATGTTATATTCCTCTCCAGGGCCTAAAGGAGATGATTGTGGTGTGTGTCCTGAGGGTGGTGAGCCAGGTTTTGTGGGAGACCCTGGAGAAAAAGGCTTTCCAGGTTAGGAACAAAATTTTGTTTGTGAACATTCTTGTAAAGTCTCACTAGGCTATTATCATCATCAAGTACCGGGCCTACTGGTGTAAGTGATCATGTCTCTCCACAACTTTCGATCTCAGCAGCTATTTATCATTTCTGTTGTTGACCTTCTGCCAAGCCATTCTCTTAAGCTGTCTGGTATCTTTTTTCTTTGCTTCCCTCTATCTCTTCATCCCTCAATTTTCCCAGTTGTTACAATATATTCCAGTTGTTCTCTTCTCATTACATGGTCAAAAAATGATGATTGTTTCTTCCTAATATTGGAAATTAGCTCTCTTTTTGCTTTGACCTGTGTCAGAACATCTTCATTACTCTTCTTAGCTGTCCGTGGTACTCTCAACATTCTTCTATTTAGCCACATTTCTACAGACTCCGTTGATTTTCTTGTCTGTTGTCCTATTGTCCATGATTCGCATCCACATGTTAAGACTGGCTCTACATAACATTTAAGAACTCTTTTTCTTGTTCACTAGGCTATATTTAACAATTATAGTCCTGAACATTATTATGAGTAGATTAGAGATATGTAGGATTAGTTTTATTTATTTATATATTTGTGTGTGTGTTGTTTGTTCCTGCTGAAGGCCTATTGAGCCGAAGTATCGTTCAAATTTGTGTCGTTAAACAATTACGTAAAGCTTTTACCATACTAATTTTTCTTTTTTTTTTTCAATTCTCCTTGAACATTATTAGCCAAATCCTACCAGTATCTTCAAGAAAAATAGCAAATAAACTTTACTACGAGTCAAGAATTAAGATACTATGGCTATATCAAAAGATGCAGCAGGCTGGAAAGATGCATTAGGAGCATACCAAGAAGAAAGTAGTTTCAAGACACAAAGGAGACCTTGGAAGTGGCAACAGAGGAAGTGGGAGATCTGGCTAGAGACAGAGATTCTTTCAGATGGGCTGTGGTGAATGCAACGTTCTGCAAAGGACCTGATGATGACTGCAGCCAATAATTTGAACTGAACATAGATCTCAAATGAATGGTCCTAATGCTAAATTTAAGAAGTCCTATACTCATCAATCAGAGAAATTAGAGAAATCGCCAATCGATCACTAATATCATCAGTAATCAAGAAAAGATGATAGACATATGTAGGACATGTAATGGGAAGAGATAATAATCAAATAGCAAAGCATGCCCTCTAGTGGGAAACAAAAGGTAGGAGACAAAGAGGCTGACCCAGAGAAACACTGAGAAGAACATTGATCAGGGAGGCAAAGGCAGCAGGAATTGGCTCCCTCAATGAGATAAAGATGCTTGCACAGAACAGAGACAAATGGTGAGATTTAACAAAAGATCTTTGCAAGGATTGAGACTGCTAGAAAGAATATTTAGAAAAAGGAAAAGAGTATCTGAGATTATCCCTATGGACCGACTACAGCTTGAAAGGTAGATTAGATTAGATAGATAGATGGATGGATGGATGGATGGATGGATGGATGGATGGATGGATGGACGGACGGACGGACGGACGGACGGACGGACGGATGGATGGATGGATGCTCATCAAAGTAGACATTTGGCACATTTTCAGTAACATAGACAGTACAATGTAGGTCAGTCCATTTTTCCCAGAAAAAAAATCTCCAGTATCTACTTCAGAGTCTCATCTAGAACAGGGAATCTGGGCAAGATACACCATGAGTTCTGTGAACAGTCTAGTGATACTAAAAGGAAATACCAGCAATTAATCATTAAACATCTATCTATCTGTCTGTCTGTTTGTCTGCCTGCCTGTCTGTCTTTCTATCTATCTATCTATTGACCTTTTGAGCCATAGTTGGCCCATAGGGCATAGACCCAGATACTCTTTCTTTTATCTAAATTGTTATTCTAGAAGTTTTCAATCCCAATCCCATTTAATTTCTGCCCAATTTGCCATCTTCAACCCAAGAGAAACTAACTGACTAGCCCATTTAAGACTAGTGGTAGCAAGTACATTTATATATATCTGGGAAGTATAGCTAGTAACAGTAGATAGGGAAGTCATCAAGGACATCAATGAAACAAGCTAATGTAGCTAATGCCAACATAAAACAACATCTTTAGATCTTCCAACACAACACAAAAACCAGCCAAAGTATAAACACATTTTTTCAACTACTGTGTACTTTCAATTGTATGGTTTTCTGAAATTTTGAGAATAAAAAAAAATGAACATGAAGACTATCATCATTTCATACAACTTATCAGCATAAAATTGTCATATTTTGATCAAGTAAAATGAGCAGTTATGAGCTGCTTAAGAGATGCAGCAATGAGGAAATATATATACAGCTGTAACAGGAATATGAGAGGCTGTGTTGAGATGAGATAGAGAAATCATCAAAGGAAATGCTGTTCTATTTCTTCACCTTCACTTTACCTTCACAATAACTAACAATTACCTCTCTTCATCATATATCCTTAAAAGAACATTAAAATGATCTATATGTATTGTGTTGTTAACATCTAGCTGCTATATTTTACATTTTTGGCCAAAAAACATCTAGCTTCAGTAAAGACATTTTGAGTTGCCAGGTCGTCTTCGCTCTTCTGTACCTATTTATTTGGCCGGAGAGGTCAGTCTGTTACCAGACCCACCACAGGGAAATGTAATAAAAATCTTGATCAGTTCTGGTTCACTGATTCAGATGCAAGCAATCAGCTATGAGTTCCTGAACACTTCCAGCCACATACTATTGAGAATCTCCACCATGCAGTGAACTCTAGAAGTTATGAAAAATGAAGGCACAACAATGTCAACAAATAAAACAGAAATGCACAGCATTGACCAGACTTGAAGCAGTCTATGAAAGATGATCAAGATGAAAAGGAGAGATTTTGTTGCTGCCCAACAAGTCACCATAACATGTTTTTTTTTATTAGGTTCGCCAGCTTTTACCTCTGATTAAGTGCCTAGAGATTAGGAACTGAATTTTATGTGTTAATCTGTTTTTCCTGGCAGCCGTATGCACAGGGGTCTGTCGCCGCACAGGCAGATAACTCCATCTTCAGAGGTACTCATATTTTTTCCGTCGATGAATAATTGATGTTTCAAGCTGGCCCTCACTGTTGAGGCCAGGGGTGGTTGCCACAGAGAGAAATCATAAATAAAAATCCCAAATGATGAGCCAGGATTTGAACCCAAAACCGAGACCAGTGTCTTGCCTCGAGACCAACCAGTCCTCCCTATACGTTGTGCTGACCATTGATGTCTTGATTAGTACACAGCCAGGCCAAGAGAAAAGACAAAGGCTGACAAATGAAGTGGGTATTAATTAAACATTTATAAACTGGGAAGGTATAACAAGTTAAAACTGAGTGTAAATGAGAGTTTATCTTTCTTCAAATTTCTGCTTGGCATTATCAGAAATGGCAATAATCTCTCTCTCTCTCTCTCTCTCTCTCTCTCTCTCTCTCTCTCACTCTCTCTCTTTTTCTCGCTTTCACTTTCATGAATGTAAACATTTGATAAGCTCTGTTGTGGTTGACTTGATGTAATTGTGGTTATTTAACTTTACTGGTTATAATCGTGGCTATTTGACTGCTGCAGGTTTGCCAGGTAAGCCTGGACTTGAAGGTGTTCATGGCAGTAAAGGTGACCCTGGTCTTCCTGGTCTACCTGGTTTGAAAGGGTTGGATGGGCAAAAAGTAAGTATTTATTCAGTTATCCATTTTGCAGCTCATCTTCATTGCAGCTTTCTAAATTTTATCATTAATATTATTGTCTCTCGAGTGTATATAGTTAATGAATTGTTTTTTTATGATTTCACTGAACTATAATCAGTCTTCTCTATTCATTCATTTGTGTTCACTAGCTTTTAACCTCTGCAGAACCCCTGTAGGTCCTGTGGGCCTTATCAGGGAATAAATTATGCATGAATGCTTGTTATGTGTCCAGCACACAACTCAGTGTGAGCCATTTCATCTTCTTCTATTTTTTTCCTCATTTGCCTTTCAGCATCGAGGGGAGATATAATTTGTGGTTTTTGTTCTTCTGTTCGCCTCTACTGCTTTTATGTTTCTTAGTGTTTCTAATATTCTGGCAATCCATCTTTTTCATGGTTGGCCCTTGGATCTGGTGTTCTCTTAATGTTTATTGAAGGCTCATTATGTTGTGTTTTGATCTTTCCGCCTTATCACGTGGCCAAACCAAATTATTTGTTGTTTCTTTATATATTTTATGGCGGAGATTATTCCTAGCTTTTTTCTCAGCTCTTCGTTTCTGATCTTAACTCTCAGACTAATTCCTGTATTAATCTAACACATTTCATCTCACTAGAGCTATTTTTTTTATTGTTCTTGCACCTAGGGTTCAAGTGTTAGCCATAGAGGCAGATATTCACAGACTTTAGAGGTACTCATATTTTTATAGCCAAATCTGATATTTTGGATTTTAAAAAAAAATGTTGCCCAGGGAGTGGTAATTTTGGCCTATTCTTTTTCTGCCTAGGGTTCCTTAATTAACATGTGCAGGGAGTATTTGGGACCTCCTGTTTTCTGCTCTGAGAGGGCTAGACATTGGATCTCACAGCATAAAGACTGGTGAAGGATAAAGCTATGAAGAAACTATTCTTCTTCAGTGTTCAAGTCTTTTGATCCTTTGACAACAGAGCAGTGGACCACAATTAAGATCCAACCCAACTTTTCCGTAGTAGTA
The DNA here is from genome assembly GCA_032433765.1 of Megaustenia siamemsis. Classification (NCBI taxonomy): domain Eukaryota; kingdom Metazoa; phylum Mollusca; class Gastropoda; order Stylommatophora; family Ariophantidae; genus Megaustenia; species Megaustenia siamemsis. The sequence continues at coordinate 7,841,654 of JAVIAB010000108.1, read as the reverse complement.
TGGAAACAAACTTTGACTTCGACATGAAATGGCTTCACTACAGGTGGGGCATTCCAGAACTGCTCAGCCTCTGTTCCAGCAATCAATAAAGTGTCCTTCCCAAACATTCATACTATTCCATTGACTGCTTTGCGTTCTGTGAAAATTGTGCATCTTGATGTTCACACTGTTAACTACTGAACATGCTGTGTTTTATACAAATTGTGCATAGCTTAAAATGGACACTTCTGAGTTGCCAGAACAGCCATCAGAGGATGCGTAATCTCCATGCACCAGCACCAAATCCATGTCTATGTTATGATCAGTGAGCATGCCACAACAATATTTGTTGTCCTAACTAATGAAGTCAGGCCTCCATTTTGGTTGGATACTCAATCTGGCCGCAGTCCAGCTGGTGACAAATTTGCAGTTAAAAACAGATGGTTCATACACCCCATCCCATGGTAAATCCAGGGCCTGGTGCTGTTTGACTAAAATCCATGGTCAGTCACACTGCGGCACTATCTCTGCATGCAGGTGCCAAAGCCATATTGATTTTGTGGTCAGGTGAATATGACTGAGCTAGGACTGTCTTCACAGATGAAAATCCAAAGCAGAAAGAATCACTTTAAACAAGGAGGACTTCCTGTCAATATGGCGGGTAGGGGACAGAGAACCGTTGAGTTACTGTTTGAAAAATGCTGTAGTTTCCTCATATTCCTAGCCTGCTTGCTGCCGGAGCTACTGTGTAGTGCTCTGTGCACACCGTGAGCTGTGTGTTTCATCCTGATGGTGTTTCTATGTTCAGATTGCTTTTGATGAATAATGATATTGTATGACAAAGGACAGTCCAGATGCATTGAATTTATGCAGAAACGCCTTATGTCTTTTGACGTGTGCTGTATCTGCTACGATGAGGACTGCAACTGCCTTTCTTTGTTTAGATATTTGATGAGTTGTTAATTCAGAAGATGCCACTGGCATGGGCGGTTGAGCAATTATGGATTTCCATTCATTTGCAGTGATACCAGGGTCTTTGAATAACCATTACCATAACTTTAAACCATCTTGTCTGACACTTCAGAGCAAAGATCATTGGACAAGAAGAGTCTAAAATGTCTGCCCTATGTGCTGTCTTCAGTTCAGTAAGAAAATGTTTAGACAGTATGTGTGCAAAATTCATGAGCTATTGAAACCCTCAGCTTGTCCAGATTTTGTTATCTGTTAAAGATGACAGGACACCTATGAGCCTGTTTGGTGTGCAGTGATATCAGCTCTAATAATAATAAATAATAATCCATACATGCTTATGTTAAATTCAAGTTCTTTGTAAATGTCCTTCTCAGTTCTTGTGCATTTTGTTTAAAGGGTGCACCTGGCCAACCAGGACAAGATGGTCTTGACGGCCCCAAGGGTCAGCCTGGGGAGAACATACCTCAACAAGACATTGAGGAGTTTCGTGGACCACCAGGTCCACCTGGAGATGATGGCTTCCCAGGTTTACCTGGCAATGATGGACCAATGGGTAATGTAGGACAACGAGGGTTACCTGGACTTTATGGGGAGAAAGGATTTCCAGTGAGTAAATTATATATTTTGTTAAATTATAGCATACATGTTTGAAATTATTTGATTATAAATGATACATAACATAAGCTTTAACACACTTTTTCTATTATTTGTATGAGGTGTTTGACAAATTACTGATCTTAGCTTATATACTGAGAGTCTATAGTCATAGTAGTTACATGTCAAATTATATCATATTTGTGACATATCTATTTGTCTATTAAGTCTACATTGAATTGGGTCCTTCCATGCTGATTTTTTGTTCATCTTTCATTATTGTAAATGTCTTGATCTTGATCCATCCAGTACTGCCAGATGTTGTATACTGCTTTTTGTCATCCATCTCTATTCTGGAGGAGATGTTTCATCTTATCTACCTGCCAACTTTGATTATAATCAAAGTGCTTTTTTTCAGTGTCTCTCTAGGTCTTCCTCTTTTTTAAACCCTGATGTTTCCATTATAAGAGTCTGAATTTGTTTTGTTGGCTCTTCTCAAGAATGTCTGCCAATTGTCTATCTTTTTATTTCTAATTGTAGATGAGATCGTTGGTTGCGTGACCATTTCTCTTACCTCTACGTTAGTCTTGGATTCATTCCATCATACACAGAGTATTTTTCTTAGGCCTTTGTCTTCAAAAGCGTTTAGTTTTTTTCTCAATCTCTTTTGTTGTTTTCAAGCTTTTACATGTGTAGGTAAGGGTTTATTATTATATTTGAGTTGAATATTTTAAGTTTAGTTTTCCTGTTTAGTATTTTTGATTTCCATATTTTGTCAAAGTTTGTATATGTTGCAACTTTTGCTTTCCTGCTTTTGATCTCTCTTCTTGTTTCAATTTGGTGTCAAGAAACTCTGCACAAATTATAAGACAATCAGAAATGGCATTTTATGCATTTTAATTTAACAGGGAGATTCTGGTATACCTGGTGATGATGGTCTTGATGGTGTGCCAGGTGTGCCAGGGTTGCCTGGTTTAAAGGGTTTGCCTGGGGAGTCGGTGAAAGGAGAGAAAGGTATGAAAGGTGCTGACGGTATTACAGGCACTAACGGACAGCCGGGTTCTAAAGGAGCAAAAGGTACACATTTATTGCTTGAGAGCAGGAAACTGACCTTGTTTATTTTACCTCTTATCTTGTCTATTGTAACTTTGATTACGATTGTTTAACCCTAGATTATGATACCATCAATTGCTGCAAACAAACATTTCCTCCCACCTTCCTAATTATTGCTGCTGGTGGCTCTTGCATGTTTTATTTGATTCCTTTGATGTTAGATTTTTTTTTTTTCAAACAAAATTTATTCATCGTAAAATTTATGAAGGTTTCGTAAGAACACTGCTGTGTTTTTAAAATAAATTTTGCCAACTTTCAAGAAATGTGCTTTTTTTTTAAAAAAATTGTTCTCATGTTGGGTGAATTTCACTCAGCGGTTGGCGAAAAATTAAAGAAACCTTTGTAACACAGGATAGGCAGAAAACAACACTAAGAGGGAGCCAAACACATGGACTGAACTGAAGGCCGATCGTTGCGTTATCATAACACTTCCAGTAGCCAGGGGACCATTTTTTTATAATTTCAGGCTATAAATTGACCTAAGTTAGGAAATGATTACCAGATCCAATCCCCATGTATCATTCTTGGGTAAATGCACAGATGTATAGTAAAGTTCAAAGAAAATTTGATTTTCTCAACTCGAAATGTAACATTTAAATGGTCATAATTTTGACTTCTGTATTGTAAAAAGTTACTCGCTGAGAGGTTTTGCAATCTAGGTTTAAACTCAACTGTTTATTTTAACTCTTATCTTTCCTATTGTAATTGTTATTGCACTTATTTAAGCTCAACTATGTTTATTCTAACTCTTATCTTGTCTATTATAACTTTTACTGTGCTTAAACTCAATTGTGTTTATTTTAACTCTTATCTTTTCTGTTGTAACTTTCATTGAACCTCTTTCAAATCAGCTGTGTTTATTATAACTCTGTGTTTATTTTAGCAATAGTCTATTTTATATTACCTCCTATCTTGTTTATTTTAGCAATAGTCTATTTTATATTACCTCCTATCTTGTTTATTTTAGCAACAGTCTATTTTATATTACCTCCTATCTTGTTTATTTTAGCAACAGTCTATTTTATATTACCTCCTATCTTGTTTATTTTAGCAACAGTCTATTTTATATTACCTCCTATCTTGTTTATTTTAGCAATAGTCTATTTTATATTACCTCCTATCTTGTTTATTTTAGCAATAGTCTATTTTATATTACCTCCTATCTTGTTTATTTTAACTGTAGTATTGTTTATTGTTATTCTAATTAAGTGTTTTTTTTTTACTCTCATTTATTTAAATTTAATCTTGTCTATTTTAACTCCAGTTGTACTTGCTTTAACTCTATCTTTATTTTAACTTGATCTGTTTTAATTTTAGCCTTTTCTATTTTAACATTGTATGTAGGCTACCTTTGTATATATGTGTCTTGACATATGAACCATTGAAGGACAGACACAAAAATCTTTGGAGGCTACATAAACATGATTTTACAGGAAAATGTTAAAAGTACCAAGGATAATTAGGAAGAGTAATGATGATGTGTTGAAAGGGCCAGTGTAAAAATAAAATTATTTCCAAAGTCAGGAGAAAATAATAATAAATTGTTAGTCATTTTATTAGAAGAGAACAGCTGGAATATTTTGTGATAACTGGAAGAAGTGAGGGAAGAAGAGATTAATGGAAGTTGAGATAAAAGATACCAGATTTTTTAAAAGAATGATTTGATAGAATGTCAGCAGCAGAATTGGTAAACAGCTGTAGTGATAGAAAGTTATGGGGAGACATGATCACCTATGCCAGTAGACACTATATTTGATAATATCAATATGATAATGATGTACGAATGCTCTGATTGATTTGTTCAATTGTCACATATATATCTGATATGTCTTGGCCTGTGATATTTAACAGTTGACATGAATTATTCAGAGATTTACTTCTTTATATGATAGGTGAACCAGGTGAATCAGGATGGAACCAAAGTGGGCTGAAGGGTGAACGGGGAATTGATGGAATGCCCCAAAGTGCAGGAGAGCCTGGACTTGAGGGAGACATTGGTAAGAGGTCCAGTCTGTGTGCAAGAGATTTCAGAGTAAGTGTGAGAACAGAGGAATAAAGAAAGAACTTCACCACACTTCTTGGTATATGGTGAATATTGTGTTTGTGCTCATGTTTATTTGACCATGAGCACCTTTTTTGAGTGACATGGTCAGCATTAGGCCAATGATGTTTTTCTTTCTCGAAAAAATGTGATATCCATCTAGAGCTTGGTAGATTTAGAGTCATATATTGAGGTCAAACTAATATCTTCAGTAATCAAGAAAAGATGATGGTCATACGTTGGACATGTGATGAGGAGAGATAATAATCGAATAACAAAGCAAGCCCTCATGTGGAAAACAACAGGCAAGAGGAGAAGAGGCAGACCCAGAGAGAAAGTGAGAAGAACATTGATCAGAGAGGCAAGAGCAGCAGGAATTGGCTCCCTCAATGAGATAGAGTTGCTTGCACAGAACAGAGACAAATGACGATCTTTTCATAAAATATCTTTAGAAGGGTTGAAAGCTGCTAGAATAAAAATTTAGATAAAAGAAAGAGTATCTGGGTCTATGCCCTATGAGCCGGCTATAGCTCAAAAGGTCAATAGATAGATAGATTGAGGTCAAACATGACCTCAGTAAATGAGTTCACTGGCCACTGCTGTAACAAGTGTGGTTCAGTGACAAGGGCTAGACATTAGCTCTCACAGCCCAGAGAGGGGGAAGGGGGGAAGGTAAAGTTGTAAAGAAACCATAGATTCAAAGAGAAAAATTCTCATCACCTGTGATTGTTCCTGCCCAATAAAGTGATTGTCTTTATCTTTTAAACTCTTAAATACAAAAAATTATTTGTTTGACAAAGATTCTTGCAACTTGGAAAATAGTATTATCAAAGTAAAGTAAATCGCCCCGTCATGCCAAGTGGTGTATAGGGAATATGGTGTTTGTGACCATAATTTTTACAGACCTTCAGCACTTTATTTTCGGGGTAATGTGGTCAGTATTACGCCCATACTGCTTTACTTTCCAAGAAAAAATCCGGTACCCATTTAAGGCTGAGTGAACCTGGAAGCCATTGATCAGGATCAAACCCGACCTCTTATACTAAGTAATCCAGTCCACTAACTACTAAGCTATCACAGCTCCCTCATTTTGTTATTTTTGCATTAATTTTCAGGATCAAATTTAAAATCTTTTAAAACTTGAATGGTCCTACATTCAGGACATGCAAAGATCTAGACCTTTCAAGAGAGTGAACAAAGATATCTACAACTGAGGCACTAACTATGAGCATGGAAGACATATTGAGGTCACTAAATGAGTACTTTTTGAATGAGGACATAATATTAAAGGAAGCTACAATCTGAAGGCTATAGTCATTTATAAACAGTCATGCTCATACAGGTAGAAGAGTCTAGTCAGCAAGCGATGAACCACCAACACGTATTTTGTTTGGTAGAACCATGCAGCATTGGGACTGTCCCAAGTATAAACTGATTAGATCTGCTAATAAATTAAAAATCATCATTTTGTTGGGTGGTCTAGAGGTAAGACATGGCCACTGGACAAGAGGGTCGTGGGTTCAATTACCACAGGTTGGATTTTTAAAAAATCAAATCTGTGGGTTTTTTTGTTGATTTTACCCCCTTCCCTGGTCTCTGGGTAGTAAGATACAATGTCTAGATCTCTTAAATAATGGCAAAAAAACAGGAGGTTCCATATGCATTTTTCACATGTTAAAGAACCCTTGATAGTTGAAAGTCAAAAAGAGTAGGTCAAAAATTGCTGCTACCAAGGCAAAATATTGATAGGTAAAAATCTACCCATAAACATCAAAATACTCAAAGATAAAACAAAAATGAGAGTAACACTAAAGTTGGAGAATATCTGCCTGTATGGCAAAGGACACCTGAGCATATAGCTGCCTGTGTGAAAAATAGGCAAAAGTGATTCAAGCAAAATTCAGTCCCCTGGGACTTCTCTACAGGTATAAAGCTGATGTGTGCAAACAAAAATAAAATTATCATTAATATCAGACACTAATATTGTCATAAATTGTTTATCCTAACAGGCTCTCCTGGTCTTCCTGGAGACCCTGGAGTGATTGGGTTACCAGGATTTTTTGGCATAAATGGAGAAGATGGTTTACCTGGCATTCCTGGCCAACCTGGTCTTGATGGCCCAAAGGGTTTTTTTGGCACAGTAGGTGATAATGGATTGCCAGGTTTACCTGGTGCCAAAGGCATGGTTGGAAATGATGGACTCCCTGGCCTTCCAGGTCAAAAGGTAAAATGATATATTCTTCATCAAAAGTGTTGTCTCCTTTTTAAAGATTTCTTTTTTATATATATATATATATATATATATATATATATATATATATATATTTTCTGTCTCTTTATGATTGGCAATTCATGATTGTACAAAGAAGTTATAAAAAAAGTAAAGTAAAGTACCCCCGTCACGCCAAGTGGCGTATAGGGAAATATGGTGTTAGTGACCCTATATTTTACAGACCTTCAGCACATGATTTTTGGGTAATGTGGTCGGTATTACGCCCGTGCTGCTTTTACTTTCCCAGAAAAAATCCGGTACCCATTTAAGGCTGGGTGAACCCGGAGCCGTCGGTTGGGATCGAACCCTACCCCTTGTCCGTAGTAGTCCAGTTCACTAACCACTGAGCTATCGCGGCTCCTACTAATTTTTAGGGAATTAGTAAAACCCAGGTGTCCTCGCCAGGATTACGAACCCCGGCTGTTGCCGTGGTAAGCCAACCGCCTATCGATTGCGCTAACCGGACACCCACAAAGAAGTTATGATGATGGTTTTCTCTTGCTTTCCGTTGTTTTCTTTACGGTTGGCTCTGCTAGCTTTTGACTAAAATGTCTCACCCACAAGGCAGTGGGGTTGTTTTACTTCTGGGTACCCTCCCTTAGCCTTTTACTCTCCCAAGCTTACCTGCAAGACAGCAGGGCAGCCGCAGATTGTACTGTTTACTGCATACAGTAGAAGGTAAAATTACCCGACCTGACACTAAGACACTGAGTCAGTGAAGAATAAAGACAAGTGGAACAACATTGAAACAAGCAAATGAATTTACATATTTGGGAACTTTTTGTTAACCTCAGATGGAAGATGTACAACAGAGGTGAGATGCAGAATAGCTCAGACAAAAGCAGCTTTCATAAAAATGAGGAAGATACTATGCAATCCATTTTTGACAATAAAAAAAAGAAAAGAGTTCTTAAATGTTATGTAGAGCCAGTCTTAACATATGGATGTGAATCATGGACAATAGGACAACAGACAAGAAAATCACTGGCGTCTTTAGAAATGTAGTTTTACAGAAGAATGTTGAGAATACCATGGACAGCTAAGAAGAGTAATGAAAATGTTCTGAAAGAGGCCAAAGCAAAAAGAGAGATAATTTCCAATATTAGGAAGAAACAATCATAATTTTTTTGGCCATGTAATGAGAAGAGAACAGCAGGAATATATTGTAACAACTGGGAAAATTGAGGGATAAAGAGATAGAGGGAAGCAAAGAGAAAAGATACCAGACAGCTTAAGAGAATGGCTTGGCAGAAAGTCAACAACAGAGATGATAAATAACTGTCGAGATCGAAAGTTGTGGAGAGACATGATCACCTACGCCAGCAGGCTTGGTACTTGATGATGATGATGTCTCTTTATATTTTTAATTCTGTTTATCTTTCCTATTTTGTTCTGATTTTCTATCTTTTTTTATTCCATTACAAGACCTATCTACAGTGTTCTACAGTGTTTTATGAGGGTTTCTCTTGTCAGTTTTCTGTGAGGTCCTCATTTGTCAGTGTTCTTTGAGGGCTTCTCTTGTCAGTGTTCTTTGAGGGCTTCTCTTGTCAGTGTTCTATGAGGGCTTCCCTTGTCAGTGTTCTATGAGGGCTTCTCTTGTCAGTGTTCTTTGAGGGCTTCTCATGTCAGTGTTCTTTGAGGGCTTCTCTTGTCAGTGTTCTTTGAGGGCTTCTCTTGTCAGTGTTCTATGAGGGCTTCTCATGTCAGTGTTCTTTGAGGGCTTCTCTTGTCAGTGTTCTATGAGGGCTTCTCTTGTCAGTGTTCTATGAGGGCTTCTCATGTCAGTGTTCTATGAGGGCTTCTCTTGTCAGTGTTCTATGAGGGCTTCTCTTGTCAGTGTTCTTTGAGGGCTTCTCTTGTCAGTGTTCTATGAGGGCTTCTCTTGTCAGTGTTCTTTGAGGGCTTCTCATGTCAGTGTTCTTTGAGGGCTTCTCTTGTCAGTGTTCTTTGAGGGCTTCTCTTGTCAGTGTTCTTTGAGGGCTTCTCTTGTCAGTGTTCTATGAGGGCTTCTCTTGTCAGTGTTCTTTGAGGGCTTCTCATGTCAGTGTTCTTTGAGGGCTTCTCTTGTCGGTGTTCTATGAGGGCTTCTCATGTCAGTGTTCTATGAGGGCTTCTCTTGTCAGTGTTCTTTGAGGGCTTCTCTTGTCAGTGTTTTATGAGGGCTTCTCTTGTCAGTGTTCTTTGAGGGCTTCTCTTGTCAGTGTTCTATGAGGGTTTCTCATGTCAGTGTTCTATGAGGGTTTCTCTTGTCAGTGTTCTATGAGGGTTTCTCTTGTCAGTGTTCTTTGAGGGCATCTAATGTCAGTGTTCTATGAGGGTTTCTCTTGTCAGTGTTCTATGAGGGTTTCTCTTGTCAGTGTTCTGTGAGAGGTTGTCTTGTCAGTGTTCTATGAGGGTTTCTCTTGTCAGTGTTCTGTGAGAGGTTGTCTTGTCAGTGTTCTGTGAGAGGTTGTCTTGTCAGTGTTCTGTGAGAGGTTGTCTTGTCAGTGTTCTGTGAGGGCTTCTCTTGTCTGTGCTTTGCAAGGCCTTGCTTTGTGATACTCTGGTTATATTTTTTTACCACATGGCCATCTTCTCCTCCTTTTTAGACTTGAAGACAGATGTTGATGTCTATCAAGAACTCCGGACTGACTGGAATCTGTTTTATTTTTCTTCCCCAAACACCTCATCATCATCATGTGCCATACCGGTTGGCGTAGGCGATCATCTTCTTCCACAATCTTCTATCTACAGTGCATCATATCAGTTCTGTTGTTGACTGTTTTCCATGCCATGACACCAAGCCATCCAGTACTTTCTCTCTTTGTCATCCGTGATCTCTCTTTCTTTTTATTTTGCCAGTTGTAACCAAGTATTCTAACTTCCCCAAACACCTAGGTGTGAAAAAAAAATGAACAAACTGACAGCCTGGCTGGAATGACTGCTGTTAATAGTGAACATATCAAAAGACTTGGCTGACATTTTTTACTTTGTCAAATGCTTTGGTATAATCTATGGAACATAGACATAGATCTATTTTCACCTCTATGGCTCTTTCTACTAAAGATCTTATGATGTATATAGCATTGTTCTTACTTTCACCTCCAACAAAACCACACTGTTCATCACGATTTTCTGGACTGATTTTGTTTTGCACTCTTCGCATGATGATTTTTAGTAATATCTTAGTCATGCAACTTATAAGGCTTATTGAGTGATGATCATCACATTCAGTAACACCAGATGTCTTTTATAAAGCTATGAATATTGATTTGAGCATGTCGTCTGGTATATAACCACTGTTGTAGATATCATTCAATATTTTTGTTATTATTTATATTCCCAAATCACCCATGGTTTCAATCTCTTCTTTAGTTATATTATCTGGCCCAGGAGATTTTCCTGCTTTCATATTGCGCAAGGCATCTTCCACTTCTTCTCTGAGTATTTCTGATCCTTCCCCATTATCCCTTTTTTGTTGTATTTCAATCTTTTTGATTTCTCTCTGCGGCAACCACCCCTGGTCTCAGCGGTAAGGCCTGGCTTGAAACGTCAAATACTCATCTGCGGAAAAAATATGAGTGCCTCCGAAGTCAGAGTTATCTGCCTGTGTGGCGAGGGACCCCTGTGCACATGGCTGCTAGGGAAAAATGGATTAACATGCAAAATCAGTTCCTAGTCTCTAGGGACTTCGTCAGAGGTAAAAGCTGACAAACGATAAAAAAAAAATCTCTTTACATATCTCTTTTAGCCATGCTTCTTTTGTTTCATTGCATTTTATTACAATTTCTTTATTTAACCTCTTATACTCATCTTTGTTATATTTTTTCTTCTTCTTGTATCCATTAGCTGTAAAATGTCATCTGTCATCCATTTCAGTCTTGAATTTATCCTCACTGGTGGTATGAACTCTTTTGATGTTTGTTGCATTGATTCTTTTAGCATTTCCCACAGTTCATCAATGTTTTGAATCTTCTCTATTGCATTGTACCGGTTCTGGATTGTGATTTTACATCTGTCTTGTAACCTCTTGTCTGATTTGAGTAAATCTAAATTTAACTTGATATTAACTGAAGCTCATTTTGCTGTTTTTATTTTTACTGTAAGCTTTCCCACAACTGGTACATGATCACTATTGCAATCTGCCCCTGGTCTAGTTTCCACACATACCAAACTATTTCTAAATCTGTTGTTTATCATTATGTAATCAATTTGATTACGTGCATTGTCTCCTGGGCATTTTCATGTCCACAGATGTCTTGGATGTTGCTTATACTAAATGTTTCCTATCATCATGTTGTGTGTTCTTGCTCAGTCAATAATTTTGTCACCTCTTACTTTCCTCTCGCCCAATCCATAATAACCAACCACTTCTTAAATTCTTTCCTTTCCTACATTTGCACTGAGATCCCCTAGAACTATGGTGTTTTCATGTGGTTTGCATTGATGAAGTGCCATATTAAGCTCATGGTAAAATTTATCAATTGTTTCCTCTGGTCTATCTGCTGTTGGTGCATAAACTTGTATGAGATTAATATTTATTGGCTTTCCATTCAATTTCACTAAAAGACTCTGTCAGATTATGCCCAGAAGTCCTTCACTGTTTTTTGCTCTTTCTGCATCCAAGATAATACCTACTCCTCTCTGGTGTTCAGTACCTCCAGAATAGATGATTTTATGTTCATCAGAATATATCTCCACTGACCCGGTGTATCTCATTTCACACAGTCCCAATAAATGTAAATCCATCGTTTTTAATTTCCTGTTTGTTGTTTTCCAGTTTTTCCTTCTGCATGAGTGTTCTCACATTCCAAGTTCCTATTTTCAGCATGTGTCTTATCTTTATCTTGCTTACAGTAGCTTGATGACAATCGGGTATCACCTGTAGCACATGATGTCCCATACCAAACGAAGGTATTCCATTAGAATTCCCATTAAAGCTGTTGTTCAGAATTCTATAATTGGGACCACCCATGATTATACAAAGAAGTTATGATGGTGGTTTTCTGTTGCCTTCCATCAGTTTGTTTACAGTTGACTGAAAAGTCTCACCCACAAGGCAGTGGGGTTGTTTTACTTTTGGGTACCCTCCCTTTGCCTTTTACGCTCCTGAGCATACCTGCAAGACAGCAGGGCAGCCGCAAGTTGTACTGTCTATTACAAACAGTTGCAGGTAAAATTACCTAACCTGACTTGTATTTTACCTGTTATTTTACCAACAATAAATGAATGCATTTAAATTAAGTTTAACTAAAAATGCTTGCTGCTGACAGAAGGTCATATTTTCACATCCTTAAGGGAGCCAGAGGTCCAGCAGGGCAACCTGCAGCTGAAGGTGTGCCAGGTCCAGCTGGAGATCCAGGTTTTGATGGAGAGATTGGTCTTAATGGGCGCAAGGGACCTGTAGGGCCTCCTGGAAGACCTGGGAATGACGGCCTACGTGGCATCAATGGTGAGCTCTTTAAAATGAGCCATTGAAGAAATGTTAGATCTTCTTTTTCCCTTCCTCATTTACATTTCTGCGTCGAGGAGAGATATAATTTGCAGTCTTTTGTTCATCTACTGACCTCTGCTGTTGTCATGTTTCCTAAATTTTTTATATTCCAATTATCCATCTTTTTTGTGTTCGACCCTTGAGTCTGGTGTTCTCGTAATGTTTGTTAAAGGCTCATTGTGTTGTGTTTTAATTTTTCTACTGTATCACATGACCAAACTATACTGTAAACTGATTGTATGTGATCCCTAGCAACCATACCTATGGTAAAACATTTATCCGACTACCTCCCTGGTGTGTTTTAATTAAGTTAAGCCCTTAACTTACAACAGACTTAGCAGGTCGGTAGAGGATAAATATTTTATGTTCGGTATGAAATGTCAAATCAACATAATATACTTGATATACATGGTCACATATGCTAATGATGATTGTTTTTGTAAGTAAAAAAATGGTTCTTATAACCCTAGATTACAGAACCTATATGGGAAAACATGTTTTTACGATACCATAGAAAAAATTACTACCCTTAACTGTCACATTTTGATTTCTAAAAATAGTATTTCCCTTGAATTTGGGCTTAAATGTTGTGCGTTTACCCATGAAAGAACAATGAACACAGATGCTGTAATCATTTCCAAGCTTAGATTCATTTCACATCACACTGTGTCTGTAGGAAATATTACCCTGTCTCTTAACACAGCTGCTGGCTGTCAAAGAATCCAGTGCAATGTTCAGGACCCTCAGAGCAACGCTCACTTGTGTATCCCCAGTTTAAAAGGTTTCTTTGATGTCAAGCTGACAGACAGGGAAATTTCCTGTCATGACGTAAAAAAACTGGAGAAGAAATTAATTTCTTGACAATTTTATTTTTAGAAAGTAGTCACATGACAAAATATACATGGAAAACAAACCAGTAGAAGAGATCGATCACTTTATCTATCTTGGAAGTCACATTGATCGAGAAGGGGATACGAGCAAAGAAATTAGAATCAGACTGGCTAAAGCAGCAATGTCTTTCAGAAGCCTTGAAAAGTTGTGGAAATCAAAACTCATTAGCACAAACACAAAACTTAGGCTATTCAAATCAAATGTACTATCAACCCTTACGTATGCGTGTGAAAGCTGGAAAACAACAAGAGATATAGAAACAAAGTTGAACGCATTCGAAAATAAATGTCTAAGGAAAATACTTGGTATAGAATGGAACGAATTCAAAACAAATGAGGAAATTAGAGAAATCGCCAATCAACCACTAATATCTTCAGTAATAAAGAAAAGACGATGGTCATACGTTGGACATGTGATGAGAAGAGATAATAATGGAATAGCAAAGCAAGCCCTCATATGGGAAACAACAGGTAAAAGAAAAAGAGGAAGACCCAGGGAGACACTGAGAAGAACATTGATGAGAGAGGCAAGAGCAGCAGGAGTCGGCTCCCTCAATGAGATAGAACTGCTTGCACAGAACAGAGACAGATGGCGAGATTTGGAGGAAAAAAGAAAACTGCTAGAACAAAAATTCATATAGGAGAAGGTGTATCTTGGTCTACGCCCTATGGGCCGGTTACAGCTCGAAAGGTCAATAGATAGATAGTCACATTTTACGATAAGTGTAGATATTTTACCTTGCAATGAAAAACAAATTCTACATCAACAAAAATAAATCCAACACTCAGGGATACTGGAAGTAGTAATTAGGAAAGTACATGGAGGGGAGTAATGTTTGACCACAGCAAACAGCCAAATTTGGAAACATTTTTTTGTTTTGATGCAATAATTTTTACAATGGTATCATAATCTATGTTTAATGTGTATATCATATTTAGTGAATGTTTCCAGTCATCATCATTCATGCCATCTTGGCATTAAAGGTTTGCTATATTCTATTTATCTATCTATCTATTGACCTTTCGAGCCATAGCCAGCCCATAGGGTGTAAACCAAGATATTCCTTCTCCTATCTAATTTTTTGTTCCAGCAGTTTTCAATAATTTACACATTCTGTATCAGGTCTACGTTTCATTAACAAAATCGTTTTTACGATAGCGGCTTGTTAAACCTCTGATCAACAGTTCTATACCAAGTTAAAAAAAAGTAAAGAGCCCCCGTCACGCCAAGTGGCATATAGGGAATATGGTGTTAGTGACCATAAATTTTACAGACCGTCGGCACATGATTTTTGGGGTAATGTGGTCGGTATTACGCCCGTGCTGCTTTACTTTCCCAGAAAAAAAATCTGGTACCCATTTAAGGCTGGGTGAATCCGGAAGCCGTCTGTTGGGATCGAACCCTACTTCTTGGCCGTTCTATACCAAGCCGGAGAAAAATAATTCCTCCATTTTGGATACAACTATATCGATGTACCATTTTTCTCTGCCTCTTTATTTGACTGTACATGCTGTCATCTATACTAGAAAAACATACAGAAAAACAACCATTAATCTGCAATTTTATTGATTTTGAAAAAGTGTTTGACAGCATTCATTGATTGTCCTTGTGGAATATCTTGAAATATTAACGGAATATCACACAATTTTATCAATATCATAAAAGTCATTTATGATGGCTATGCAGTCCACACAAAGGAGGGAATGAGTGATTCGGAGTGAAACAGGAGTAAAACAAGGATGCACACTATCACCTTTGCTATTTGGAACTACTATTGATTCTATCTATTGACTTGTTGAGCCGTAGTTGCCCATGGAGCATAGACTCAGATACTCTTTCCCTGTTTTGAAGTTTTCTTTCTGGCAGTCTCAATCCTTGCAAAGATCTTTTATCAAATCTCACCATTTGTCTCTGTTCTGTGCAAGCATCTCGATCTCAATGAGGGAGCCGAATCCTGCTGCCTTTGCTTCTCTGATCAATGTTCTTCTCAGTGTTGCTCTAGGTCAGCCTCTTTTTCTCCTACCTGTTGTTTCCCACTTGAGGGTAACTTTGCTATTCGGTTATTATCTCTTCTCATCACAATCCATTGATTACATAATGAATAAACGTTGTAAAGGTAATAATGGCATGACAAGAATGACCTGGATAATCAAGATTTTGTAGATGATATAGTGCTCCTAAGTGACAAAATGAACAAGAGGCAAAATATCATTGATACCCTTTCATCTATGATGGAAAGAATAAGGCTTGAAATCAACAGGGATAAAATAAAAATATTGAAAAATAACAATACTCCGGAGGGCAATATTTGACTAAATCATAAGACATTAGAAAGAGTAGACCATATATAAATAAATATATTTTGGTAGTAATATAGATCAAGAAGGTGAAAAAAGTAAGAGATCAGAAGCTGGAGGATAGCAAAAGCAGCTGCAAAATTTTAAAAACCTGGACAAAATATGGAAATCAAAAATACTAATCAAAAAAACTAAATTTAAAATATTCAACTCAAATGTATTATCAACACTTACCTACGCATGGGAAACTTGAAAACAACAAGAGAGATTGAGAGAAAACTAAACGCTTTTGAAGACACATGACTAAGAAGAATACTTTGTGTACAATGGAATGAATTCAAGACTAACTTAGAGATATGAGAAATGGCCATGCAACCAAAGATCTTATCTATAATTATGGAAGAGAAGATGTATGTCGAGAAGAGACAATAAGAGAATTCCACAACAAGCTGTTACATGGGAAATATTAGGATACAGAAAAAGAGGATGACCTTGAAACACACTAAAAAGAACACTTATAAGAGAAGCAAAGTTGGCAAGCATAAACTCATTAGATAAGATCAAACATTTCACCAATAATAGAGATGGGTGGCAAGAAACACTACAAGCCCATACGTCTAGCAGTGCTAGAGGGATCAAGACATGCTGTTATCAGTTCTCCAGTCAACCTTGATCTTATCTGTCAATTCTCATCTTTACTGGCTCTCTTGTCTGACTTAAAGCTTCCTCTCCAAGAAGAATTTCAGTCATTTATTATGTCCCTTTAGGTGTCAATAAATGTCTCCTCCTACAAACGTTCATTAGAATGTTATTGTTAAAACATAAACCTTACAGCCGGTGTTTGAGACTAAGGCTTGGTGACCGAGATGTTGCAATAATCCATGTATAAATAGTTTCTTGAATCAATTATAACATGATATTATTAGTCATAGATCAGGTGAATTAGTTACTTGTTCAAGTTGATATTGCAATACTCCATACAAAGGCAGTAGGAGCTCATTCACTTTTATTAGATCACAAATTTTATGCAGAGTTCTAGTGGCTATGAGGCATCTAGATACACCTCGCAGGTTATAATTTCTACTTGCTCTGCCTTGTACTCTGCATTACCAGTCTCAGAACTGTATCCATCAATAGGCATTTCAATGTCTATTATACTGTGATTCAGAGTCTTAAAAACATCCACCTTAAGATTCTTTAAAACATCCGCATTATCCAAGTTTGATATAACCTCCATGCACGCCCTTGAAGTCAGTCTTTCAGATCAAACAAAAAGCTTGGAAATTTATTAAACTTTTTGAGGGTTCTTAATTGAGTTATATCTGTCTTGTTGGCAAGTCACATTGCCAACTATTGTGTGTGTTGTTTGTTGTTCCTACTGAAGGCGTATTGAGCCAAAACGTCGTTCAAATTTGTATAATCTATTAATTACATAAAGCTTTAACTATACCATTTTTTTTCTATTTTTTTTTATTTCTCCTTTACAATCAGCTTTACTGCAGTTTGTCATTTTTATGTATTTTTATGTATTTCTTTGCTTTGACCCCTGTCACCTATTTAACCTGTACTGTTTGCTGTCTTTTCTTGTTGCAGTTGTATCATTGTTTTGATTACAATTGCTGTTTCTATATTTTGAAAATGTTTGACTCCAAATTCCAGCTTTATTTCATAACTAGAGCTCTTAGGCTTCGTTACATCTGTTACTTTAGCACTATCCTTTAGTGTTACTTTGATTTTACCACTATATCAAATATAACATTCCCTCACATTTAGTTTTCAGCATTTTCTTTAAATATTTCTGTGCTGCTTATTGATTTCATTAGTGCTGAAAGCATATTATATGCTATTATTTTGATGCAAATGAAAAACAAGAGAGAAATATCCTTTCTTGAACTTGTCAAGAGATAAAAGCATGTTTAATATATCTTGAGTCAAGTATCATCTTACAACCAATGGTAGGTCCTGCATGTGCTTGTGAATTGTTGGTTTTATTCATAAAAAGAGTGTTCCCTCTGAGAAGGAGGTGATTTCATAACATCAGGTACCAGATACCCTGTGTTAAATAACTTTTATCTTCTCTTGGCATTGTGCAGGTGAACCAGGGCTGAATGGAGAAGATGGTTTTCCTGGCTTGCCTGGGGTACCAGGGCTGAGCCAACATGGACCACCAGGACCTCCTGGTTTTCCTGGTGATGATGGATTGAAAGGTTTGTTGAGACAATCGGTTAATTGATTGATCAGTCAGTTAGTCAGTTGGTTTGTCAGTCAGTCAGTTGGTAAGTCAGTTGGTTTGTCAGTCAGTTAGTCAGTTGGTTTGTCAGTCAGTCAGTTGGTAAGTCAGTTGGTTTGTCAGTCAGTTAGTCAGTTGGTTTGTCAGTCAGTCAGTTGGTAAGTCAGTTGGTTGGTCAGTCTGTCAGTTAGTCTACAGTTTTTATTTACCACACACTGAACAACCTCATGGTTGCTCATATCAACTTCTTGTAATATACCAAAGTGTGTAATGACTGACAATTTCAGTTCTGTTTGATTTACCAGTCTTCTTTGACCTTAATTACCAGTCTTCTTTGACCTAAATGCATCTTCAATCCTGATCGATGGTTTTCAGGTTCACCCAGCCTTAAATGGGTACCGGATTTTTTTCTGGTAAAGTAAAGTGGCATGGGCATAATACCAACCACATTACCCCAAAAATCATAGACTAAAAGTCTGCAAAAATTATGGTCACTAACACCATATTCCCTATACGCCACTTGGTGTGACGGGGCTCTTTACTTACTTTTACTTACATAATATAATATATCAAATTAAAGATGGAATAATGCACAAATATGAAATAATATTTGTTTGACATAAAATTATTTTGCCATTTAAAATTTGAATAAAGAGGAAAATGAAGGTTGAAAAATTTACCAACACCCTCTATCACAAAACAATAAAATAATAATTTAAACATTCTATTTCTTACGGAAATTAAGTTTACTTACATTTCACAGCTGTTGTAGTCTTTTAAATAAACCATGGGGAAGTTGGGTTTCACAATTTTTCCTTTGGAAATCTTGATAACAGGACATAAACACACACAAACCAGACATAAACTGAGCCAAAATGTCAAAATAAAAGGGTATTCCCTCAACACATGGTTATTTATAGGTTTCAGAAGTGGAAATGTAGAAAAGGAAACCACTCTGCTATAATTTTTAGGTATGGTAAAACTTAGAGAAAGAGATGCAGAAGATTTATTCAGACATTTTGCAGTGGACAGAGAGAGTGTATACTGAAAAACTGAGGACATGGAAGTGCAATGGACTGCACATTACTGGGAAGGGAAGGAGTCAATGGATGCTTGTGCAGAATAAAAGGATGGAACTGACAGAATAAAAGGATGGAACTGGCAGAATAAAAGGATGGAACTGTGCAGAATAAAAGGAAAGAACTGTGCAGAATAAAAGGATGGAGCTGTGCAGAATAAAGGGAAAGAACTGGCAGAATAAAAGGATGGAGCTGTGCAGAATAAAGGGAAAGAACTGGCAGAATAAAAGGATGGAGCTGTGCAGAATAAACGGATGGAACTGGCAGAATAAAAGGATGGAACTGGCAGAATAAAAGGATGGAACTGTGCAGAATAAAAGGATGGAACTGTGCAGAATAAAAGGATGGAACTGGCAGAATAAAAGGATGGAACTGGCAGAATAAAAGGATGGAGCTGTGCAGAATAAAGGGAAAGAACTGGCAGAATAAAAGGATGGAGCTGTGCAGAATAAACGGATGGAACTGGCAGAATAAAAGGATGGAACTGGCAGAATAAAAGGATGGAACTGTGCAGAATAAAAGGATGGAACTGTGCAGAATAAAAGGATGGAACTGTGCAGAATAAAAGGATGGAACTGGCAGAATAAAAGGATGGAACTGTGCAGAATAAACGGATGGAACTGGCAGAATAAAAGGATGGAACTGGCAGAATAAAAGGATGGAACTGTGCAGAATAAAAGGATGGAACTGTGCAGAATAAAAGGATGGAACTGGCAGAATAAAAGGATGGAACTGGCAGAATAAAAGGATGGAGCTGTGCAGAATAAAGGGAAAGAACTGGCAGAATAAAAGGATGGAGCTGTGCAGAATAAACGGATGGAACTGGCAGAATAAAAGGATGGAACTGGCAGAATAAAAGGATGGAACTGTGCAGAATAAAAGGATGGAACTGGCAGAATAAAAGGATGGAACTGGCAGAATAAAAGGATGGAGCTGTGCAGAATAAAGGGAAAGAACTGGCAGAATAAAAGGATGGAGCTGTGCAGAATAAAGGGAAAGAACTGGCAGAATAAAAGGATGGAGCTGTGCAGAATAAAGGGAAAGAACTGGCAGAATAAAAGGATGGAGCTGTGCAGAATAAACGGATGGAACTGGCAGAATAAAAGGATGGAACTGGCAGAATAAAAGGATGGAACTGTGCAGAATAAAAGGATGGAACTGGCAGAATAAAAGGATGGAACTGGCAGAATAAAAGGATGGAGCTGTGCAGAATAAAGGGAAAGAACTGGCAGAATAAAAGGATGGAGCTGTGCAGAATAAAGGGAAAGAACTGGCAGAATAAAAGGATGGAGCTGTGCAGAATAAACGGATGGAACTGGCAGAATAAAAGGATGGAACTGGCAGAATAAAAGGATGGAACTGTGCAGAATAAAAGGATGGAACTGGCAGAATAAAAGGATGGAACTGGCAGAATAAAAGGATGGAACTGTGCAGAATAAAAGGAAGGAACTGGCAGAATAAAAGGATGGAACTGGCAGAATAAAAGGATGGAACTGGCAGAATAAAAGGATGGAACTGGCAGAATAAAAGGATGGAACTGTGCAGAATAAAAGGATGGAACTGGCAGAATAAAAGGATGGAACTGGCAGAATAAAAGGATGGAACTGGCAGAATAAAAAGATGGAACTGGCAGAATAAAAGGAAGGAACTGGCAGAATAAAAGGATGGAACTGGCAGAATAAAAGGATGGAACTGTGCAGAATAAAAGGATGGAACTGGCAGAATAAAAGGATGGAACTGGCAGAATAAAAGAATGGAACTGGCAGAATAAAAAGATGGAACTGGCAGAATAAAAGGAAGGAACTGGCAGAATAAAAGGATGGAACTGGCAGAATAAAAGGATGGAACTGGCAGAATAACAGGATGGAACTGGCAGAATAAAAGGATGGGACTGGCAGAATAAAAGGAAGGAACTGGCAGAATAAAAGGATGGAACTGGCAGAAAAAAAGGATGGAACTGGCAGAATAAAAGGATGGAACTGTGCAGAATAAAAGGAAGGAACTGGCAGAATAAAAGGATGGAACTGGCAGAATAAAAGGAAGGAACTGGCAGAATAAAAGGATGGAACTGTGCAGAATAAAAGGATGGAACTGGCAGAATAAAACCACAAACTTAGAACTACGGAAAAGTACCAGACAAGTACCAGTAGACAAAGAGATATCACAAAGAAGATGGTGCTGGATAGGACACACACTGTGGAAGCCAACTGAGAGTATTACACAACAAGCCCTTTTTTTGAATCCCCAGGAGAGGTGACAAAGACGAAGGCCAGAATATTCTTAGAGGAGACAGGTTAATACAGAGATGAAGAGGATAGTGAAGACTTGGAGTGATCTTAAAAAATGGCATGAAACAGGACAGCTTGGAAAGTATTGTTTGAAGACTATGGGGATCTGAAAGAAAGAAAAAGACATTAACTACAAATTTCAGTGATATCAAGAAAAATATAGCCACTAACACTATATTCCCTATACATCATGCTTAAGATGTTATGGGTTTTTCCCTTCCTTTTTGGATTTTTTTGTACATGTTCATTTCTAAAGAGAATAAAAAGGTCAAAAATTAAAAGTGGAATATTTGACCAAAGTGGTGTTACTTGTATTCTCTTGTAAAAAGATGAATGGTTGTGATCTCAGCTTCATACATTTATAGGCCTCTTCTTCTTGGTCATCATATATTTTGTTACGGTGTTTATTGTGTTGTAACTTATAGTCAAACTGCAATATTTCCATTTGATGGGGTCTGATTTATTGTTGTCTCAGGATTTATTAGAACTGGCTTTTGTCTTTTCTGTTAAATCCAAACTCAAAAACTAGGCCAGGTTGACTGGCAGGTTTCCAGAACACAACCACAAGAAAGTAAAGATGTGTTTCGGTCAACTTTGACTTGCTGACTGCTTTCATCTGCAATGCTGCACACTTTATGTTCTACAGCCAATTGTCATTGATAAGCTGTACAAGTCCCACTTATAAATCTAACCAGATTTGGTTAAAATTTGTTTTGGTGAGATATCTTCTTCTTCTTCTTCTTTTCTCTTTTCACTGATACCTAAAAGGTGTTGTGGTTTATATCATTTGTCATTCTTGAGCTGCTTGATCTGTCTGAATTAGTGATTTTTCCTTTGTTGTTACATGTCTCTGTCACTGCATCTATCCATCTTCTTCTGGGTCTTCCTCTTGGTCTTTTTCCATACATTCTCGAGAAGAACACCCTTGATGGTGATTGTTAGGGATTCATTCTGACCAGGTGGCCAAACCATTTAAGTTGTTGTTGTTCTATATATTCTTGGCAGGGTTTTGTTCCTACAATTTTTCTTATGGTTTCATTTGGTATTCTATCTCTTCTTGTGTTGTTTGTTACTTTTCTCAAGCATCACATCTCACATGTATTGATCTTTTTTAAATGGGATTTAGAAAGGGTCCATGTTTGACTTTCATAGCACAAAGTTGGTATGAAAATGTTATTTATTATTTGTTGTTTAGCTGCCATAGAAATGTTTGGATGTCTTAGCAATGGTGAAGGCGACGAGATATGACAGTGAAAAATAGTAAGAAATAAGCTGAATATTTTGAATTCATAGAAATACATGATTTCTTTCCTTTATAGGTATTTTGATGTGTTTGTTTGTTCTTATTTATTATTGACATTGTAACATTATTTTTATTTTCTAGTTGCATTTTAATATTCTTTTTGCTTTTATAGTTTAAATTTGTTTATTTATTACTTTACACTTTGACACACAAATCTTATAGCTCTATGCTCCAAATGGAGCTGACAGGATAGATAACAATGTACCAAATAAAGGGACACTAACATGCAATAACATCATTTCAGGACAAAAAGTTTAAAAATTCAAGTTTAGAAAATCATATTTGGTGAACAAAGATATAGATTACTATATCCATGTATCTCTGCAGTATTTTTCCTGGAGCATGGTAAGTGACTTGGCTATCATTTCTGTTTATCATTTTTTATATATATATTCGGGTTGCTTGTTTTGGAGACTATTCCTGAAACATCTAGGGATATTTTCGGTTTTTTTTAAACCATGGTTGAGGTGTGAGGGCTTCACACAAATCTTTGTTTGCTTCTAATCCATGTGTGTAGTGTCTGAAGGTTTCCCTCACAAGATGATTTAGGTTCTTCCTTAGGAGTCTGTTTCTTTGTTCTGTCTTGCAAATTTTTGGTGCATTGTGTATGTGGTAACCTTTTAAGCTTCTTGAACTCATCATCATGAGCCATACCGTTGGTGCAGGTGATCCTTCCACAATCTTCTATCCACAGTGTATCGTATCAATTCTGTTGTTGACTGTTTTCCATGCCATGACACCAAGCTATCCAGTATTTTCTCTCTTTGTTGTCCACAATCTCTCTTTCCTTCTATTTTGCCAGTTGTAACCAAGTATTCCAACTTTCCTCTTCTCATGATGTGCCCAAAAAATGTTGATTGTTTCTTTTTTATGTTTTTTCTATCTATCTATTGACCTTTCGAGCCATAGCTGGCCCATAGGACGTAGACCAAGATACTCCTTCTCTTATCTGAATTTTTTGTTCCAGCAGTTTTCAATTTAATTTTAAAGATATTTTATCAAATCTCACCATTTGTCTCTGTTCTGTGCAAGCAGCTCTATCTCATTGAGGGAGCCGAATCCTGCTGCTCTTGCCTCGCTCATCAATGTTCTTCTCAGTGTCTCTCTGGGTCTTCCTCTTTTCCTCTTACCTGTTGTTTCCCATATGAGGGCTTGTTTTGCTATTCGATTATTATCTCTTCTCATCACATGTCCAACTTATGACCATCGTCTTTTCTTGATTACTGAAGATATTAGTGGTTGATTGGCGATTTCTCTAATATCCTCGTTAGAGAAATTCCTCTAATCATCTTTTCATTTTTTTGTCTACTGTCCATGATTTGCTTCCATAGGTTTTTGAACTAGGTGAGAGTTTTGTACTTTCTGCAGTGAGCTAGCAGCTCAAGCTCTGCTCTTTTCTCCATTGTTATGATCTGAGTGCTTTTCATTGCTGTATAGATTATTGTTAATGTTTGTGTAACTTTAATAATGGGTTAGGTGGCATCTTAAACTTATGTCACTGTATTTTTTATATTAACAGACAAACTAATATTGTGCAAAATTAAAATTAAAATTGAATAATTTTCAACCAAATATGATTTTTCTAATCATTAAATAAGTCAATTTCCCATGTAAACACACAAGCTGAAAGTAATAAGCATTTTCATCTTTACAGTTGTTTTTTTAGTATTTACTTAAACATAGACAATCTAGTATACCCTTATTATATGGGATGTGGCAGATAAATTGTATAGCTTTAATTCATAAAATTTGTTTACAGGAAGTGAGGGCTTGAGAGGCATTTCTGGTGACAGTGGATTTCCTGGCTTCCCTGGGGAACCTGGGGCAGAGGGTGAACCTGGAGACCATGGTCCAGATGGTCTGAAAGGAGTTGATGGTGTACCTGGTTCTGAGGGCCTTCCTGGTCTTGAAGGAAAACCAGGAGTTCCTGGTCAGTTGTGATTATTTTAGCTGTCTGATAATGTTTGATAGCTGTCTGATAATGTTTGATAGCTGTCTATTAATGTTTGATAGCTGTCTGATAATGTTTGATAGCTATCTGATAATGTTTGATAGCTGTCTAATAATGTTTGATAGCTGTCTGATAATGTTTGATAGCTGTCTGATAATGTTTGATAGCTGTCTATTAATGTTTGATAGCTGTCTGATAATGTTTGATAGCTATCTGATAATGTTTGATAGCTGTCTGATAATGTTTGATAGCTGTCTGATAATGTTTGATAGCTGTCTGATAATGTTTGATAGCTGTCTGATAATGTTTGATAGCTTGTTTGATGATTATTTCTTACTATTATTGGAAATTAGCTCTTTTTTTGTTACAGCCTCTTTCAGAACATTTTCATTACTCTTCTTAACTGTCCATGGTATTCTCAATATTCTTCTGTAAAACCACATTTCTACAGCCTCCAATGAGTTTATTATCTGTGTCCATGATTCACATCCATATGTTAAGACTGCTTTACATAACATTTAAGAACTCTTTTTCTTGTTTCCATTGTCAAAAATGGATTGCACTGTATTTTCCTCATTTTTTTTTGTGTGGAAAACTGTTTTTGCCTGAGCCATTCTGCATCTCACCTCTTTTTTATATTTACCATCTGAGGTTAACATTGTTCCCAAATATTTAAATTCATTTACCTGTTTTAATATTGTTCCACTTGACTTATTGTTACATTCGGTGATAATTAGACATGCCGGGAATACGAAGGAATGAAAGAGAAGATGAATGAAGGATGTCACTAACCAGCAAGCTATTGGGATTATCACTGCACATACTTGTTACTACCTGATGAAAGAAGCTTTCGGACTGTGGTACTGTTCTTATATGAGTAGGTTGATTCACCAATTTATTATTAAGCCAAAGAAGAGAAGTAATTGCAAACAAATGTGTGCAGAAGATCAATACACAGACCACAAGGTGCAGAACACAACACAATACAACAAAATAAAGAAGAAGAATGAATCATTTTACAAATCTTTGACAAACTCAAGCTATAAATGTAAAAAAATTTGTCACTTCTGTGAAATAAATCAATAATAATACAAGTGAATAAAGAAGAAGAATTAATCATTTTACAAATCTTTGACAAACTCAAGCTATAAATGTAAAAAAATGGTCATTTCTGTGAAATAAATCAATAATAATACAAGTGAATAAAGAAGAAGAATTAATCATTTTACAAATCTTTGACAAACTCAAGCTATAAATGTAAAAAAAATTGTCATTTCTGTGAAATAAATCAATAATAATACAAGTGAATAAAGAAGAAGAATTAATCATTTTACAAATCTTTGACAAACTCAAGCTATAAATGTAAAAAAATTTGTCATTTCTGTGAAATAAATCAATAATAATACAAGTGAATAAAGAAGAAGAATTAATCATTTTACAAATCTTTGACAAACTCAAGCTATAAATGTAAAAAAAAATGTGTCATTTCTGTGAAATAAATCAATAATAATACAAGTGAATAAAGAAGAAGAATTAATCATTTTACAAATCTTTGACAAACTCAAGCTATAAATGTAAAAAAATTGTCATTTCTGTGAAATAAATCAATAATAATACAAGTGAATAAAGAAGAAGAATTAATCATTTTACAAATCTTTGACAAACTCAAGCTATAAATGTAAAAAAATTTGTCATTTCTGTGAAATAAATCAATAATAATACAAGTGAATAAAGAAGAAGAATTAATCAACTTGGAGGTCTCTCAACAAACCCAAGCCAAAATTTAAAAGTGTAAAAGCACATAATTTCTATAACAATCACATTATATTTGTTTTGTGGGTGTTTTAATTTTTATCTTCTTTTCAACCCCAGGCCCAGCTGGAGCTAAAGGAGAAGCAGGTTTCCCGGGTCTTCCTGGACAGATAGGACTTCCTGGTCTGCCTGGAATACCTGGTTTTAATGGTACTGACCTAAGCTATGAATAGATACTCTCATTATGATTTTGGCATTCATTGATACTCTCATTATGATTTTGGCAATCATTGATACTCTTATTATGATTTTGGCAATCATTGATACTCTTATCATGATTTTGGCATTCATTGATACTCTCATTATGATTTTGGCAATCATTGATACTCTTATTATGATTTTTGGCATTCATTGATACCCTCATGATTTTTGGCATTCATTGATACCCTAATGATTTTTGGCATTCATTGATACCCTTATGAATTTTGGCATTCATTGATACCCTTATGATTTTTGGCATTCATTGATACCCTAATGATTTTTGGCATTCATTGATACCCTAATGATTTTTGGCATTCATTGATACCCTTATGAATTTTGGCATTCATTGATACCCTTATGATTTTTGGCATTCATTGATACCCTAATGATTTTGGCATTCATTGATACCCTTATGATTTTTGGCATTCATTGATACCCTAATGATTTTTGGCATTCATTGATACCCTTATGATTTTTGGCATTCATTGATACCCTTATGATTTTTGGCATTCATTGATACTCTCATGATTTTTGGCATTCATTGATACTCTCATTATGATTTTGGCATTCATTGCTACTCTCATTATGATTTTGGCATTCATTGATACTCTCATTATGATTTTGGCATTCATTGCTCATTATGATTTTTAGCACTGATTGATACCCTCATTATGATTTTTAGCATTTGGAAACTAAAAAATTGTTTCATCACTTTTATAAATTGAATTGTTGTTTAAATATGATGTATGTGCACGTGTGTGCATGCAAGTGTGCTTACAAGTGAAAAGATGTAGTTTCTGTTATTGTATGAGACTTGTGTCTTCTTTCCTTCCTCATTTGCCTTTCAGCATTGAGGGTGCACTTATTTAGCCCTCATCATCTGTTTTGCTTCCTAAAGTTATATTTATTTTATCTGTTGGTCCAAGGTGCTCATGGTGATAAAGGAGTGCATGGTCTACCGGGCCTTCCTGGATTACCTGGCTTGAAAGGTGAATCAGGTGAACCTGGTACTGCTGGTCTTCCTGGTCTGAGAGGAGTTCCTGGGTCAAACGGAGAGCCAGGCCAGAAGGGACTACCTGGTAACACAGGTATGGTATATATGCACAGGTATATGTCTGTGTGAAAAGTAGCTTAGAAATAATGAAAAATGTATATTATCTCATCAATGAAGTTATGTAAACAATTGATCTCTTTAAGAAGACAGTAAACAATTTGTCACATTTAGCTTATTATGTACCAATTTGAGGAGATCATCAAGAAGATCAGAAAACCAAGAAGATTGTGTAAATAATTTTACTTCATAAATTAGATTGTGTAACAGCATAGCTCATCAAGAAGATTGTGTAAATAATTTACTTCATAAATTAGATTGTGTAACAGCATAGCTCATCAAGAAGATTGTGTAAATAATTTACTTCATAAATTAAATTGTGTAACAGCATAGCTCATCAAGAAGATTGTGTAAATAATTTACTTCATAAATTAAAGTGTGTAACAGCATAGCTCATCAAGAAGATTGTGTAAATAATTTACTTCATAAATTAGATTGTGTAACAGCATAGCTCATCAAGAAGATTGTGTCCAAAAAATGTTCTATTTTTCTCTTAATTTGTTGATTGTATAAAAAATGTAATATAATATCTTGTTAAACTGAAAATTTGCCACCTGTTGGACTATGGTCTGATCAAGCGTTTCACCAAAGTGAAGACATGACTTCATTTGTTGGGACAATGATTCTTGGGGCACGCTCACTGATTATGAAGTCTGCATGGATTTGGCATGGGTGCATGAAAGTCATGCTGTCAGCAATGGCTGTTACAGCAACCTGAAAGTGTGCATCGTGAGTTGTGAGCTTTTTTCAAAATGCAGCACTTTGACTACAATAGTCTGAATGATTCGGATGAACACTTTTATTGGTTGCTGGGACAGGGGCTGAACAGATATGGGAATGTCTCACCTGTAGTGATGCTATTTCATTCTGAAGTCTAAAGTCTTGTGGTATAACCAATAATATCTGATCATCATTGCACTCTGAACATGTCCATATGTGCTCAGATCCCCTCCTCCGCAAGTTCCACAGTGTCCAGCGACTGATGACTCCAGTTCTGTGTTGGTTGATAAGTTTACTTATACGCTTACTATGTTTCTCATTTCTGGCTGTTCCCATCTAACTCCTATCTCAGTCAGCATGTCACATGATAATGATGGATATGTAAAATGAGTTATTGAGTTATTAGCGGGTCTTCATCATTGCACTATGAACATGTTCATAGGTGCTCAGATCCCCTCCTCAGCAAGTCTCGCAGTGTCCAGCAACTGACAACTCCAGTTCTATGTTGGTTGATAAGTCTTCTTACACGGCCACTAAGTTTCTCTGGCTGTGTCTATCTTAACTCCCTCTCTTTCATTCAAAGGAGTGACATGGACTCATGGTTGTCGAAGTCTTGTGTCCATCCCACTTCCTGGAGGGCATTGATGATGTCCATCCGATCCATTGGTTGACAGTCCTCAACAATAGCACAGCTAGCCAACCTGTCTGCTCTTTCATTTCCCTGTACTCCTGCATGTCCTGGGACGTAGACAAAGGTGACGTTACGTATTTTTGACTTCTGCAATGACTCTACCCAATGCATACGTACAGATCCTGCCTCCACTTTTTTTCATGCTCATCGAATCACCCAGTATACAGACATGGGTGTAGTCTTGTGACTCTAACCAGATGAATACCCTGGTCACTGCCATCACCTCAATCGTCATGCTACTCGTGGTCATAATGTATGCACCACTGTCTTCTTTGACTATTCTGCCTGTAAAGTGAATCATGGACAAGATTGTAGTTCAAATAATTATATCTTGACACTCACTCAATTTCATCAATATTTAATACATTTTATATTCAAATATATTTTCTATTGAAAAGAAAGAGAAAACAGTGGCTGTTCCACAGCAGAAATTATAAAACTGATACTGGATTTAGCTTCAGAAATGTGCAATTACTTGGCCAGTTTTTTTTTTACAAATGTACAACCTTATGAAGTATTGTTCTCTGGCTTAGAAGTATTCATTCTTTTTTACTACAAGGCATGTGCATTCCAGTTCTTTATTTTCATTTTTTCTTAACAGGTCTTCCAGGCATACAAGGCATGCCTGGTAAACCCGGATTAGATGGTCTAGAAGGAAGGAAGGGAGAAAGAGGACTTTCTATTCAAGGAGAGCCAGGTTAATGGATATCTAGTAATTGTTTCAGTATATGTGGCATAACTGTAATTGCATTAACAACACAAAAATTAAACATCTTGAAGATCATGTGATATGTGGCATAACTGTAATTGCATTAACAACACAAAAATTAAACATCATGAAGATCATGTGATATGTGACATAACTGTAATTGCATTAACAACACAAAAATTAAACATCTTGAAGATCATGTGGAATTATACCAGCAAGGCAGTAAAATTAAAATTACTGAGGGCATGTATCTTCCCTTGTATATTCACAACATACGGTTGTGAATCATGGACAATCTCACAAACAGCAAGGAAAAAATTGATTCATTACAAACAAAATTCTGCAGAAAAATCCTTAAGATACCTTGGATAATTAAAAGAAGCAATAAAGACATATTAAAAGATTTAAAAAATTTTTTTAATGACTTATAAACATCATTCTACAGAGGAAATTAAAATACGATGCCAGGTCAAAATACAGCGGGCTGGAAAGAACAATAATGGAAGGGCAGGCTCCTGGACCATACATCAGATCCAGATCAAGAAAAAGGTGGTTTCAGGAAATCAAAGAGACCTTGAACATGACAAGAGAAGAAGTGGGAGATCTGGCTTTAAAAAGAGATTCTTTCAAACAGTCTGTAGTGAATGCAATGTTCTGCATAGGACATGGGACCTAATGATGATGATGATGACATGGCATAAAACTCTGACCTGAACCACTTCATGATGACATCCAGCTACTTCATGATCGGCATCTCAACTACTTGTACATGTGGACAGGCTCCCCAGACTGCTGAACACATACTTCAAGACTGCACTGAATATAGTAGACTGAGGAAAATCCATTGGCCCATAGATACAACACTACAGACAAAACTATATGGGCCACTGCAAGAATTACAAAAGACAGTAAAATTTATACAGGAAACGACATTACAGATATAGACAATACTTCAGGTGAACAAAAGATAAATAGATAGATTCTCCTGGCTTTCAGACACCCCCCCTCCCTTTTTCCTTTCCAGACCCCAAGCAAAATCAAGAAATTTGATAAATACCAAAATGTTTTATTTAGATGTTTTCTTTTGCATTACGATGCTTAATCTTAAAGTATATTCATTAATTGGTAGAAGAGATTATTTTATTTATGCTTACATTTCTGCCCAGAGGGTTGTTTATACATTTTTTTACTGCCAACATGCTACAGTACTGAATATTTGTTACTTTAATGTTTTTTCATTATCTCTTAATTATTACTGGTTTTCAAAAAAACTTTGTTTTCACTTTAAACATTTCACCATAGGTCAAACAAATATATAAATCAGTTACAATATACATCAAACCTGTAGTATTTTTTTTTCCAAATGTTGAATTTAATCATTTCTAAAATGTATAACTTTTTAAATGTCAAATGATAAAAGTATGTTTTGAAATTGTTTATTCACATAGGACTAGATGGTTTACCTGGTATGCCTGGTGTTCCTGGATTGCAAGGATTATATGGTCCACCAGGACCTCATGGGAAAACTGGAGATCCTGGTAAATGTTTTCCCTTTTTATTTATTTCTCTGATTTCTTTTTTCTTGTTTGTGTTGTCACAGTAACTGTTTAAAATATTCCATACCAGGAGCGGCAAATGTAACTCTAATTATCGACATGAAAAATGCAGGAGACAGTTTGTTGGCTTTAATTTATTGATACTCTACTATTATTTCCACTCAAATTCTCTCATTTAACCTCTTTTCCGACTTCCTGAGATAATTATTCAAACAAACAACGTGTTTTAGATAAATCGTCATTTATTGTTATTTCAAATTTTTTACAAAGATTTTTTTTTTTAAATGGCCGTTCGTTAAATCACATGGTAAGGAATGTGTTAAGTATGGTTACTGTAGTTTCAATACAAGTGATTCAACATATTTGTATATTTGTAAAAATCATTTTGATGCCCAAGAAGAGAACATTTCATGAGCATTTCCATGTTTCACAATATTTCCAGCAAAGTTTCAGCTTAAAAAAAAAACAGAGTTTCTCTATAAGTGCCGCTTTATATTGTTCATGCATGCACTATTTGTCTTTCTAAGAAAGTTTTCACTTTTAAAATACAAGCAAGTGACTGAGTTCATGTTGTATTGTTTAAAATATAACTGACTTGTCACTATTTATTGGATTCCTGCAGTCTGCACATTCTTTTTGTTATTGTTTTGTTACATTAAATAATTCTTTCATATTTGACATTGCAAAGGAAATGTAAGCAACCTCTTAAGTAGGCCAATAACATTTCTAGAGAACTGTACATTTTTCACTTTTTTTCTATTAGGACTTCCTGGTTTGATAGGTGTTCATGGAGAAATTGGACTTCCAGGGGTTAATGGTTTGGATGGTCGCCCAGGTATTCAGGGAGAAAAAGGAACAAAGGGTCAACCTGGCCAGCCTGGAGTAAAGGGGTCACCTGTAAGTAGGATCTTCTAATATTACTCTTTAGAAGTATGAATATCTTTAGCTATTGCTTATCCCAGCCATCATCGATAAATTAAGCCTGTCTACTTTGCAGATCATATTCATTGAGCCACTCAGCACACATACATGAGTACATTCTTAAGTCTCCAACTGGGGAATGGTTGGTCTCAAGGAAAGACACGATGTGAGTTCAAATCTTGGCTGAGATTTTTATTTATATTTCTCTCTGTGGCAACCACCCCTGGTCTCAGCAGTGAGGCCCAGCTTGAAACATCAATTACTCATCTGCGGAAAAAATATAAGAATCTCCAAAGACGGAGTTATCTAGCTGTGCTGTGAGGGACCACTGTGCACACGGCTGCCAGGGAAAAAATGGATTAACACGCAAAATTCAGTCCCTAGTCTCTAGGGACCTCACGAAAGAAAAAAAAAGTCTCGAACAGAAAAAAGACCTTCATCACTGCCATTATTTCCATCTTTCTACTACTGATCACCATTGCACAAAATTATAATAAACCTAACACATTACAACACACATTCTTTTTATGAAAGTAAGAAACAAGAAATTACAAAATTGAAAGTAAGATCTTGCACTAAAAAATGCTGAGATAAAACTTACAAATTACAATTAACCATTACAGTTTACTGATATGTCATCAGTAGTAATTTTGCCGCAAGCTTTCTTATGCTTTGTGAAATCACATAATGTCCATCCTCTTTCTTTAATCACTGCTATATGACTGCATTTGTCAACATAAAACAGTTCTGCATATATAAATATATTGAAATGTATATATAGGGTGAAGATGGCTTCCCAGGACTTCCAGGCATAAATGGAGCACCTGGGCCCAAGGGTGAGCCTGGAGATATGGGACTTAATGGCTTACCTGGGGAGACTGGTGAACCTGGTTTACCTGGAAGGCCAGGCCTAAATGGGGCTAAAGGCATGAGGGGTAACAATGGTGAGTTTGCTTAGATAATGGCTAAAAATAAACTCATGAAATGGAATCTCTTGACAGGGTCCATAATTTCAATTATTTAACTGTCCTAATATATTAATAACACACTTAGTTCAGCATGCCACGTTTCCTTTTTGGTGACCTATTTGTTTTACAAACTTTCATTTTACAAGCATTACACTACTCTATATATGTCCAAAATGTTCGTTCTTTTGAGTCATATCATTGGAGATGTTTTATCTTTAATTTTCTATGCTTCTTATGGTCGACGTGGTCCCAAAAACACAGGCTGTGATCAAACTTAACTCCCAGGTATGTCATCAACCTGTCCCTGGTCACCTCATCAGCTCCCATTCGTACTACCGGTGTGGTCGTATTAACGATATGATTGTTAAGAGAGAACCATGAAACTGATGCTTTATTAGGATTAACCAAGGCACCTGAAACCCCACACCAGGAATAAATGCGATTGAGTTCGTCTTGCATTGTGGAGGCGATTCCCCGTCTGTCTCTTCCCTGTCAATATACCAGAATATACCAGAATATCATCAGCAGAAGTCATAGTTCTTCCCCTCCCATCCAGCTTTGTTCCATGATCGTTATTGTGTACACGTTAAATAGAACTGGTGACAATGGTGAACCATGTGGCAGCCCTGGACAAATGGATGTTGGCTCGGAAAACCAACTTCCACATCTGAGTATCACCTTCCTCTGAAACAGTGCCGCAGCGAATCCATCTAACGAGGATGGGGTGCACCACCAGTTTGAGGAGCATATGCATGAGGTATTCAGATGGTACCCTATTGTATGCATCCTCCAGATCTATAGCAGCAGCACATGTCTCCTCTCGTCTGTGGAAGCCTTCGAAGACGTCATAGGCAAAGACTGCCGCATTGAGCCATGTCTCCTTGTTATATCTGTAACCTCCGAGTGTGGGTGGGAATGCGCGTTTCTGTTCAAGGTGACAGGTGAGGACACGGGCAACTTTATGTGATCACTTTATTTGATAAAAGATCTTTACAAGGACTGAAAACTGCTAGAATAAAAATTTAGATAAGAGAAAGAGTATCTGGGTCTATAGGGAATAATAGAAGGAAAAGGTATGTGTTAGCACTCGGAAAAAATGACAAATAGACAACAGAAAAAAACAAAGAACTATATATGGTCTGAAGCAGGATCGAACCCGTACTCCATGGCACTGCACCTTGCCATGAGAAGCCGAACGCTTGGTACACTGCCACTCAGCTAATTAAAAAAATTAGCTATTGTGAGCAGTGTCTTACACGAAGGCGTTCTCATGACTATAGCATAGGGTTACAATCACAGATCGGAAATAAATTATATTTCTGTACTTTCCTATTAAGGCAAGTATCCCCCAGTAGGGCTGAATACTTGTGTTGCAGACAAACATTTACTGGACGAAACTGTACGATAAGTGACCATGTTTGGCTCATTATGTTACCATCTAATATTACAGGTACACCAGGTACAGACGGAGTTCCTGGCCTTCCTGGCTTGCCTGGAGACACTGGATTGCCTGGTCTCATAGGGTTACCAGGGTATAACGGTGCACCTGGATTGTCTGGCAAAGACGGCAGAGCTGGAGAACCAGGAATACGTGGAGACCCTGGACCACCAGGTTTACCTGGTCTCGATGGCGTACCTGGGCCTCCAGGTAAAACATTTCATTGTAAAATGTTTATGCTCATCAAGTTGTCAAGTCAAAGAACTGTCTTTCTTGCTTTATTGACACTTATTTATCTCATAAACAATTATTCTTTTCCCACCAATTACATGTAATTGAAATTTGGTGGCCATGGTCTCTGGGTAGTAAGATTCTATTTCTAGCCGTCTAGCAAAATGGTTTAAAAAAAGGAGGTCCCGTGTGCATTCTATGTACATGAAAGAACCTTTAGCAGTTAGAAATCAAAAAGAGTAGGCCAAAAATTGCCACAGACAGGACAAAATTAATAGGAAAAAAAATCTACTCAAAAAGTTAAGATTCTCGATGATAAAAAATGAGTACCTCTGAAGTTGGAAAATATATACCTGTATGGTGTGGGACACCTGAGCACATGCTGGTGTAAAAATAAAAGAAGAAAAAGGGATTTTCATGCAAAATTCAGTCACTCTGGACTTTGTTAGACATATAAAACTGGCAAACGTTCACAACAAACAACTTGCATATGGGTGGTCTAGAGGTAAGATGTCAGCCACTTGATAGGGAGGCCCTGGATTCTAATCCTACAAAAAGCGGTGCGAGTTTTTCACTTAAAACTTTTTGTTTTCATTATGGCTTTACCCTCCCCTGGTCTCTGGGTAGGGAGATTCAATGTCTAGCCTTCTCAGACAATGGCAAAACACAGGAAATCCTGTGTGCACTGACACACATTAAAGAACCCTTGGCAGTTAAATATCTTAAACAGTGTGCTGTAATGGTCACTGCCTGGGTAAAGATTGTTAAATAAACCTACCCATGCTGAAGATGGATGTGTTGAGCTGAAAGGTGCAGATATCGCAGCTTCGACATAAATTAGCGACACAACGCATCCACTACCAATAAACAGGTACAAATTTTAAGAACAGAAGAGGTACTTTCATTTGGCACTGAAGTGGACATGCAGCCTCTATTCCCAACCTCTCAGTAAACTTCTCAACAAACCCCAAAAGTGAGATAAGGTCGTGAAAAATATATATTATTTTTTAATTGCTAAAAGTATTTGTCATAGAGTGTTTGCTGTAATGGAAGTGGATTCAACCATGTCTGTCACAAAAAAATTAAACACAGGTTGTTGTATAAGGAAGGTTTTGCATGTTTTCTGCTTCATCCACCGTTGATGCCTGCACCATCATTCCACAACCAAGATTTTGATCTGATACCTTTCATTAGTTTATACCATCAGATTTGAGTTTATGGAGAGGTGTGCAATGCCATGATTTTCAGCTTTATACATCTTTATCAATTATCAAGTACCATGCCTGCTGGCGTAGGGGATCATGTCTCCCCACAACTTTCAATCTCGACAGTTATTGATCATTTCTGTTGACCTTCTGCCAAGCCATTCTCTTAAGCTGTCTGGTATCTTTTCTCTTTGCTTCCCTCTATCTCTTCGTCTCTCATATAAAGTGACTAATCATGACAAATCACAACTTAATATGCGTCTTTAGAGGGAGAAAATAATAATAAATAAAACAAAATTTTATACTGGTACTGTTTTCTGAATTTAAAAAAGGCTCACATTATTATCATCACTTACACTGCACAATGTAGCTGATCTGGCCTGATGTTAGTGACTATCAGACATTCCTTATTTTATTAGACAATGGAGGTATCCTTGTTTAGATATCAATGACTTAAGTGTCTGTATTTTGAATGTTTGTAATTAGAATGCCACTTCTTGGATATCAGTATATTAGATATATCTATCTCTTAGTTGTCTGTAAATTAGGTATCTTTATCTCTTGGATATCAGTATATTAGATATATCTATCTCTTAGTTGTCTGTAAATTAGGTATCTTTATCTCTTGGATATCAGTATATTAGATATATCTATCTCTTAGTTGTCTGTAAATTAGGTATCTTTATCTCTTGGATATCAGTATATTAGATATATCTATCTCTTTGTTGTCTATAAATTAGGTATCTTTATCTCTTGGATATCTGGATAGCTGTAGAGATAGTTGGTTATGGAGAGACATGATCAACTTTGCCAGGTGACCACATTACTCTATAATGATCTATATTATATTGATTATTTTAATATTTCTTTAATGTTTATGTTTTATGTCTTCATCACTTTAATGATCACATGTAGAATGTACTTATCTCAAGTAGTTATTAAATAACAGCAGTCATATTTCAGACATATTCTGTCTCCCTTGTTGTGTTATAAATTTGTTATGCTTCATTGGGCACTCACCACATTTTTTTATATGCATGCATTTTAACAATTAAAGCTGAAAACATGAAAAGACCACTTAAATGTTATTAGCATTTATAAATCATTATTTTAATTTGTCAGGTTTGATCCTGATTAACAGCTTCTAGGTTCACCATTTCTGGCACATCATGAGAAGAGGAAAGTTGGAATACTTGGTTACAACAGGCAAAATACAAGGAAAGAAAGATCGTGGATGAGAGAAAATACTAGATAGCTTGGTGTCATGGGGGAGCCGTGATAGTTCAGTGGTTAGTGAATTGGACTACAAAGGACAAGAGATAGGGTTCGATCCCAACTGACGGCTTCCGGGTTCACCCAGACTTAAATGGGTACCGGATTTTTTCTGGGAAAGTAAAGCAGCATGGGTGTAATACCAACCACATTACCCCAAAAATCATGTGCCGAAGGTCTGTAAAATTTATGGTCACTAACACCATATTCCCTATACGCCACCTGGCATGACAGGGGTACTTTACTTTTTTTTTTTATTTTTGGTGTCATGGCATGACAAACAGTCAACAACAGAACTGATACGATGCACTGTAGATATAAGATTGTGGAAGGACATGATCGCCTACGCCAAACGGTACAGCACATGATGGGGTTCACCAAGTCTTGAATGGGTACTGGATTATTTTTCTGTGAAAGTAATGTGACACAGGAATATTACTAACCACATTGCCCCACAAAATAATGTGTTGAAGATCTTTAAATAAAACATGGGCACTAGCACCATATTTCCTATACACCACATGCTGCCACAGGACTCTTTACTTTTTTAGAAATGATAGTTTATTCCTGTCAATTAAATCCTTTGTGTTTTCATTTAAGTTCTACTTTGTCTAGGTTTATTTGACATTGTTTCTTTTTTTTTGTTCAAATTCTGTATTTAGACTGACTTTGTTTGTAGGACAATCAGGGCCACCTGGTGAAGATGGTCTACCAGGCTTACCTGGCATGGAAGGTTTAAGAGGCATGATGGGAGATGATGGCTTGCCTGGCTATCAAGGAATTAAGGGTGCTAAAGGAGAACCTGGTATTTCACAAGATGGAGAAAAAGGCTTCCCTGGAGATCCAGGACTTGATGGTTTGATAGGTGAGATGTTGAAATAACTTTCTAAGTGAGAATAAAACATAAACATTGAATATGTTTGTTTATAAATGTAAACATAAACAAATAGTTAAGAAACATTAAATGATTCAATATCAAAATGATTTTGCTGGTTCTGCAGAATTGTCATTTTTAGAATGGGAATTGTTTAATTCAAACAAAAGTGGGTGTTTTTTTTTAATGACACCTAGGACATTTTCTATAAAGGTAAAAAAAGAAAGCTTTACAAAAAAGGAAAATTGTAACATTAAGTAAATTCTACTTCCTTCAAAGATCTGATAAATGGAATACTGCATACCTTGTACTGAGTTAGAAGGGAACACAGAAATACCTGTAGATATCATTACATGGTGTTGAGCTCAAATACATCAGCACACAGGCCATTGAGTTCAACAATAACATTTAGTAAAAAGGAAATATTATTGATAAGTATAGCATTTAAATAAAAAAGAATACAATTAAAATATAATTTCATATTTTTTAACAGGTCACCCTGGAGCCAAAGGTGACTCTGGTTTACCTGGAATACCTGGACATAAAGGTGAACCTGGAGATGAGGGCTTCTTTGGCAATCTGGGTCCACGTGGGCCACCTGGAGAGATTGGAAGCCCTGGAATTGATGTAATTGAGTTTTATTATATTTATTTTGTACAAATACATCAGATCTGGGGGCTGGGTACTCTAGAGGTAAGACATCAACCTCAGGACAGGAAGGAGCTGGGTTCAAAGCTCACCAGAAGCAGTGGTGATTTTTCACAAATAGGAAAAATTAAATTGTGGTTTCTTTATGATGTTAACCTCACATGATCTCGTGGGTAGTGAGATCCAATGTCAAGCTCTCTCAGATAACGACAATACAGAAGGTCCTGTGTGCACTTGCACACGTTAAAGATTCCTTGGCAGTTAAAATAAAAAATAGTAGGCCATAAATAATGCCGCTACCTGAGCAAAATTATCAGCATAACCTACCCACACCATTGATCCCAGGCCATGCTTTGGAGTTTGTACATGTGAGTCAGGATTCTCGTAAGAGCACCTATGGATTCATTGGTTATGCTGTGTTGTTGGTTCTAACAACAAACATCAATCTCTACAGAAACAAAGAAGTAAAGATATCACAAACTCATATTTTTTCATTACTATCTATCTATCTATTGACCTTTTGAGCCTTAGCCGGCCCATAGGGCATAGACCCAGATACTCTTTCTCTTATTTCAATTTTTGTTCTAGCAGTTTTCAATCCTTCTAAAGATATTTTATCAAATCTCGCCATTTGTCTCTGTTCTGTTTTTTTTTTATTACTGCTGACATGTTAATGTCCTCCAATTTTAAAATAGCAAAACTTACATCATTACATCAACAATAATAATTTGTTGTATCTATTGTGACCATTTTTAGTTAGTCTGTCCAACCAGAGACCTTTCTCTTTTTATTACCGCCAGTCTAAATGTTTCTCATTATCGTTCTATTCTGCCTGCCTCTGTAAGTTTAGTATTTAGGGAGACTCCTGCATTTTTTGCAGCCCATTAACATTTAAGCTGCTTCCTTCTGTGCTTTCTCTCTCTCTCTCTCTCTCTCTCTGCGATCAAGACTCAATCAGAGTAGGATTCCAGACTCTCTCATGAAGTCAGCTGTCTGTTTAAGTGAGTCAATTGCCCCATACAGTTTCTCTTCCAGGGAGGTGGGTATGGACCACATTGCACTTCTCAGGTCTGTGTACTGGGGGCAATCCTGTAGAACATGTTTTGTAGTCATATTGTCCAGTGTACAGTGGCATAGGCTGGTTGTACCTATTTTGAATTTGGTGAACATGTGATATCTCATTCTATTGTGGCCAGTGCATAGGCGAAGTATGATGACTTGATCCCTCCTTAATAGTTGGTGGTAACCGTCCCTCTCGTTATGCTTTGGGTGTTCTTGTTACCATTTATCTTCTGTGCTTTCAAGGAATTAATATTTTATTTATGTTTTTCAGCAAGGCTATAACATTTGATATGGCTAAAATATATCAGTTTTATTTATTTAATTAAATGCACTAGATAGTTTTCATTTATTTTAACTTTTTTGAAGATACTTTTGTTAGCTCTTTTGTTCAAACAGAGTGTTTGAAGGATTCTTCTATACATGCTTGATTTTTTTATCCTTCCCATGCCGTTAGACATCACGTAGGACTTGTGTTTTTCGCCACCCATCTCTATTCTTGGTGAGGTTTTTGAACTTAATAATGAGTCTATGCCTGTCAACAATTCTTCTCTTATAAGTGTTCTTATAAATGTTCTTTTTATTGTCTTTTTAGGTCTTCCTCTTTTTCTGTATCATGATTATTTTTAGTATAGAAGAGCTGGTTTGGAATTCTCTTGTTGTCTCTTCTCAGCACATGTTCGACATATGTCCATCTATAATAATATCTTCTATAAATTAAATCTTAAATTCTTATTTCACTGACAAAATACTGTCTTTTCTTGAAATTAATAAAAGACTGCTGATTTACTACACAAAGACTTCTCAGTAAGAATAGAATCATGACCATACAAAAATATCATGTAACATGAACTGGTGAAAAATTATTTGTTTTCATGACACGGGTTTAGAATCTAAGTTCTGTTGTTAGTTCTGCCATTAATTTTGTTGTTAGTTCTGTTGTCAACTCTTTGCTTTCACCTTTAACATTTTCTAATCATTCTTGTTTTAAATTCTTTCTTTCTTTCTTTCTTTCTTTCTTTCTTTCTTTCTTTCTTTCTTTCTTTCTTCTTTCTTTCTTTCTTTCTTTCTTTCTTTCTTTCTTTCTTTCTTTCTTTCTTTCTTTCTTTCTTTCTTTCTTTCTTTCTTTCTTTCTTTCTTTCTTTCTTTCTTTCTGGCATTCACCCAATGGCTGCTGAAGTAACAAATAGTCCTCTTCATCATTGACCCTTAAAAGGACATTTAGTGGGTTTGGGTGCGCTCTGTGAATTTTATTTTTTTGCCTTATGGCCCAGCACATCCGACTTCAGCAAGATATTTTTGAGTACTGGGTTGCCTTCCATCTTCTGGCCCTACTCGCTTGGCCAGACCGGATGGTCTATTTTCAGGATCACCGCTTGGAGGTGGAGCAGGGTCTTGATCAACTCTCTTGTTTATCAATCTTGAAACATGCAATCAACTGTGGGTCACTGACAACACCCAGCTCAGTTGCTGGATGGGTAACTTGGCCCCCATATTCTTGTCTGAACTTATTTATAGTAATGGCAATTCTATCTATCTATTGTCCTTTCGAGCCATTGTCGGCCCATAGGGCATAGACTCAGATACTTTTTACCTGTTTCGAAATTTTTCTTTCTAGCAGTTTCAATCCTTGCAAAGATCTTTTATCAAATCTCGTCATTTGTCTCTGTTCTGTGCAAACATCTTTACCTCATTAAGTGAGCTCATTCCCACTGCCTTTACCTCTCTGATCAATGTTCTTCTCGATGTTTCTCTGGGTCAGCCTTTTTTCCTCCTACCTGTTGTTTCCCACTTGAGGGCTTGCTTTTCTATTCGGTTATTATCTCTTCACAATGGCAATTGCTTCTGTAAAGATCTTGAACTGCAACATATTTACTTGTTTACGAGCGTTGTATTTATATAAACATACATATTTACTTGTTTAGGAGCGTTGTATTTATACAAACATACATATTTTGCCACAATGAATGAATGCTACAACAAAAAATGTTCGTTAATAAAATAAGGAAGCAGCAATGAAAGGACAACATTTATCTGTA
Source organism: Megaustenia siamemsis (assembly GCA_032433765.1). Taxonomy (NCBI): domain Eukaryota; kingdom Metazoa; phylum Mollusca; class Gastropoda; order Stylommatophora; family Ariophantidae; genus Megaustenia; species Megaustenia siamemsis. Next base: position 7,799,716 of record JAVIAB010000108.1, on the reverse strand, counting down.
AAATAAAGTAGCCTACAACAAATTATTCATAAATTATTATTTAATACGTGCTAGAGTGAACAGATAAACTTTCTATAACTAAATATGCTTGTTCTAACAAAACCCATTTTATATGGATCTTCCACAAATTAGGGCATACATTAAGTAACCCAGTTTAGTTCATCTTGAGGTTTGTCTTGTCCCAGAACTCACAATAACAACAACAATTAGAAACAGAGAAAATGTATATAGAGAAAGATTGTTGGATGCAGATTTATGTGGGACAGATAAGATGTCATAAACAAACTTTTAAATGGGACAGAGAAGCAAGCCATAGATAGACAGATTTAAGTGGGACATAGAAGGGAGCCATAGATAGACAGATTTAAGTGTGACATAGAAGGGAGCCATAGATCAACAGATTTAAGTGGGACATAGAAGGGAGCCATAGATAGACAGATTTAAGTGGGACATAGAAGAGAGCCATAGATCAACAGATTTAAGTGGGACATAGAAGGGAGCCATAGATCAACAGATTTAAGTGGGACATAGAAGGGAGCCATAGATAGACAGATTTAAGTGGGACATAGAAGGGAGCCATAGATCAACAGATTTAAGTGGGACTTAGAAGGGAGTCATAGATCAACAGATTTAAGTGGGACATAGAAGGGAGCCATAGATCAACAGATTTAAGTGGGACATAGAAGGGAGTCATAGATCAACAGATTTAAGTGGGACATAGAAGGGAGCCATAGATCAACAGATTTAAGTGGGACTTAGAAGGGAGCCATAGATCAACAGATTTAAGTGGGACATAGAAGGGAGTCATAGATCAACAGATTTAAGTGGGACATAGAAGAGAGCCATAGTTCAACAGATTTAAGTGGGACTTAGAAGAGAGTCATAGATCAACAGATTTAAGTGGGACATAGAAGGGAGCCATAGTACAACAGATTTAAGTGGGGCATAGAAGGGAGTCATAGATCAACAGATTTAAGTGGGACATAGAAGGGAGCCATAGATCAACAGATTTAAGTGGGACATAGAAGGGAGCCATAGATCAACAGATTTAAGTGGGACATAGAAGGGAGCCATAGATCAACAGATTTAAGTGGGACATAGAAGGGAGTCATAGATCAACAGATTTAAGTGGGACATAGAAGGGAGCCATAGACCAACAGATTTAAGTGGGACATAGAAGGGAGTCATAGATCAACAGATTTAAGTGAGACAGAGAAGCAAGCCAAAGACAGCTTTAAATGGGACAGATAAGTGAGCCATAGATCAGCAGATTTAAATGGGACAGATAAGTGAGCCATAGATCAACAGATTTAAATGGGATTGAGAAGCAAGCCACAGATAGAAATGGAGAGATATGAGACAGAAACACTTAGAAGAAGCTTGTCAAAGATCTCTGTCTGGTCTAGGAGGAGCGGAAAGGTTAATTCATGAATTTTTGTATATCAATAGTCAAATTAGATTGTTCCCAGCAGTATCAAATGATTGGTATATTGTACAATATGTAGACAGATACTGGTTTCTCTATAGAGGAGAGCTGGAAGTGAGGACACTAATCAGACTCATATGCTATATTGTCCTAGGGTTTTCCTGGGCTACCAGGTATGGATGGTCTGCAAGGATCTGATGGAGAAGAAGGTGAGAGTGGGCCAGCTGGCATTAAGGGCTACAGAGGTGAAGTGGGTTATCCTGGACCTCGAGGTAGTGTTGGAGAAAGAGGCAACAAAGGTAGAAAATTTCATTTTTTTAAATTTTCTCTGTTTTTATTTTCTATATTTGATCACACACTAATACGTTTCTGCAGAAGGTTAAACTCCGCCTCTGGAGGCATTCATACATTTTCGGTCGATGAGTAATTGACATTTCAAGCTGGGCCTTACTGCTGAGACCAGGGGTGGTTACCGCAGAGAGAAATCACAAATAAAAATCCCAACTGCTGCAGCTGGGATTTGAACTCACAACCTCTCTGTCTCAAAGCCGCCATCTTGCCTCAAGACCAACCAGTTCCCCTACATTGAAGAATGAGGTGTTATTTAACACATTATTTTCCAAGAGGTTTAACCATAGCCATCTATAGATTTACAAAGGCCTACATGCTGACAGGGAATTCCCAGAAAACTTCCAATTAGTGTGACATTTTCAGCTTTGTGAGCAGAAGCAGTTGTGGTTAGAGTGATGTCTGCCAACTATAGCTGGGTAGAGTGATGTCTGCCAACGATAGCTGGGTAGAGTGATGTCTGCCAACGATAGCTGGGTAGAGTGATGTCTGCCAACTATAGCTGCTATAGCTGATAACGTCATGCCAGTTGGAGGGTTTTCCTATTTCATTTTCTGATCCGAGACCTTTGGAAATCTATAGATGACTTTGGTTTAGGAAATCTATAGATGGGCTTAGTTTAGGAAATCTATAGATGGCTTTAGTTTAGGAAATCTATAGATGGCTTTGGTTTAGGAAATCTATAGATGGTTGTGGTTTAGGAAATCTATAGATGGCTTTGGTTTAGGAAATCTATAGATCACTTTGGTTTAGGAAATCTATAGATGGCTTTAGTTTAGGAAATCTATAGATGGCTTTGGTTTAGGAAATCTATAGATGGCTTTGGTTTAGGAAATCTATAGATGGCTTTGGTTTAGGAAATCTATAGATGGGCTTAGTTTAGGAAATCTATAGATGGCTTTAGTTTAGGAAATCTATAGATGGCTTTAGTTTAGGAAACCTATAGATGGCTTTAGTTTAGGAAATCTATAGATGGCTTTGGGTTAGGAAATCTATAGATGGTTTTGGTTTAGGAAATCTATTGATGGGCTTAGTTTAGGAAATCTATAGATGGGCTTAGTTTAGGAAATCTATAGATGGGCTTAGTTTAGGAAATCTATAGATGGGCTTAGTTTAGGAAATCTATAGATGGGCTTAGTTTAGGAAATCTATAGATGGGCTTTGTTTAGGAAATCTATAGATGGGCTTAGTTTAGGAAATCTATAGATGGGCTTAGTTTAGGAATCTATAGATGGTTTTGGTTTAGGAAATCTATAGATGGGCTTAGTTTAGGAAATCTATAGATGACTTTAGTTTAGAAAATCTATAGATGACTTTACTTTAGGAAATCTATAGATGACTTTAGTTTAGAAAATCTATAGATGACTTTAGTTTAGAAAATCTATAGATGACTTTAGTTTAGAAAATCTATAGATGACTTTAGTTTAGAAAATCTATAGATGACTTTACTTTAGGAAATCTATAGATGACTTTAGTTTAGAAAATCTATAGATGACTTTAGTTTAGAAAATCTATAGATGACTTTAGTTTAGAAAATCTATAGATGACTTTAGTTTAGAAAATCTATAGATGACTTTAGTTTAGGAAATCTATAGATGACTTTAGTTTAGAAAATCTATAGATGACTTTACTTTAGGAAATCTATAGATGACTTTAGTTTAGAAAATCTATAGATGACTTTAGTTTAGAAAATCTATAGATGACTTTAGTTTAGAAAATCTATAGATGACTTTAGTTTAGAAAATCTATAGATGACTTTAGTTTAGAAAATCTATAGATGACTTTGGTTTTGAAAATCTATAGATGACTTTAGTTTAGAAAATCTATAGATGACTTTAGTTTAGAAAATCTATAGATGACTTTGGTTTTGAAAATCTATAGATGACTTTAGTTTAGAAAATCTATAGATGACTTTAGTTTAGGAAACCTATAGATGACTTTAGTTTAGAAAATCTATAGATGACTTTAGTTTAGGAAATCTATAGATGGCTGTGGTTCAACACACTGTGGCACAGCTAAAAAATGTTTAATAAAAAAAAATAAGTCCAAATAAAAAAAATGTTTAATAACTGCCAGAAAATAAATACAAATTTATCTAAAATGCTTAGCTTGTTCAGACAATTTACTCGGGAAGTTGGAAAATAGTTTAAATAAGATAATGATAATTGTCAGGTTTAGTGGAAATAACTGTGAAAACATTAATAAATTATAATTAGCAAAAACTGGGTTCAACACCTTGGTAACTAAAGCTAGCTTTTGTGGCTCATTGTGTGGTATGGGTTAATATATGGAGGAAGGGGAGGAATAACAAATTTTGATGGCTAGAAATATGGCTTGTTAAACTAAATGTTTACTTACTTCATCGTATTAATGGTTTTGGAGTTATCCCAGTTGAAAATAGGTACCTCACTTGATACTCTCCACAGTGGTTGAGATTGCTGATATAGATAACAATTTTTGTATGTGTTATCACAAAAATGGACAAGCTCCAACTTCTACAGCAGAACCAGGAAATAAGGAAAGTCATTGCAAGTTAGCACATTAATGGGTCCAAGAGCTTTTGATATAAAAGTGACATTTTAGTTCACACTCAAGAAATGTTGCAGCAATTATAGGGAATATAATGTTTTTATTCCCTGAGTCTACTACATTCACTTCTTTTTTGCAATTGAAATTATTTGGGAATGGTTTTAATTTTTTACAAAAACAATGTAAATTTTTCTAAATCATTAATTTTTGTATGCTAGTGGTACTTTAGAAAATATGTGCTGTTGGAGTGAAATATTTGAAGTATTGACAAATGTACCTCTTCCTGGTGTGAAATATCCCATTTTGAACCATAGACATTATTTGGAGATGCAGGAGTATGGTGAAATGAAAGAGTGGACAGGTTGGCTAGCTGGGCTGTCATTGAAGACGGTCAACCAATGGATCGGATGGACATCATTAATGCCCTCCAAGATGTGGGTAGGGCACAGGACTTCGACAACCATGAGTCCATGTCACTCCTTCAGATGAAAGAGATGAGAGTTAAGAAGGGCACAGCCAGAAAAGGGAAACTTACTGGGCATATAAGAAGACTTATCAACCAATACAGAACTGGAGTCGTCAGTTGCTGGACACTGTGGGACTTGCTGAGGAGGGGATCTGAGCCCCTATGGACATGTTCAGAGTGCAAATATGATGATCTGCAAATAACTCAATTAAATTTCTGATCATAAATATTTAGCAGGCAATAGACAGTACTATTCCATGAAACAACATTTCTATTTTTTGGTTAGGTGAACAAGGAACTCCTGGCTTAGATGGTCCTAGCAATGTTATAGTAGGACCCAATGAAGGGCCAAAAGGAGACAGAGGCATTCCTGGGGAACCTGGCCTCCAAGGGATGAGAGGAGATACAGGTCAGTATGTGCTAAATGTCTGAATACAATTGGCCAGTTTTTTTCTGTTGTATTTTCTAATTGTGCTTTTATTGTACTGTCAGAGATTCATTCAGCAAGGTGAGAAGTTAGCATGCCAAACAATTGACTTCAACATTTTTGTTTTGCTTCTGTTAAAATTGGAGCCGCGATAGCTCAGTGGTTAGTGAACAGGACTACAAAGGACAAGAGGTAGGGTTCGATCCCAACCGACGGCTTCCGGGTTCACCCAGCCTTTAATGGGTACCGGATTTTTTTCTGGGATAGTAAAGCGGCATGGGCGTAATACCGACCACATTACCCCAAAAAATCATGTGCCGAAGGTCTGTAAAATTTATGGTCACTAACACCATATTCCCTATACGCCACTTGGCGTGACGGGGGTACTTTACTTTTTTTTACTTTTTTCTGTTAAAATTCATGTTACTATGAAAATTAAGGAGAGAATCTCATCACATCTGGAATGTGGAGTATAGGAAATAAGGTCTTCTGCATGTATTTTGGCAATGACCAGTTTACGATGAAAGTTTTTTTATTCTTTTGCCTGTTGTAACCTATTGCCCCTATTGCCTGTTGTAACCTATTGCCTGTTGTAACCTATTGCAACCTTTTGCCTGTTGTATCCTATTGCCTGTTGTAACCTATTGCCTGTTGTATCCTATTGCCTGTTGTAACCTATTGCCTGTTGTATCCTATTGCCTGTTGTAACCTATTGCCTGTTGTAACTTATTGCCTGTTGTAACCTATTGCAACCTTTTGCCTGTTGTAACCTATTGCCTGTTGTAACCTATTGCAACCTTTTGCCTGTTGTATCCTATTGCCTGTTGTATCCTATTGCCTGTTGTAACCTATTGCCTGTTGTAACCTATTGCCTGTTGCAACCTTTTGCCTGTTGTATCCTATTGCCTGTTGTATCCTATTGCCTGTTGTAACCTATTGCCTGTTGTAACCTATTGCCTGTTGTAACCTATTGCCTGTTGTAACCTATTGCCTGTTGTAACCTGTTGCCTGTTGTAACCTATTGCCTGTTGTAACCTATTGCCTGTTGTAACCTATTGCCTGTTGTAACCTATTGCCTGTTGTAACCTGTTGCCTGTTGTAACCTGTTGCCTCTTGTAACCTATTGCCTGTTGTAACCTATTGCCTGTTGTAACCTATTGCCTGTTGTAACCTATTGCCTGTTGTATCCTATTGCCTGTTGTATCCTATTGCCTGTTGTAACCTATTGCCTGTTGTATCCTATTGCCTGTTGTAACCTATTGCCTGTTGTATCCTATTGCCTGTTGTACCTATTGCCTGTTGTATCCTATTGCCTGTTGTATCCTATTGCCTGTTGTAACCTATTGCCTGTTGTAACCTATTGCCTGTTGTAACCTATTGCCTGTTGTAACCTATTGCCTGTTGTAACCTATTGCCTGTTGTAACCTATTGCCTGTTGTAACCTGTTGCCTGTTGTATCCTATTGCCTGTTGTAACCTATTGCCTGTTGTAATCTATTGCCTGTTGTAACCTATTGCCTGTTCGACACTAAGGGCAAAAATTCTAGATTCTTTGTGTCCGATGATATTTGTTATCACATAGTACCCACATTGTATCTCACCATGTGACTCTGTTCTGGGCATGTTGTTTAATCTCAGGGAGGGTGAGGGAGCTGGTGCCTGCTATTGTTGCCTCTCCCCACAGTGTTATATTTAGTGTTTCTCTAGTTCGACCATATTTTATTTATGACTAACCTTTAACTAAAGAAGTCTTACACAGTAGACAATAGTGTTATTGTTGTTATTTTTAGGGGCACTCCTTTAACCTTGTTCTCTTGAACAAGCTGCAGGTAGGTAGTACAGTCTACTGCATACAGAAACTGGTAAATTATATGATTTTAGTTTGAACAACACTAGAAATAGAAATTGTAGAGACATGGTCACCTAAGCCAACAGACTTGATGATGATGATGATGATAACATTTGTGGGTAAATGTCTCAGCACAATGATCACACTATGTCAGCATTATGCCAATACTGTCAAAACTATTTCAGCACTATAACACTATGTCAATGCTATAACACTATGTCAGCGCTATAACACTATGTCAGCGCTATAACACTATGTCAGCCCTATAACACTATGTCAGCGCTATAACACTATGTCAGCACTATAACACTATGTCAGCACTATAAAATTATGTCAGCGCTATAAAACTATGTCAGGGCTGTAACACTATATCAGCACTATAACACTATGTCAGCTCTATAACACTATGTCAGCACTATAACACTATGCCAGACCTATAACACTATGTCAGCACTATAACACTATGTCAGCACTATAACACTATGTCAGCACTATAACACTATGTCAGCACTATAACACTATGTCAGCACTATAACACTATGTCAGCACTATAACACTATGTCGGCAATATAACACTATGTCAGCACTATAACACTATGTCGGCACTATAACACTATGTCGGCACTATAACACTATGCCAGCCCTATAACACTATGTCAGCATTATAACACCATGTCAGCACTATAACACCATGTCATCACTAATGTAGCACTGTGTCAGCACTGTAACACCATGTCATCGCTATTCCAACACTGTCAGCACTATAACACTATGTCATCACTTTGGTAGCACTGTGTCAGCACTATGACAGCAGTAAATCAACACAATGTCAACATTATGTCAGTGCTGTCAACACTTTGTCAACATTATGACAGCAATATCAGCACTATGTCAACACTTTGTCAGCATTATGTCAGAATTGTCAGCACTTTGTCAACATTGTCAGCACTATGTTAACACTATCAGCACTTTGTCAACACCTTGTCAACATTATGTTAACACTATCAGCACTTTGTCAACACCTTGTCAACATTATGTCAGCACTATCAGCACTATTTCAACACTTTGTTAAAACTGTATTTCATTCCCAGAAAAAAAAAAAAAAATTCCAGTGAGCATTTAAAGCTAGAAGAAGATCAGTAGAAGAAGATCAGTAGAAGAAGATCAGTAGAAGAAGATCACAGACTGCCTATTGATTGGCTGCTAAAAATCCAATTCCTATCATTCTAATTTCTAATTTGATTCAGACTTATCCTAATGTGTCTGATATGACATCTCAGACCTTTCAATTATTCTGCTGTTGAAATCAGATTGCACTCAAAATTGTGCCGGATTCCATCTGCTTCCAGACTAAAAATACTTCAAGACATCAACATACAGACTAATAGTAATGTCATTTCATTATTCATATCATTGTCAATGCTGATTTCAGTTATGTACGTTTAGCCACACAGTGCGTCACTCTCAATCTGATTAGTGTAAACTGTCATCAAACCATATTCTTTTTATATGTCTTGTATCATCTTGGTATTGGTGAAATATAATTCCTTGTTTAGTTATCTAAAAATGATAAAAAAAATTGTATGGATATGATATGTTAAGAGTCTGAAATCTCTACCTTTAAATTGATAATAACGTTCCACACTGAAAGAGTTCATCATCATCATCATCAAATACCGGGCCTAGTGGCGTAGGTGATCATGTCTCTCCACAACTTTTGATCTCGGCAGCTATTTATCATTTCTGTTGTTGACCTTCTGCCAAGCCATTCTCTTAAGCTGTCTGTTATTTTTTCTCTTTGCTTCCCTCTATCTCTTCGTCCCTCAATTTTTCCAGTTGTTACAATATATTCAAGTTGTTCTCTTCTCATTACATGGCCAAAAAATGATGATTGTCTCTTCCTAACATTGGAAATTAGCTCTCTGAATGAGTTAATGAGACTATAAGAGAAAGTGTTGGAAAAGAAGTAACTTATGAATCACATACAAAGACAACAAAATAGTTTGCACATCTGGAGAGAATGCCTAGTGATGCTGTACCATGCAAGATGTACACAAAAAGATAAAGACACAGAACTCAAGGCAGGCAAAGACTGTGTTGGAGTGATTAACATCAGAGATGCTCTTTAGCATTATAAAAGTGTCAATGACTGAGGCTGGCAGAAGAGCAAGAACATGAAGCTTGTTATCTCCCTTAACACCCATAGTAGTTAAAAAAAAAAAAATAAGAAAAGAAAAAGAAGAAGAATGCTTATCTATAAGAAATGCATCTAATTGTTTATTTTTAATTTATAATTCTTTATAAATTAGAAATACCATATCTTATTTTTTTCTCTGATTATGTTATGTGGTTAATGACATTTACAAATATAAGGCCATAATAATTAAATGATTTTAAATGATCCAAACAGGTGACTCTGGGCCTGATGGGATTGAAGGTTTCGCTGGCTTGCCAGGAGATCCTGGTTTTCCCGGTGTTCATGGACCTAAAGGTAGGCGTGGACTTTCAGGAATACCAGGCACAAATGGCAACCCTGGTTATCCTGGCCTGCCTGGCTCGATTGGTGATCCTGGCATTCCTGGCAGTCCAGGCACTGGACCAGGTATTCTCTTTGCAAGGTCAGTGTCACATTTTTAGATTGCCTTCAATCAATCTATCAATCAATTATCCCATAACCTTGTCAGTTATTGGGACACCATAGATTACATTTTCATCATTTGCTTCAATCGTTGTAGTTTAGAGCAGCTTTCTGTGATAAATCAAAAGACACTCCTGTCTGTTCTCTGATGTTATCTACCCTTCTTTTCTTTTGTTCTTCCTGTCTTCTTTTGTCTGGTACTGTGCCTTGCAGAACGGTTTTGGTAAAGCTTGTTGACTATGTGATGTGTCCATGTCAGGTCAGTTTCCGCTCCTTTACTGGTGAGAATAGGTCTTTTATTGGTCTAGTGGATCATTTGATTCTTTCTCACACTTCTTCATTGGAGATATGTTCTCTGTATATGTTCTCTGTATGATATGTTCTCTGTATGATATGTTCTCTGTATATGTGTAATATCTTTCTATACAGTTTAATCTCCAAGGCTTGTATTCTTCTAAGGAGATCAGCAGCGAGTGTCCATGTTTCTCAGCCATACATAAATACAGATGTAACTAATATTTGTAATAGTCTGATCTTCATTGTTAGGGAGATGTTTTTTGCTTTTCAATATACGGTTGAGTCTTGTCATGGCTACCATCGCTTGTCCATATATGGTTGAGTCTTGTCATGGCTACCATCGCTTGTCCATATACGGTTGAGTCTTGTCATGGCTACCATCGCTTGTCCATATACGGATGAGTCTTGTCATGGCTACCATCGCTTGTGCTATTCTGATTAGTATTTCTGGTCTTGATCCTTCATCAGTGAAAATAGAGCCCAGATATTTGAATATGCTGACCTCATAACGATTTTCTTCATCCATGCGTATTGTTCTTCTACTGCATCTTGTTTGTCATTGATTTGGTTTTGTCGGCATTGATCTCTATTCTATAAGCTCTTGTCATGCTATCTAGGCATTTGATGAGTTCTGATGTACTGCGAGCTAGTCCATCTATATCATCCACAAAACGTAGGTTGGTCATTGTTTTGCCTCCAATCCTGACAGTCCCAAGATGGTTTTCAAGGGCATCTGTCATGATTCTTTCAAGAAAAACATTGTGGGGAGAGTGTGCAACCTTGTCATACTCCTATGAATGAAGGGAACCAGATGCCAAGTATCATCATCATGTGCCATACTGGTTGGCGTAGGCGATCATGTCCTTCCACAATCTTCTATCTACAGTGCATCATATCAGTTCTGTTGTTGACTGCTTTCCATGCCATGACACCAAGCTATCCAGTATTTTCTCTCTTTGTCGTCAGTGGTCTCTCTTTCCTTTTATTTTACCAGTTGTAACCAAGTATTCCAAAGTTCCTCTTCTTGTGATGTACCCAAAAAATGTAAATTATTTCTTTCTTATGTTTTTTAGTTCTCTTTTTGTGTTGGCCTCTTTGAGAATTTTTTCATTGGTTTTTTTAGCTGTCCATGGAACTTTCAACATTCTTCATTGCCAAGTATACCATTTGTAAATACCACACTTTTGGAATGTTTGTAAAGATGTTTGATAGTGTTGATCATATGTTCATTGATGTTGTATTTACTCATAGTGGCCCAAAGTGCATAAAGGCAACCTCTGTCAAACACTTTTTTAAAGTCAATAAGCACATGGTCTGGCTCTTACTGATGTTGACAATATTTTTCAGAAAGTCTACGAAGATTGAACATTTTCTCGCCTGTTCTTCATCTGTGATGTCATTTACTTGAGAATTTAGACAATTAAGGATTATCTTTAGCATAACCCTAAATTCCCTTAGGCATTACCCGCTTCTTTTTTTATCATTCCTCTGGTCTGGCAATCTTAGCAGCTAATTGTCCTTATTTTATTTATTATTTTCATCATTCACAGAGTGGTAATATCTTCATTATTGTGAAATGTATTTTCTCTATCATTTTGTACTAAACTCTGAGCAGCCATCTGCACAACAGAAAGTGTTTAACTCAAGCCACCACACTAACTTCCCAAAAGTTCTGCATGTAAGATCAATGCAGGAACTATTGAACAGTCATCCATGTGCTTGATAGTCAACCTTACAGTTCCCTATTTATGTCTTCTCTTTTTTTGTTGTGCACTCTTTATTCTAATTGTAAAACATTACACTGTATTTTTTTTTAAATCATACATATATAGATTTAGATGTTTTGTTCACAGAATATATTTATATCATTTTTAATCACAGAATATATGTTTTCAATCTTAATTTTATCTATCTATCTCTATCTATTGGCCCTTCGAGCCATGGCCGGTCCATAGGGCATTGACCAGATACTCTTTCTCTTTTTATAAATTTTTTTTCTAGCAGTCTCAATCCTTGCAAATATCTTTTATCAAATCTTGCCATTTGTCTGTTCTGTGCAAACATCTCGATCTCATTGAGGGGGCCGATTCCTGCTGCCTTTGCCTTTCTGATCAATGTTCTTCTCAGTGTTTTTCAGTCTTAATTACAATAATTAATTTTATAAACAGGCATAGCCAGGACTCTTTGGTCCCAAACTGTCCTCTTGGAACATCCATGCTCTGGGAGGGGTATTCACTCCTCTTTGTTATGGGGAATGGCCATGCTCAAGGACAGGATCTAGGTAAGTGAAAATTTAATATCAATTCAATCATATATTTATAATCAATCATAATACAATCATAAACTTAATATCAATCAATGGGGGCTTCGGTAGCCTAGTTGAGAAAACCAGCCGGCTGGGCTACTGATGTTTGGACAATCCGTGTTCGATTCCCACTGGAAGCAGTGTGAATTTTACTCATGGTTAGAAAAAAAATACCCCCACGGTCGACCCAGCCGCTGGCAGAAATGGGTACTAGGGTATTACTCTGAGAAGGTGAGGAATGCTGCCTCACATTGTGAGTTTCGATGCTTGAAGTGACACTATCAAGAAGTCTCCGAACACTTCTGGATAGGCGGCCCAGCACATATAGGTGAAAACATGCATGCTAAGATGCCGATTCAAGACTTGTACTTTATCGTTACCTCTATTATCAATTCTCATGTTAAATCAACATCTTTGTATTGTAGGTTGTGTACAACTTAGTGGGGGTATCTATCCTTCTCAATCTTTGTTTTTGTCCATCTATTGGTGCTGCTTTCCTTCTATAGCATTGTTAAAGTCTTGCTCTCCAAACATGTTATCTCTTGTGATATTTTCCTACACAGATCATGTTCTATTATCATAACCCAAGATTACTAAACCAGAGTGAAAATTACTGCATCAAAACACAAGTTCTTCAAAATTTGAAATTTTGCAGTGTTCAAACGGCAAACTCATCCACTTCTACTTAATTGATACTGTAGCTTTGTTATAGTCTGGTGACACAACTCATCCACTCCTACTTAACTGATACTGTAGCTTTGCCACAACCTGGTGACACAACTCATCCACTCCTACTTAACTGATACTGTAGATTTGCCATAACCTGGTGACACAACTCATCCACTCCAACTTAATTGATCGACGCTAAAGCAAAAAGAGAACACATTCAGGGTAAATTTTGTAATTGTTTAATTTTTAATACATTATTTAGGCACTGCTGGCTCCTGCTTACGACGCTTCCACACCATGCCTTTCCTTTTCTGCAACATCAACAATGTCTGCAATGTAGCATCACGTACCGACTACAGCTACTGGCTAAGTACTCCTGAGCATATGACAAGCTCGATGCAGCCAGTAACAGGAAAGGATATTCAACCATACATCAGCAGATGTGTTGTCTGTGAGACACCATCCCCGGTAAGTTTCTTCTATATTACAATGATTAAAAGACACCAAATTACTGGCCAAAAAAATTGGAATAAAACCATTCTTAGTCATAGAGATATAATTAATGAGAAGAAGAATGTGTATACTCTATTTTTTCAAGACAAGACGGTACTGTAAACCAGCAGTTCTCAAACTTTCATTTATCTAAGACCCCCATTAAATATATTTTCTAATTGCGGACACCCAGGATTCAACTTCAACTGAAGATTTAAAACTCAGCAGGCAGAATAGTGAAGGAAAACAGTGGTGCATTTGTTATGACCATGACTAGCATGATGATGGAGGGAATGGCAGTGACCATTCATCTGGTTAGAGTCACAAGACTACACCCACGCCTGCATACTGAGTGATTCCATGAACATGATATAAAAAGTGAAGGTGGGCTCTGTACGTATGCAATGGGTAGAGTTAATGCAGAAGTCAAATTATGTAAGGTTACCAATGTCTATGACCCCGGACATGAGGGAGTACGGGGAAAAGAAAGAGTGGACAGGTTGGCTAGCTGTGCTGTTGTTGAAGACGGTCAACCAATGGATTGGGCAGGCATCATTAATGCCCTCCGAGATGTGGGAAGGGTACAGAACTTTGACAACCATGAGTCCATGTCACTCCTTTAGATGAAAGTGATGGAGTTAAGATGGGCACAGCCAGAAACGAGATATTTAGTGAGCATATATGAAGACTTATCAACCAACACAGAACTGGAGCCATCAGTCGCTGGACACTGTGGGACTTGCTAAGGAGGGAATTTGAGCACCTATGGACATGTTCGGAGTGCAATGATGATGACCTGTAAATAACTCAATTTAAAACTTAAATTACATCAACCATTTTTTAAAAAAAACTTTACTTCTTCTTTTCTCTTTTTTCACTGATACCTAAAAGGTGTCATGGTCTATATCATTTGTCGTTCTTGAGCTGCTCGAATTGTCTGAATTAGTGATTTTCCTTTGTTGTTACATGTCTCTGTCACTGCATCTATCCATCTTCTTCTGGGTCTTCCTCTTGGTCTTTTTCCATGCATTCTCGAGAAGAACGCCCTTGATGGTGATTTGTGAGGATTCATTCTGACCAGGTGGCCAAACCATTTAAGTTGTTTGTGTTCTATATATTCTTGGCAGGGTTTTGTTCCTACCATTTTTCTTATGGTTTCATTTGGTATTCTATCTCTTCTTGTGTTGTTTGTTACTTTTCTCAAGCATCGCATCTCACATGTATTGATCTTTCTTAATTGTGATTTAGAAAGGGTCCATGTTTGACTTTCATAGCACAAAGTTGGTATGAAATGCTATTTATCATTTGTTGTTTAGCTGGCATAGAAATGTTTGGATGTCTTAGCAATGGTGAAAGCTGGTATGTAACAGCATTTGCTTTTTGTATTCTCATGTCAATTTCTCTGTCTAGTTTTCCATCTTCTGTGAACATTGTGCCCAAATACTTGAATTCTTCTAATTGTTTTATTTCTTTATCTTTGATCTTAATGTTTAATTGGTGTCTTAATTTGCTTATTCTCATAGCCTCTGTTTTTGCTGTGTTAATTTTCATACTGTAGTTTTGTGCAACTTTTATCTATCTATCTATTGACCTTTCGAGCCATAGCCGGCCCATAGGGCGTAGACCAAGATACTCCTTCTTTATCTGAATTTTTGTCCCAGCAGTTTTCAATTCTTTTAAAGATATTTTATCAAATCTCGCCATTTGTCTCTGTTCTGTGCAAGCAGCTCTATCTCATTGAGGGAGCCGATTCCTGCTGCTTTTGCCTCTCTCAGCAATGTTCTTCTCAGTCTCTCTTTGGGTCTTCCTCTTTTTCTCTTACCTGTTGTTTCCCACATGAGGGCTTGCTTTGCTATTCAGTTATTATCTCTTCTCATCACATGTCCAACATATTTACCAGTTCCCATTCTAATAAACTTCTTGCAGCTATGTCTGTCATCATTATGCCTACTTCTTCACGGTGTTTTCCATCTTCCCTTCCAGAAAAAACTACTATTTTATTATCAATAGATCTCCTACCTGTTCCAAGCCAGCGCATTTCGCTTAATCTTAAAATATCTAGATTGTATCGATCTATCTCGCTCGCAACTTGTGCTCGTTTTGTTGGCGTGGCCATTGTTCGCACATTCCAGAATCCTATTTTTGTTGTTGTTTTAGGGCAGAAAAAACTATCACTACTATCTACTGCTAATTTACACATTCTGTATCAGGTATACGTTTCATTAACAAAATCGTTTTTATGATAGCGGCTTGTTAAACCTCTGATCAATGGTTCTATACCAAACTGGAGAAAAAACTTTTATCTAGAGATGTTATATGCTGTTGTAGCAGGTTTTCATCCTCATATATTAGGCATTGGTCATCTGCGAATAGTAGCTCGTTGATGTTGGAGTTTTCCACCTCTATATTATTATTTGATTTTTCCTTATTGTTGGTTGTTTCCTGATTTAAAAACTTTACTAAATGTCACATTTAAACTTTGTCACTCTCCTACAAATCCATATAGCTACAAAATATCATTCTATTCTTCAAGCCTTCACTGACTCCCTGTGACAGCACTGTGAATCCCTAGGGGTCCACGGACTACTGTTTGAGAAATGCTGTTCTAGACCAATATATCCCTAACAAATGGGAAATAAAATCTAAATTACACAATTTGTTGTTAGTGTTAAAGTTATAATTATAGTTTTATTTAAGTTTAAAATAGTTTATTTTTTAATATGTTAATATAATGTATCTGTCATAAAATCATCATGATCATACCATGTACCATGTCCTGGTGCATAGGTGATCATGTCTCTCCACAACTTTCAATTTTGACAGTTATTTATCATTTCTGTTGTTGACCTTCTGCCATGCTATTCTCTTAAGCTGTCTGGTATCTTTTCTTTTTGCCTCGTCCCTCAACCTTCCCAGTTGTCACAATATATTTCAGCTGTTCCCTTCTCATTATATGGCAAAAAAATTATGATTATTTCTTCCTAATACTTGACATTTCTCATAAAATACATCTACAAATAATTGCTATTTTAAAAAAAAAAAATATTCAAGAAATACTCAATTTCTATGCATATTTCTTTTCTTTTTACCTTTCAATTTCCCATAGTGCACAGATTTTTTACAAACTCATTCCAAGCCCTCCTGTTTGCTGCCATCCTCTTAACTCTTTCAGTACAGAAGGTTTTTATCGATGCATCAGAAGAGATTTCAGAGACAAAATCTTTCCTGGATTTAAATATCAATCTACTACATGATTATATTTATCTAACACAGAACATTATATATGAATGTGTAGGTAATTGAACAAGGAATTAGATTTTACCAATACCAAGATGTTACTAGACATGTACATATAATATGGTGATGGTTCACACTAATCAAATTGAGAGTGACGCATAATGCTGCTAAATATATGTGACTGAAATTGAGTTTATGTATGGTGCATCATTATGTATGGTGCATTAAAACGTACGAAGAGTTAAGATCTCTCCCTACCTTCCTCATACTCTGCTTCCACCTGTCTTGTCCAAGTATATTTTTGGCTCCTAAGAAACATCAGAAAGAAACATCAACATTCTTCGGGCTCATCATGAGAAGAGGAAAGTTGGAGTGCTTGGTTACATCTGGCAAAATGCAGGGAAAGAGAGATTGCGGATGACAAAGAGAGAAAATACTGGATAGCTTGGTGTCATGGCATAGAAAACAGTCATCACCAGAATTGATAGGATGCACTGTAGATAGAAGATTGTGGAAGGACATGATCGCCTATGCCAACTGGTATGGTACATGATGATGATGATATTTTAAGAGCAGAGCATAATAAACATAGTGTGCATTCACTTTTGCACTTTTAATACATAATCTATCTATAGTTTTAAAGTCTATGCAGCAAGTGTTTGTTTACATTTTATTCTGCAAATAAGAGGTTATAATGTTACAAGATTCAACAACATGTGAAAGCTGGAAAACAACAAAAGAGATAGAGAAAAACTAAAAATGCTTTTGAAGTCAAATGCCTGAGAATTGTGCTCTGTAGACAATGGAATGAATTCAAGACTAATATAGAGGCAAGAGAAATGGCTGTGCAACAGTGTTAACCTCAGATGGCAGATGTATAACAGAGGTGAGATGCAGATGGCTCAGACAAAAGCAGCTTTCCAAAAATAAAGAAGATACTGTGCAATCCATTTTTGACAATAGAAACAAGAAAAAAGAGTTCTTAAATGTTATGTAGAGCCAGTCTTAACATATGGATGTGAATCAAAGACAATAGGACAACAGACAAGAAATTCACTGGAGGCTGTAGAAATAGTTTTATAAGAGAATGTTGAGAATACCATGGATAGCTAAGAAGAGTAATGAAAATGTTCTGAAAGAGCCCAAAGCAATAATAGAGCTAATTTCCAAAATTAGGAAGAAACAATCATCATTTCTTGGTCATGCAATGTAATGGAACATTTGGAATATATTGTGACAACTGGGAAAATTGAAAGACAAAGAGATACAGGGAAGCAAAGAGAAAAGATAACAAACAGCTTAAGAGAATGGATTGGCAAAAGGTCAACAACAGAAATAATAAAACTATCAAGATCGAAAGTTATGGAAAGACATGATCACCTATGCCAGCAGGCATGGTACTTGATGATGATAGCTGGAAAAATTGCCAAATTGTCAAACATGACAATGGTGTAAACAAAATTCTTTCTTTTTTGATCATTTTGTTTTGTAGAAGTCTGACAGTTTTACATCTGTTAACATCCACAGATAATAGCTGTCCATAGTCAAACCATGATGGTCCCCAACTGTCCAGTAGGATGGTCAGATGTATGGATTGGGTACAGTTTTGTACTGGTAAGTACCTTGGTTTATCACCACTAATTGCTGTCTAAACTGGCATAAGGAGCAACGTCCCTTCATAACATGTCCCAGTTTCTATAAGTCTTCTTACTTAACATTAATAGCATTACTAGTTTCTATAAGTCTTCTTACTTAACATTCATTGCATTACTAGTTTCTATAAGTCTTCTCTACAATTATGTTAACACTGTTACATATGTCTAGTCACAATTTTGAAATATACTATGTGGATTTTTTAAGCTTATTTATGTTTGTCCTAAGCTGAAGAATTTTATAGTCAAAACATCTGTTTGTTTTGGTTTGTCGTATCCACAGAACTGAAATATTCTTTATTGTTATATTATTGTATTTATTCTAACATCAGTTTGTGGACATTTGTTTTTTCTGATAAGTCATTATTGTACAAGCTTTTCCTTGTTCATAAGGGTACGAAATCTACCATCATAATTGATGAGAGATCACAAAAGATAGGACTGAAAATAAATAGAGAGAAGACCAAAATTATGAGAATTAATGCAGTTTGCAATAACTAAATAAAAATTGGAGAAATACCTCTACTAGACGTGCAGTCTTACATATATCTGGGCAGTAATATAGACAAAGAGGGAGGAACAGAAAATGATACCAAAATAAGGATATCAGAAGCAAGAGGAGCTTTTGTTGCACTGGGAAACATATGGAAGTCCAAAGAATTAGGTTAAATACTAAAATAAAATTTTCAGCTCCATTGTTAAGTCAATCTTATTATATGGCTGTGAAAACATGGAGAACAACAAAAATGGATAATACGGACTTTCATTAATGGATGCTTATTTTGAATAAAAGGATGGAAATGACAGGACAAAATCGCTAACATAGAATTATGGAAATGTACCAGTCAAATACCAGTGGATAAAGAGATACAGTGAAGACAATGGCGCTGGATAGGACACACACTGTAGAAGCCAAATGAGAGTATTACACAGCAGGCCCTTTTTTTGAAATCCCCAGAGAAAAAGACAAAGAGGAAGACCAAGGAATTCTTGGAGAAGACAGATGGAAGCAGAGATGAAGATGATGAGGAAGACATGGAATGATCATAAAAAATGGCAAGAAACAGAACGGCTTGGAAAGTGTTTGTTGAAGACCTATGCTCCACAGGGAGCTGAAAGGTAGAGAAAAAGAAGAATGACTGGACAAATAAATTGGATGCATTTGAAGACAAATGCCTCAGGAAAATACTTTGTGTACAGTGGAATGATTTAAGACTAGTGTAGAATAACAAGCAATGACAATGAATCCATAATTATCACTATAATCAAGAGAAGAAGGTGGTCATATTTTGTTGGTCATGTAATAAGAAGAGACACAAGAGTATCTCAAAGCAGGCCCTCAGATGTGAACCAGAGGGTAAAAGAAAAAGAGGCAGACCTTGATAAATATAAAAAAAGAACACTGAGGTGAGAGACAACAATAGCATGCATCAGCTCCCTTGCCTGCAACACCTTGTAGTGACTTGTACAGCAACAACAACCTCTTTTCATTTTGTATGGTCCACGGACATCCTTCGCAACGGTGTCCCCATCTGGCTTACATATATTCACTATTTTCCACTGTCTTCTGCTAGGTTGTCCATATGCTTCTTTTTTGCCTTTTCTCCCTAGTCCAATGCATTTATTATGACTGTGGATCTCTTCTGAACACATAACTTACCCTGCTCCATTGTCTTATAGTTACTACTGTGTGCACCTCCACTTAGTTGCTTCTTCTTAGCATTTCTTTCCTGGTCTGGAGACGCGGGTTGTATAAAACCAATTCAGAGTGACAGCAGCTATCTCAACATCATTGTGACTGACAGTCTATTACAAGCTGCTAATATTACTACTGCTGCAATTACTACAGTTAATGCTACTTCATCTGCTTCAACCAACACTGCTGCTACAATTTCTATTACAACTATTACCACAACTACTACCATTGCTGCTACTGGTGCTACAACTTCCGCCATTGCTGCTACTACTACCATTTGTTCTACTACAGCTACTACTATTTCTGCTACTACAACTACTACCATTCCTGCCACTACTACCTCAACTACTACCACTGCTGCTACTACAATAACTACCATTGCTGCTACAACTGCTGCCATTGCAGCTACTGCTACTACAACAGCCACAATTTCTGCTACCTCAACTATTACCACTACAACAGCCACAATTGCTGCTACCTCAACTATTACCACTGCAACAGCCACAATTGCTGCTACCTCAACTATTACCACTGCAACAGCCACAATTGCTGCTACCTCAACTATTACCACTGCAACAGCCACAATTGCTGCTACCTCAACTATTACCACTACAACAGCCACAATTGCTGCTACCTCAACTATTACCACTACAACAGCCACAATTGCTGCTACCTCAACTATTACCACTACAACAGCCACAATTGCTGCTACCTCAACTATTACCACTACAACAGCCACAATTGCTGCTACCTCAACTATTACCACTACAACAGCCACAATTGCTGCTACCTCAACTATTACCACTGCAACAGCCACAATTGCTGCTACCTCAACTATTACCACTACAACAGCCACAATTGCTGCTACCTCAACTATTACCACTACAACAGCCACAATTGCTGCTACCTCAACTATTACCACTGCAACAGCCACAATTGCTGCTACCTCAACTATTACCACTACAACAGCCACAATTGCTGCTACCTCAACTATTACCACTACAACAGCCACAATTGCTGCTACCTCAACTATTACCACTACAACAGCCACCAATTGCTGCTACCTCAACTATTACCACTGCAACAGCCACAATTGCTGCTACCTCAACTATTACCACTACAACAGCCACAATTGCTGCTACCTCAACTATTACCACTACAACAGCCACCAATTGCTGCTACCTCAACTATTACCACTGCAACAGCCACAATTGCTGCTACCTCAACTATTACCACTGCAACAGCCACATTGCTGCTACCTCAACTACTACCACTGCTGCTACTACAATAACTACTATTGCTGCTACAACTGCTGCCATTGCAGCTACTGCTACTACAACAGCCACAATTGCTGCTACCTCAACTATTACCACTACAACAGCCACAATTGCTGCTACCTCAACTATTACCACTACAACAGCCACCAATTGCTGCTACCTCAACTATTACCACTGCAACAGCCACAATTGCTACTACCTCAACTATTACCACTGCAACAGCCACAATTGCTGCTACCTCAACTATTACCACTGCAACAGCCACAATTGCTACTACCTCAACTATTACCACTGCAACAGCCACAATTGCTGCTACCTCAACTATTACCACTGCTGCTAATACAATAACTACCATTGCTGCTACTGCTACTACAACTGCTGCTATTGCAGCTACTGCTACTACAACAGCCACAATTGCTGCTACTACTACTACTAGTGTCAGGTCTGGTAATTTTACTTGCTACTGTTTGCAGTGTAAACAGTACAACCTGCGGCTGCCTTGCAGATATGTTCGGGAGAGTAAAAGACTAAGGGAGGGTACCCTGAAGCAAAACAACCCCATTGCCTTATGGGTCAGACTATTTAGTCAAAGGCTTGCGGAGCCAACCATAACAAACCGACGGAAGGCAACAGAAAACCACCGTCATAATTTCTTTGTACAATCATGAATTGCCACAATAAAGACAAGTGGAACAATATTAAAACAGGTAAATGAATTTAAATATTTGGGAACTTTGTTAACCTCAGACGGAAGATGTACAACAGTGGTGAGACGCAGAATGGCTCAGGCAAAAGCAGCTTTCCAAAAATGAGGAAGATACTGTGCAATCCATTTTTGACAATAGAAACAAGAAAAAGAGTTCTTAAATGTTATGTAGAGCCAGTCTTAACATATTGATGTCAATCATGGACTATAGGACAACAGACAAGGAAATCACTGGAATCTGTAAAAATGTGGTTTTACAGAAGAATGTTGAGAATACCATGGACAGCTAAGAAGAGTAATGAAAACGTTCTGAACGAGGCCAAAGCATAAAGAGAGCAAACTCCAATTAGGAAGAAGCAATCATCATTTTATGGCCATGTAATGAGAAGAGAACAGTTGGAATATTTTGTAAGAACTGGAAAATTGAGGAGCGAAGAGACAGAGGAAAGCAAAGAGAAAAGATATCAGATAGCTTAAGAGAATGGCTTGGCAGAAAGTCAACAATAGAAATGATAAATAACTGTCGAGATCGAAAGTTGTGGAGAGACATGATGACCTACGCCAGTAGGCTTGGTACTTGATGATGGCTACTACCACTACTACTACCATTTCTGCTACTACAATAACTACCATTGCTGTTAGTGCTACTACAACTGCTACCATTTCAGCTATGCTGCTACCATTGCTACTACTGCAACTACTACCACAACTACTACCATTGCTGCTACTGCAACTACTACCACAACTACTACCATTGCTGCTACTGCTGCAACTACTACCACAACTACTACCATTGCTGCTACTGCAACTACTACCACAACTACTACCATTGCGGCTACTGCAACCACTACCACAACTACTACCATTGCTGCTACTGCAACTACTACCACAACTACTACCATTGCTGCTACTGCAACTACTACCACAACTACTACCATTGCTGCTACTGCAACTACTACCATTGCTGCTACTGCAACCACTACCACACTACTACCATTGCTGCTACTGCAACTACTACCACAACTACTACCATTGCTGCTACTGCAACTACTACCACAACTACTACCATTGCTGCTACTGCAACCACTACCACAACTACTACCATTGCTGCTACTGCAACTACTACCACAACTACTACCATTGCTGCTACTGCAACCACTACCACAACTACTACCATTGCTGCTACTGCAACCACTACCACAACTACTACCATTGCTGCTACTGCAACCACTACCACAACTACTACCATTGCTGCTACTGCAACCACTACCACAACTACTACCATTGCTGCTACTGCAACCACTACCACAACTACTACCATTGCTGCTACTGCAACTACTACCACAACTACTACCATTGCTGCTACTGCAACTACTACCACAACTACTACCATTGCTGCTACTGCAACCACTACCACAACTACTACCATTGCTGCTACTGCAACCACTACCACAACTACTACCATTGCTGCTACTGCACCACTACCACAACTACTACCATTGCTGCTACTTGCAACTACTACCACAACTACTACCATTGCTGCTACTACTGCAACTACTACCACAACTACTACCATTGCTGCTACTGCAACTACTACCATTGCTGCTACTGCAACTACTACCACAACTACTACCATTGCTGCTACTGCAACTACTGCCATTGCTGCTACTTTTACTACAACTATTACCATTGATATTACTGCTATTACAATAACTACCATTGCTGCTACTGCTACTACGACTACTACCATTACTACTGCTACAACTACCACCACTACTACTACTACAATTGCTACCATTACTACTGTTGCTACTAAAACTACTACCATTACTACTGCTACAACTACTATGTCCATTACTACTACTACAACTGCTACCATTACTACTACTGCTACAACTGCTACCATTACTACTACTACTACTACTACCATTACTACTACTACTTCTACTACTACCATTACTACTACTACAACTATCATTACTATTACCTCTAACATCAACCTTTTAATTCCTCACCTTAGAACAGCCACAAATATTTTTTGTTTCTGCCTTGCACATTTCCAGTCATGTCATCTCTACCCCTGTTGTAATTAATCATTTTTCCAGTTTGCTTCTTAGTCTTTCCTAGTTCTTATATCCATGTTGATACAAAAGTAAGTCTCATCTTGTAGTACTTTTAGCTCATTTTCTTCATTAATGCCTTATCCAGTGTTATTGCCTATTTTTCAGTTCTCTTATTATTGACTTTGTTTTATTTGTTCAATATCTTCTGACATCATTGTACACCTAACCTGATTAATGTGCTCTTTAAGCAGATGAAAGATTAATATAAAAAACATATTGATGAAAGCATCTTATTAAAACATTCTAAATTATCATATTTAAACATATAGAAAAATTAATTATAACACATCTACAATCATTTTTTCCTTTCCTTGGTCACATACAAACAGGGAAGCTAGGTAGTCTAAACGTATGACATCAGTCTCAGGACAGGAAGGACCTGGTTCATTCTTTATGACATTAACCTCCCCTGATCTCTTGGGTAGTGGCATTCAATGTCTAGCCATCTCAAATAACAGTGTAACAGCATAACGAGAGGTCCCGTGCGCACTCATGCATGTTAAAGGACCGTTGGCAGTTAAATTCGAGAAGAATAGGCCATGAATTTTTGGTTGCTGTCTGGGCAGAAATTTTGTCAATAGAACTTTGGTTTTCTTGAGATTCTCTAGGGGAATATCGGAGTGCCTATGGTTTTTTTTTTTTTTTTTTGTGTTCGCCAGTTTTTTACCTCTGATGTAGTCCCTAGTGACTAGAAACTGAATTTTGCTTGTTAAACCGTTTTTCCCTGGCAGCCGTGTGCATTGGGATCCCTCGCCACACAGGCAGATAACTCTGTCTTTGGAGGTACTCATATTTTTTCCATCCATGAGTAATTGAGGTTTCAAGCCGGGCCTCGCTGCTGAGACCAGGGGTGGTTATCGCAGAGAGAAATCATAAATAAAATTCCAACTGGTGTAGCCAGTATTTGAACCCACAACCTCTCTGTCTCTAGGCCAGCATATTGCCACTAGACCAACAGTCCCCCTACACCTATGGTTTCATCTGGTGTGCATTGATGATGATCCTAACAACAACAACAACATACTAACAAAGCTGGGCTGTGGCTTGTATGCCTTATGGTATCCTTTAAGGCAACTCTTTGTGGTGTCTTTCGTAGCAACACTGTGAGGTGCCTTTCAGTGCAACATTCTGTGGTGTCTTTCAACGCAATAATGTGTCTTTCAGTGCAAAGTAAAAGTTATGTGTGGTCTATGACCATTCTTTATAGGGTGCCCTATGTCAGACCCACACTATTTATCTCTGCTTTTATAGTTCTGCATCAGGTTTTTCTTGATCTGTCTCTCGTCACCTTCCCTCTGGAGATCATCTTATTATATAACATGCTAAACTAAAAATTCTTGTTAAAACATGTGAAATCATCATATTAAAACATTGTGTTAATTCATCTTATTAAAACATGTTAAACAAATAATCTTATTGACTCAAATTAAACAAATCATCTTACTGCTAATCAAAACGTCTTCATCTTCCATTTATAGAGCACTGGAGCTGGATCACAGGGCTCTGGTCAATCATTAGACTCCCCAGGCTCCTGCCTTGAAGCGTTCCGATCCTCCCCTTTCATTGAGTGCCATGGTCGAGGTACCTGCAATTACTATGCCACAACTTACAGTTTCTGGATGTCCACCATTGAGAATGAGAATCAGTTCCGACAACCTCTTTCAGAAACGCTAAAAGCGGGTGATCTCAGAAGAAGAGTTAGCAGATGTACTGTTTGCATCAAAGATAATATCACTGGACCACAGTTTTTTCGAATGATTAAGTAGTAATTGCTCTGTCATAACTGTTTTATTTACAAAACTGCCAAAATCTATAGTTTTGGCTGCAAATGTGTATATTTCTTATGATTTTATGTTCACAATGTGAAAGATTTATCAAGATTATGACATATATAATTTTTTTTTTTTAAGTAGGGAAGAAATTATCATCTGAGAGATTTTCTTCTTCTAGTCTGTTTCATGAATAGCTGAAGATTTGTCTGTTTCATGAATAGCTTAGTGATGAAGTATTGTCTGTTTCATGAATAGCTTAATGATGAAGTCTTATCTGTTTCATGAATAGCTTAATGATGAAGTCTTGTCTGTTTCATGAACAGCTTAATGATGAAGTCTTGTCTGTTTCATGAATAGCTTAATGATGAAGTTTTGTCTGTTTCATGAATAGCTGAAGTCTTGTATGTTTCATGAATAGCTTAATGATGAAGTTTTGTCTGTTTCATGAATAGGTGAAGTCTTGTCTGTTTCATGAATAGCTTAATGATGAAGTTTTGTCTGTTTCATGAATAGCTTAATGATAAAGTTTTGTCTGTTTTGCAAATAGATGTTGAGAAGTTTTCTGACAATTCTAAATTCAATTCTCCTTTCATTTTTATTGTTACTTTCTGTTAGTTTATTCAAGTCTGTCTTCCTAGTTTAATTCACTAGACCAGTTCATTGTTGTCATCTTTATATTGTCACTAGTTAGTTTCCATGCTCGTATTATCCACACATTTTTATTTAAGAACTTTAATATAATTGTTTATTTTGATTGATTGTTTATTTAATTGTTGATTTTTATAACAAATTATTCCAATTGTGAGTTACTTTTTCCAAGCACGCTCAACTAATCTTAATGCATGATATATATCTTTGTACATTGTGTGAACAGAATGCACTTATGAATGTATATAAATAGACATCTTATATATGTATATAAATACACATTTAAACGAAAGTTGTACACACACATGTGGTAATCTAATATGGCCGTAGTGCTGAATATTTCACACATATGGATGATAATTTAAGTATTTTCTTTGTGCTTTCCAGTTTAAATCCTTTATAATTACCAGCAGGGTTTGTAATACAGCTACTAATAACATATACAAGTAGGACTTGCACAGTAATATAATTCATTCACTGTCTGTATTGAATGCTGAGAATGAAGTAAAATTCAACACAGGAATGTAAAGATCATTTTTACAGAATTAAGTGAATTATCCAGTCCAATATTTTTTTTAGAGTAAGTAAACACAGCCTGGCAATGAATAATATTTTATGTGACAAGGCCCTGATATAAGACTGTTACAGTTCACTTAGTGATGGAGTTGCTGTGTTACAAATGTTGAAGTGTCAATTTACATTAAAAAATAAGCTAATTTCTGTATGAAACATGCAATTACAATCCATTACTTTGTCTCAAATTTCAAGTAACAAACGTATCAGCTGATAGACATATTTCTTTGTACGTCACATACCATAAGAAGTTGCTCATTTGTGTCTCAACAAATTACAAATGGTATGAGTGGTGATTTATTCCAGCAGCTTGCTGTTTATGATCTTTTCTTATAAGTTCTCAAGAAAAAAAGACTTCTTCAGCATCATCTTTTTTCAAACGCTGCTTTCACTTGATTGTTTTATGATTTGTCAACTCATTCTCTATTAGGCTGCCAATGAACAACTTTAAGGAGTTCCCTTCTTCTTTCTCCACTATTAATTAATCCAAGTCAAGTCTGTCAGATCATTCATTCTCTCTCCCTCTCTGCATGTGAGAAGGTTATGGCCATGCTATGTCTTTTCTCCTGCTGCCAGGGTGACATTCACAGTTATCTCCATGTCCCCACAATTTTTGTTCTATGTGTAAATAGTTGGGCCAGGTTTGATGTTAAAGTTCAGTACAGTTGTTGCATGACTGAAGATGTTCTGGAGTCTGAGCCCCTCTCGAGTTATTGAGTCATTTACAAGTCATCATCATTGCACTCCGAACATCAGGGGCCTCAGTAGCCGAGTTTGGAAAACCACCCGACTGGACTACCGACGTTCAGACAACCCGTGTTCGATTCCCACTGGAAGCAGTGTGAGTTGTTCTCATGGTTGGAAAAAAAAAAAAATACCCCCTCGGTCGACCCAGCCGTTGGCAATGGGTACCAGGGTATTACCCTGGGAAGGTGAGGAATGTTGCCTCGCCTGAGTTTCGATGCTTGAGGCGACACTATACAGAAATCTCCGAACATTTCTGGATAGGCGGCCGAGCACTTATGGGTGTAAACTCGCGTGCTAGAACGCCGGTTCAAGTCTCGTACTTTACCTTTACTCTGAACATGTCCATAGTTGCTCAAATCCCCTCATTAGCAAGTCCTGCTGAGTCAAGTGACTGACGACTCCAGTTCTGTGTTGGTTGATAAGTCCTCTTATATGCCCACTAAATTTCTCGTTTCTGACTGTGCACATCTTAACTCCTATCTCTTTCATCTGAAGGAGTGATGTGAACTCATAGTTGTCGAAGTTCTGTGCTCTTCCCACATCTCGGAGGACATTGATGACATCCGCCTGATCCATTGGTTGACCGTTTTCAACGACAGTACAGCTAATAAAACCTGTTCACTCTTTCATTTCCTCATACTCTCACATGTCCAGGGATGTAGGACAAAGGTGACTCTACATATTTTTTTCTTCTGCAGTGACGAAATGATGGCCCATTTTCCATGGTGGTAAATCATCAGTGTGGGATATTCCTAGGAGGTAGTGGTGGGTCAAAAATCTGCACTGGCCTGTTCTTAAGTGGAAAATGATTGTCTGACGCATATCATAGCAGCAGCTGTTTGGGATCCTGCATGTTTATTTGCAGTTTTTACTTCAAGCTTGTTCTGTAATTGTTTTATAAGATGGTCTTGACTTCTCTGTAGCTTACAAGGTGGATGAATTGAACTATCCTGCTCCCAGTTTTAGAGAGAGCATCAGCGGCCTCATTTAGAAGTTATTCTGCAGTGGGAGACATCAGCGACCTCATTTCCAGTAATTCTGCAGTGGGAGGTTTTCCAATGCAAGACCACTGTGAACTGTAGCAGCTCATTTAGTTCTGAGATGATGTCTTCAGTGGTGGACTGGAATATTTTGAAGTGATCTTTCACTAATGTGCTCTATAACTGTGTATCCATACAATATGCAAAACCCCTATGTTTGCTATTAAATTCATCATGGCTGTCAAGTATTCTCTCCTATGTGATGGTCTTTACTTTTTCCTTTTTAATTGAGAATTACCATTGTAATTTCTGTATGTTGAATCATTGGTCTTTGCTTCTGTCAATGGTAGCTGTCAAAATATTTGGACTTTTTACAAACCAAATAAAATGAAGGCTTGCTGGAGATATATTTCCCCATTAGTTTGCAAACAATTCATTAACACATAATTGATCACATCTGAAGTGCAATTGTATCTTCTATAACAAAACATATAAACACGAGTTCATTATGAGTGGGAGATGTGCACCATGGTGTGTGTGTGTATGCCAATCATGTTGTGACTTCTCTATACATTAAGATACAGTTTGTTTTAAAAATGCTAAATTGCTTTATTTATAGACTTTTAGACACCCTATAGTTGTCAAGTGTGATCACTGTACACTGCAATTATTCCCTGTGTGGGAATGTTACTAATTCTTTTAGGATACACAGTTTATTGCAGTTTTGTTTTTAACCCTAGATTACAATATCTATGACTCTATGACTGACGTATTTACAATATCTTAGTAAAAATTACTACCACTTAAGTGTAACATTAGGAACTCTAAAAATTGTACTTTCTATTAACTTTTGACAAACGGCTGTGTGTTTACACTAGATGAGACACAGGGGCTCAGATTTCCTGTCTCAGGTTAATTTATAACCTGAAATTTGACAGCATGGACCGGACACGTTACAATGTCTATCTGTATGATCGCCGTAAGTCCGTCAGTATGTTCAGCTACCTCTTAGCGTTATTCGTTGTGTTTCTTGAACCACAAAGGGTTTTTTTTTTATGTCAGCTAACAACCAAGGAAATTTCCCTGGTCAAAGCAAAAAAAAAAAAAAAAACAATTTCTTGGAAATTGGCAAATATGCATTATGTGATTTTATCTCATGAAATGAATGTTTTTAAATCATACATCCGACATTCAGAGGTCACAGGAAGTAGTACTAGGAAAATACATATGGTAGGGGGGAGGGGGGGGAGGATGTTTGCCCACTGCAAACTGTCACATTTTTTAAAATGTGTGTTTTGATCTGTAATTTTCACTACAGTATTGTAATCTAGGGTTAAGGAATTTTTAAAATGTTAATTTGTGTTTGTTTATTGACTAACAATTGAACGTAGATTTCTGATTGGCTAAAAATGCCTTGTAAAATTCTGATTGGCTAAAAAAAATGCTATGTAGACTTTTGATTGGCTAACAATGCCATGAATTCTTGATAAAACTGCTTATTTTTTGCAATTCTGTGTTGAAATTTACGTCACAGCATTTGTATTTAAAATCATAAATATATCATTATTGTAACTGATTCTATTACCATTTAAGTGTAAACAAAAATTGGACTTCCATCTAAATATTTTTACAATTTTACAAATTGCAGGTAAGACTGTTTTCAGCATTATCTGTGTTGCTTTAAAGAGATAATGATTTATTGGTCAACATTATATTATTTATATTATACATGATCCAAAGATTCTGTTTTAAATAAAAATCTGGCACAAATCATATATAACTGCTTACTTTATTCAACCTTCAGGATTTTGTAAATAGATTTGTATAATATATAGAGTGCATGATTTTTTTTTAACTGTTTGTGCTTTTTTTTCTGATTTGCTCCCCCTGTGTTTTGTGAGAGAACATTTTGAGCACTTGCCCAATTGTGTTGCAAATTGTTTCCCTTTTCATTTAAACTCAATGCCCAGGAATGAAGCTTATCTCTTTCCATACGGAAGCTTTTTATCAATTTAGCAGCAGAGATTTCAGAGACAAGATTTTTCATGGTTTTAGGAATCAATCTACATATTTATCTAACATATAACATATTATATATGAATGTTTAGATAATTGAACAAGGTGTTAGATTTCACCATTATCATGATGATGCGAGACATATGAAAAAAATATGGTTTGATGACGGTTCACACTAATCAAACTGAAAGTAAAACATACACGGCCGAAATCAGCACGGTGCACAGTGAGGTGAAATGTGCGTAAAGAGTTAATCTTGTGTTAACTGTTATGTTAAAGACATGGAGATCTGGAACTTCTTCAGGGCTCATTTTTTTTATGCCACTTCAGAATAGAAAATGCTGACAAATCTAATTTTTTTTTAAAAAGCGATAACATATCATGAAATAGAAGTAAAGATTATAGTATCTTTATATGTTAGACAAAGTACTGAAGATTATAGTATCTTTATATGTTAGACAAAGTAGTGAAGATTACAGTATCTTTATATGTTAGACAAAGTAGTGAAGATTATAGTATCTTTATATGTTAGAAATACAAGTGAAGATTACAGCACCTTTGGATGTTTAAAAAGGAAGTGAAGATTACATTATGTATGTATGTTTTGAAGAGAGCTAAAGGTTATAGCATTTTTTTATGTTTTAAAAGAGAAGTGAAGATTACATTACCTTTGAGTGTTATGAAAAGAAGTGAAGTTGAAATCTCATAATTTTAACAATAATGGACTTAGACACTAACCAACAAAGACAACACTCAGGAAGAATAAGATGTTGGACACTCTTAAAGAACTCATGATCAGAGTATAGTATACTGAAGATTAAGAAGGAAAGATGTTGGATGTTTTGAGTCCAATATTTTGAGAAAATGATCAGGAATATTCTAAAATAAAAAAACAAAAGTTAGCCTAATGATATCTGTTTTTCTTTTCTCATGCAGAAACTACCTATTGTTTTTTTACCCATAATAAATATATATATATATTCTCATTAAATCTGCACAATAGCAACATCTCTTAATTCCCCCACAGCAACAGCAACATCTCTTTATTCCCCCACAGCAATAGCAACATCTCTTTATTCCCCCACAGCAACAGCAACATCTCTTATTTCCCCCACAGCAACAGCAACATCTCTTTATTCCCCTGCAGCAATAGCAACATCTCTTTATTCTCCAGCAGCAATAGCAACATCTCTTAATTCCCCCACAGCAATAGCAACATCTCTTTATTCCCCCACAGCAATAGCAACATCTCTTTATTCCCCTGCAGCAATAGCAACATCTCTTTATTCTCCTGCAGCAACAGCAACATCTCTTTATTCCCCTGCAGCAATAGCAACATCTCTTTATTCCCCTGCAGCAATAGCAACATCTCTTTATTCCCCTGCAGCAATAGCAACATCTCTTTATTCCCCTGCAGCAATAGCAACATCTCTTTATTCCCCTGCAGCAATAGCAACATCTCTTTATTCTCCCGCAGCAACAGCAACATCTCTTTATTCCCCCACAGCAACAGCAACATCTCTTTATTCCCCCACAGCAATAGCAACATCTCTTTATTCACCCACAGCAACAGCAACATCTCTTTATTCCCCTGCAGCAATAGCAACATCTCTTTATTCTCCCGCAGCAACAGCAACATCTCTTTATTCTCCTGCAGCAATAGCAACATCTCTTTATTCCCCTGCAGCAATAGCAACATCTCTTTATTCCCTCGCAGCAATAGCAACATCTCTTTATTCCCCTGCAGCAATAGCAACATCTCTTTATTCCCCCCAGCAACATCTCTTTATTCTCCCGCAGCAATAGCAACATCTCTTTATTCTCCTGCAGCAATAGCAACATCTCTTTATTCCCCTGCAGCAATAGCAACATCTCTTTATTCCCTCGCAGCAATAGCAACATCTCTTTATTCCCCTGCAGCAATAGCAACACCTCTTTATTCCCCCACAGCAACAGCAACATCTCTTTATTCTCCCGCAGCAATAGCAACATCTCTTTATTCCCCCACAGCAACAGCAACATCTCTTTATTCCCCTGCAGCAACAGCAACATCTCTTTATTCCCCCGCAGCAATAGCAACATCTCTTTATTTCCCCACAGCAACATCTCTTTATTCTCCCGCAGCAACAGCAACATCTCTTTATTCTCCTGCAGCAATAGCAACATCTCTTTATTCCCCCGCAGCAATAGCAACATCTCTTTATTCCCCCGCAGCAATAGCAACATCTCTTTATTCCCCCACAGCAATAGTAACATCTCTTTATTCCCCCGCAGCAATAGCAACATCTCTTTATTCCCCCACAGCAATAGCAACATCTCTTTATTCCCTCGCAGCAATAGCAACATCTCTTTATTCCCCCACAGCAATAGCAACATCTCTTTATTCCCCATAGCAATAGCAACATCTCTTTATTCCCCCCGCAGCAATAGCAACATCTCTTTATTCCCCCGTAACAATAGCAACATCTCTTTATTCCCATGAAACCTGCAACAATAACATTTCTTTATTCCCATGAAACCTGCAACAACAACATCTCTTTATTCCCATGAAACCTGCAACAATAACATCTCTCTATTCCTCCCATGTCTGCAACAACACTACCATCTACTTATTCCCCTAAAACCTACAATAAATGTGTCTTCTGTGCAGAATTTTAGGAAAAAAATGATCATCCATGTTAATCATACAAGACATTTGTTTCTGAAAAAAAATATATCAAAGCTCAAAGACTTGGTGCTCAGTTCATACAAATCTGCAGGGACCAGTCTATTTTGTACTTAACATTATTTTTTGGTTTATTTGACTATATTTTAGTCAGTGTTTCCTGTGTTAAATGCATGGTTATGTTATTTTTGCAAAGTTTCCATATATTTTTTTCCACTTTTATTTTAAATACTAGGATATGTTTCTGCATTAATTCCATACAACTTGTTCACACTTGTTGAACACATGACATTTCCCACTGTATTCAATAAACACATTTTGCACTTTAGAAAGTTCTTGACATTTTTAGAAAAACGGTTTTCTGTGTTCTTTTGTTGTATATATAACCACCCGTCCATCCACCCACCCCTCCCTAACTATCTTAGACATTATCTTATCCTATCCTATAAGTCCATCCATCTTTCGTTCACCTGAAGCATTGTCTATATCTGCAACATAGTTGCTTTGGAAACACACTAAAACTCCAACTCAAGCTGAAAGCAGACAGATTCATAGAAAAGATTCAAATTGGAATAAATTTAACAAAGTTAGGAAGAGTAAAAGGGAACAGCTGGTATATATTGTGATAATGATGATGATGAGTAAATCAATAAAATTCTAACTGAAGGAACTGAAAAAGATGTAGAATCTATCTATCTATCTATTGACCTTTCGAGCCGTGGCCAGCCCATAGGGCATAGATCAAGAGACTCCTTCTCTTATCTAACTTTGTTAACTATTATTATACTATATTATATTATACTTTGCTAACTTTTTAAAATCTATATTATTTGCAAAATAAAATGATGTGGAGGATTTAGCTGAGTGCCTGTATAAATACATTAAGAACTTACAGAATGGAGATCAAAGCTAAAAGAAAACAAAACTCTAACAAAAATAATCGGAGCACTGAAGTAATAATCACAATTAATAGAGACACTTGAAACAGTCAACCAGTTTAAATATGTGGGCTCCATTGTCACTAACAAAAACTCAAAACCAATTTGTAGCTAGAACTGTACACAGGCAATGGCAGCCCTGACAAAACTAACAATATCTCTTTCTATCTATCTATTGACCTTCAAGCCGTAGCCAGTCCATAGGGCGTAGACCAAGATACTCCTTCTCTTATCTGAATTTTTGTTCTAGCAGTTTTCAATTCTTAAAAAGATATTTTATCAAATCTCGCCATTTGTCTCTGTTCTGTGCAAGCAGCTCTATCTCATTGAGGGAGCCGATTCCTGCTGCTATTGCCCCTCTCAAGAATCTTAGCACTAGAAGGAATCAAATTTTTCATGACCCCTTAATGTGTTGAAAAGCACAAATATCACAGTTCTACTGCAAACCACAACACAACTGCACCCACTTAACGTCCTTTTAAAGATAGATGATGAAGAGAACTATTAATTGCTTTAGTAGGCATTGAGAGAACAGCAGAAAGATAAAAATACTAAATTAGTGCTAGGTTTATCTAACACACACAAATATATTCCACATGTTTAATTGCAGACATATTGAAAACAAATTCCACATATGTTAACCACAGACATATAAAAAACAAATTCAACATATGTTAATCACAGGCATATAAAAAACAAATTCAACATATGTTAATTACAGACATAAAAAATAATTTCAACATATGTTAATCACATACTTACAACAAACAAATTCAACATATGTTAATCACAGACATATAACAAATAAATTCAACATATGTTAATCACATACTTAAAACAAACAAATTCAACATATGTTAATCTCATACTTATAACAAATAAATATTCAGCATATGTTAATCACATACTTAAAACAAACAAATTCAACACATGCTAATCACAGACATATAACAAACAGATTCAACATATGTTAATCTCATACTTATAACAAATTCAACACATGTTTGCATAAAAACTAAACACAAAAACAACATCACAGACATCTCATAAAAGAGTGAAACAAGACCAACAATAATGAAACCACACAAGCTCCTTATAACACATAAAGAAACAAAGCAGCACAAGGAAATAATACTATATTTATGTGACAAGCATTAATAAAAGCATTCACATGAAACATACCAAAACTGCAAACAGTATTTCACATGCCATGAACTATACAAGACCTGACCCAAATAACATTTCATCTGGCACACAAAATAAATCACCTGACATTCCACATTTACACCCATGCCCTCACTTCTCTCATACCAAACAGCAGTTTTCTATTTCTGAGATACTTGTCTGATCTATCAATATCTGGTGGGACATTCTAGGGCTTATATTTCTGAGATACTTGTCTGATCTATCAATATCTGGTGGGACATTCTAGGGCTTATATTTCTGAGATACTTGTCTGATCTATCAATATCTGGTGGGACATTCTAGGACTTATATTTCTGAGATACTTGTCTGATCTATCAATATCTGGTGGGACATTCTAGGACTTATATTTCTGAGATACTTGTCTGATCTATCAATATCTGGTGGGACATTCTAGGACTTATATTTCTGAGATACTCTTCTGATCTATCAATATCTGGTGGGACATTCTAGGACTTATATTTCTGAGATACCTGTCTGATCTATCAATATCTGGTGGGACATTCTAGGACTTATATTTCTGAGATACTTGTCTGATCTATCAATATCTGGTGGGACATTCTAGGACTTATATTTCTGAGATACTTGTCTGATCTATCAATATCTGGTGGGACATTCTAGGGCTTATATTTCTGAGATACTTGTCTGATCTATCAATATCTGGTGGGACATTCTATGGCTTATGTTTCTATGATACTTGTCTGATCTATCAATATCTGGTGGGACATTCTAGGGCTTATATTTCTGAGATACTTGTCTGATCTATCAATATCTGGTGGGACATTCTAGGGCATATATTTCTGAGATACTTGTCTGATCTATCAATATTTGGTGGGACATTCTAGGGCTTCTATTTCTGAGATACTTGTCTGATCTATCAATATCTGGTGGGACATTCTAGGGCTTATATTTCTGAGATACCTGTTGATCTGTCAACTTCTGGTGGGACATTCTAGGGCTTATATTTCTGAGATACCTGTTGATCTGTCAACTTCTGGTGGGACATTCTGGAGCTTCTATTTCTGAGATATCTCTCTGATCTGTCAACTTCTGGTGGGACTTTCTAGGGCTTCTATTTCTGAGATACCTGTTTGATCTGTCAACTTCTGGTGGGACATTCTAGGGCTTCTATTTCTGAGATACCTGTTTGATCTGTCAACTTCTGGTGGGACATTCTGGAGCTTCTATTTCTGAGATATCTCTCTGATCTGTCAACTTCTGGTGGGACTTTCTAGGGCTTCTATTTCTGAGATACCTGTTTGATCTGTCAACTTCTGGTGGGACATTCTAGGGCTTCTATTTCTGAGATACCTGTTTGATCTGTCAACTTCTGGTGGGACATTCTAGGGCTTCTATTTCTGAGATACCTGTTTGATCTGTCAACTTCTGGTGAGGCATTCTAGGCTATTTCTGAGATACCTGTTTGATCTGTCAATAGCTCATGGGACATTCAAGGGCTTCTATTAACGTTTCACATATCTATCTACAAATTAAGTCTTTGAAATAGAAAATTAATTTAAATTTGAAATCTTTGAAATGTAGATTTATAGAAGAGCATGAATTATTGGACAGAAAGAAAAGAAAACATGCTGAAGATGAAGAAAACAAGATGAAGTTTTACAACAACTAAAGATGAAAAGAGAACTACTAAACACAATTAGAACAAGACAAATGAGATTTTGGGGGCATGTTAAAAGACACAGCAGCTTACTAAAAGTAATTTTGGAAAGGAAAACACAAGTTAAAAGAGGCTGAGACAGACCAAAACTAACATGGACGAGTAACATTATAAGCTTGACAAGTCAGTATATGACAACATGCACCATCAAAGCAAGAGACAGAACAGAATGGCGCTCCATGGTAGCTAACCTTTGATGCGGAGACGGAACTCAATGATGAGCTACTAATAAACAAAAATAAAAATATCAAAGACCAAATGATGTTATCAAACAGTTGTTTTACAGCAATGCAAAGTTTACAAAAGGTGTGTTGGACAAGACAGAGTAAAGTAAAGTACCCCCGTCACACCAAGTGGCGTATAGGGAAATATGGTGTTAGTGACCCTTTATTTTACAGACCTTCAGCACATGATTTTTGGGGTATTGTGGTCAGTATTACGCCCGTGTTGCTTTACATTCCCAGAAAAAAATCTGGTACCCATTTAAGGCTGGATGAACCCGGAAGCCGTCGGTTGGGATCGAACCCTACCCATTGTCCGTGGTAGTCCAGTTCACTAGCCACTGAGCTATCGCGGCTCCAGGACAAGACAGAGACTATAATAATATTTTAAAAAATAAACACACAAGAATGTCGAGAAAATAAATGGAACCAATCTGAAACATGCACACAGATTCAAATACATGGGATCAATAATAACATCAGATGCATTGCAGAAATTAGAAGAAAAGGACAAGCAAAGACAGAATGCCATCAAATGAAAAACTTTCTATGTAACAAATCATTGTCAATTAATGTTAGAAAACATCTTCTAAAGTGCTACTTACTATATGGAAGTGAATCATGGACAAAAAGCAGGACAACACAGAGAACATTAGAGGCAGCTGAGATGTGCTGAGTCGAGAGATGATCGCCTATGCCAACTGGTGTGGCACCAGATAATGATGTTGGACAAATGGTTTCTGACGACCATGGAAAAAAAATAAGGATGCTTACTATCACCAACAATATGTAATATAGTTCTTGAATGAATTGTGACAGACACCCTCAAACAACACCTTAAAACCATTAGTATTAAGACAAAATGATTTAGCAAATCTTTATTTTGCAAATAATATAGATGGACTGGCAGGTGATGTGGAGGATTTAGCTGAGTGCCTGTATAAATACATTAAGAACTTACAGAATGGAGATCAAAGCTAAAAGAAAACAAAACTCTGACAAAAATAATCGGAGCACTGAAGTAATAATCACAATTAATAGAGACACTTGAAATAGTCAACCAGTTTAAATATGTGGGCTCCATTGTCACTAACAAAAACTCAAAACCAATTTGTAGCTAGAACTGTACACAGGCAATGGCAGCCCTGACAAAACTAACAATATCTCTTTCTATCTATCTATTGACCTTCAAGCCGTAGCCAGTCCATAGGGCGTAGACCAAGATACTCCTTCTCTTATCTGAATTTTTTGTTCTAGCAGTTTTCAATTCTTTTAAAGATATTTTATCAAATCTCGCCATTTGTATCTGTTCTGTGCAAGCAGCTCTTTCTCATTGAGGGAGCCGATTCCTGCTACTCTTGCCTCTCTCTCATTAATGTTCTTCTCAGTGTTTCTCTAGGTCTTCCTCTTTTTCTCTTACCTGTTGTTTCCCACATGAGGGCTTGCTTTGCTATTCGATTATTATCTCTTCTCATCACATGTCCAACATATGACCATCGTCTTTTCTTTATTACTGAAGATATTAGTGGTTGATTGGCGATTTCTCTAATTTCCTCACTTGTTTTGAATTCCTTCCACGCTATACCAAGTATTTTCCTTAGACATTTATTTTCGAATGCATTCAACTTTGTTTCTATATTTCTTGTTGTTTTCCAGCTTTCACACGCATACGTAAGGGTTGATAGTACATTTGATTTGAATAGTCTAAGTTTTGTGTTTGTGCTAATGAGTTTTGATTTCCACAACTTTTCAAGGCTTCTGAAAGACATTGCTGCTTTAGCTATTCTGATTCTAATTTCTTTGCTTGTATCACCTTCTCGATCAATGTGACTTCCAAGATAGATAAAGTGATTGATCTTTTCCACTGGTTTGTTTTCCACGTATATTTTGTCATCTGTTGGAATTCAGTTTTTCATGACTTTGTCTTTTCATGATTGATCTCAAGCCCAATTTTGCTGGCTATTGATGATAGTTCATTTGTGTTTTCCTGCATCGTTTGTATCTGACTGCTGATGAGAACTATGTCATCAGCAAAGTCGAGGTCCTCCAAATGGTCTCCTTGTATCCATTCGATGCCTTTATTACCAGTGCAGCATTTCTTCATTATGAAGTCCATAACAACTCCAAATAACAAGGGTGATAAAATACATCCTTGTTTAACCCCAGTTTCTATTGGGAAACATTCGCTCAGTCCTTCCTCTGTTTGAACTGGACATGTGTAACCATCATACATGTCTTTAATAATATTTATGATTTTTTATGGTAAGCCACATTGCTTCAGAATTTTCCACAAAGAATCTCTATGAATACTATCAAATGCTTTTTTGAAGTCAATGAAGTTAAGTACAAAAGGTTTTTGCTTTTCAATGTGTTCCTCCAATATAAGTCGTAGAGTGAAAATGTGGTCAAGGCAGCTTCTCCCTTTTCTAAACCCAGCCTGTTCTTCACGTATTACTGTATCTATTGAATCCTTTATTCTATTTAGGATGATTTTGCAGAATAACTTTGAGACAACTGACAAAAGTCTCACACCTCTCCAGTTGTTACAATCTCTAAGATTGCCCTTTTTTGGAATCTAAACAATATACAGAAAAGTAAAACCATCTCACCAAGAAAAAAAATCTGTATTATGAAGAGTAGTGACATCTAGGCCTGTGAAACATGGACACTCACTGTTGATCTTTAAAAAATATTATAGGTTCTGGAGATGAAATGGTAAAAAATATCTTCCACACATCTTATAGAGACAATGTCACCAACAAGAAAGTGAGCAACAAAAGCCAATGATCC
The DNA here is from genome assembly GCA_032433765.1 of Megaustenia siamemsis. Lineage (NCBI taxonomy): Eukaryota > Metazoa > Mollusca > Gastropoda > Stylommatophora > Ariophantidae > Megaustenia > Megaustenia siamemsis. The sequence goes on along the minus strand of JAVIAB010000108.1, from coordinate 7,759,349 downwards.
ACGGGACAATCTAAAAGCCTATTGTCAATGGTAATAGAATGAAAATGTAATTGATATGGCCATATTACAAGGTCTACAGGTCTCATTAAGGCAATACAGGGCACCACTGTCTCAGGCAAATGAAGACAAGACAGACAGAGGGAGAGGTGAGAAAACAACACCAGAGAATGGACAGGACTGACCTTTGTCACATCAGGAAGTAGCCTTTAATTGTGAAGGTTGGAAGAAAATTATGAAGACATCAAGAGTTCTCTACCAACCACCAAGGCTATGGGACTCATGATGATGATGAGCTACTATTAAAGTTGTGCATTTCTTAAGTTGTTGAACGTTGCTTATTATTAGTAGAATGACCTAAAAAAAAAAAACAACAAAAAACAAAGAAAAAAAAAGGGTGGGTACTTGTGAAAAAGTAAATTTAACCCTAGATTACGATACCAACGTAAAAATTACTGCAATTAAATATAAACTCATCAAAATTTAACAATTTGTTGTGATAAAACATTACCAACCATTTTGCCTAGTCTGAACAGATGGCTGTGTGTCAAAACTTCAGAGAAAGTATTATTTTTAGAGCACTTAATGTCACATTTAAGAGATAATTTTTACTATGGTATCCTAAATAAAAGAGTTACAGATAGGTATCATAATTAAGGGTGAAATAATGATGATGATTAATGTATGATGTTTTTTTAAACTGTCCAAAAAGCCCAAAGTATTTCTTAAATATCAAAGTGATATGTAGATTGGATATTTTAGCTACCACTAAAAAAGCTTCTTAAATGTCTGATTTGTAAACATATTATGGCACGATCAGCTATGGCACCATTGAAAGTTGTATATTTCTTAAATCTCTGATCTGTATATGTCTGGTCGGACATTTTATATTTAGCTATATCTCTATCTATTGTCCTTTCGAGCCAAGACGGCACATAGGGCAGAACCACAATCTCAAAAACAGAAACCTTGCATGCCAAAATGGCACATATTGCAGAGATCACTGCTTCTAAAATCTATGGCTGTTTCCATAATAACAATATGTTTTTACAATGACAACTTGTCAAGCCATCAATCAATCTCCTTAGTCGCCTTTTACGACACGCCTGGAAGGTCACAGTGTCACAGGTTAGCTATAGCACAGAGATTTTTGTATGATATTTCTAGTCAGTGGAGCACCTTATTAATCTTGATTTCTTTTTAAATACTACAATGTTAAGAATTACGTTGCAAAGTATTCAGAATGAAATAAATAACGAAATACCAATATATGCATTTAAGTCATATATTTATATAAACAGGGATTACTGCTATTTTTCCAATCACAAAAAAGATAATAATTCCATTCACCAGTAATTTTTCTTTCTAAATTTCCTTTACTTTTCACCTCGAACAATCATTAAAAGAAAGAATAATTGTATGTGGAGACTTTAATGGCAATTCACAGAGCTGGGACTATGAACATATGGACAAGAGAGGTGAAAAACTTGAAAATTGGCAGGATGACAATGGGCTTATACTATTAAACCAGACAACAGATCCACCAACATTCTACTCCAGATCATGGCATACCACATCTACACCAGACCTTACTTTCCATTCACCAGACCTGGATTGGAATATCACACGTATTGTTGAGAAACAACTTGGAGGCAGCGACCACCGACCAGTCTTTTTTAGTGGTGCAAAATGAGGCTGTCAGGGAGAGCAGCACTCTCTCTAGATGGAATTACAAAAAGGCAGACTGGAAAATCTATCAACATTACACCAGTGTACTGACTAAAGATCTAAATACAGACAGAGACATCAACAAAATAATTGATGAATTCTATCTATCTATTGTCCTTTCGAGCCGAAGACAGCATATAGGGCAGAACCACAATCTCAAAAACAGAAACCTTGCATGCCAAAATGGCACATATTGCAGAGATCACTGCTTCTAAAATCTATGGTTCTGTTTCCATAACAATACTTTTTATAATGACAGCTTGTCAAATCATCGATCAACCTCCTTAGTCACCTCTTACATCATGCTTGGAAGGACACAGTGTCACTATTCTTTACCTATAATGAGGCCCTGGTAACACACAGGAAATTGATGAATTAAGTAGACTAATAATACAAGCTGCCAGTGAAACAATTACTAGAGGGGCACGGAAACACTACAAACCATACTGGAGTAGTGAACTAGAGCAACTGCACAATGACATGGAAACATCTCGAAAGCAAGCAGAAAATAACCCTTGCCAGGAACACCACAATAACTATCAGCATGCTAAAGCCAAATTTCAATGGGCTAAACTACAAGACAGACGGAGAAGCTGGAAAGAGAAAACAGAGTCCTTGAATCTTGAACGAGACACATAAAAAGTGTGGAAGCTTGTAAAACAGCTGAATGATGAGGGTACAGAAAGGAACACCAAAATTACACTGAAGAAGGATAGAAACATCCTAACAGGTAAGCATATAGCAAATCACTTTGCAGACTCCTTTGCAAATGACAATAATATTGAAATTAGCCTAGAGAAATGACAAGAGACCCGTTTAAAACAACAAAATGCAAGACAAGAAGAGACCGCACACAAAGTCATGGAAATACCCATTACACAAAGAGAGCCAGAGCTGGCAATATCCAAATTAAAAATGAAAACGTCACCAGGCAGTGATGGAGTGTCCAATGAAATGATTAAGAACTTGGGAACTGCAGCTAAAGCAAAACTACTGCAGATCTACAACATTTGCTGGATCACAGGTAGAGTGCCACAGGCATGGAGAGAAGCAATTATGATACTATTACTAAAGCCAGGAAAAGATGGTTCAACGACACCCAGCTATAGACCAATCAGCCTTACAAGCTGTTTGTGTAAAACAATGGAACGTATAATCAATCTCAGACTTAAGTGGTACCTGGAAAGTGAAAATCTCCTTGTCCCACAACAAGCAGGCTTTAGACAGTGTTACTCTACCGAAGATCAAGCAACCTATCTTTCCCAGGAAATTGAGGATGTGTTTCAAGAAAAGAAACTGGTACTAGCAGCATGGATAGACCTAAAGAAAGCATTTGATAAAGTATGGAAGGAAGGGCTTTTGAAGAAACTGAGAAATTATGGAGTAAATGGCAGGATGTACAAATGGGTCAAAGCATACCTGCATAACAGGAGAGCCAGAGTGCAACTGGATGGTCTTAAGAGTAAAAAGGTCTTACTGCGCCAGGATGTTCCACAGGGAGGGGTACTATCTCCAACACTTTTTCTGGTCTACATCAATGACCTAGTTACTGAACTACCACATGGCATCAAAGAGGCAATGTATGCAGATGGCTTGGTAATGTGGTGCACAGATGAGTGAGTATGCAACAGTGGCCTCCAAATTTCTACAAAGAGCTATGAATGCACTGAATTCATGGACAAATAGATGGTGTATCAGCATCAATACAGACAAATGTAGTACTAAACTTTTCACTCTCTCCCCAAAACAAAAAGCAGGAGCTATCTACATAAACAATGAGCCTGTGAAAGTAGACATACAAGCGACGTATCTCGGAGTTACATTTGATAACAAACTATCTTGGAAACAGCAGATAAATAAGGCAACCCAAAACACAAGGAGGAAATTGGCTATTCTAAGAAAGATGTGTGGAACCACATGGGGTGCGAGTGGGAAAATACTCAGTAAAGTTTACCAACAAAGTATACGCCCACATTTAGAATATGGATCATCTGCATGGTGCTCAGCATCAAACACCACACTGCAAGAACTAGACAAAGTACAAAACCAGGCACTTAGGGTCATCACAGGAGCAATGAAATCAACACCAATATTGGAGATGGAGAAATTGTGGAGGATACCAGCACTGAGAGAACGGAGGGACACAAAGGTGCTGATACAGGCAGAAAAATTTGCTTGCATGCCGAGACATCAAATGAAGGACCAATTCCTAAATCTTGCAATGGGACAACTTAAGAGAAGCAGTTTTATCCACCAAGCCAAGCGTATTAGTAGACAAACACCAGACATGCCAAGAGTTGTTAACCCCCTACTGCCCATACCAGAACAGACTCCCTGGACAGAGGAATCAGGATTATCAGTTCAAATACGGACAGAAGTTAAAGGAATAGTTGACAAAGAGGAACAGAATAGTCTACAGAGAAAAACAATAACTCTCAGTTTCCTGGATGAAGAATACCCACAAGACCTATGTATTCGTGTGTACACAGATGGATCAGCACAGAATGCAGTAAAGAATGGGGGAGCAGGTGCATATATAGAGTACCCAAATAACACTATGGATATGAATAAAATAGCAACAGGGAAATATTGTCACAATTATGGTGCAGAAATCCAAGCAATAAAGTTGGCAATAGAAAAAATGCTGAACAGTAATCTTAGCCCGCAGCCTGTAGTGTTTTTGACAGATGCAAGATCAGTACCCCAGGCACTACAATCCAGAAAATTACCACATCTGCAGACCTTATTGACTGAACTCTGCAAGTACCACAAGGTTGCCCTGCAGTGGATCCCATCTCACTGTGGAATACCAGGAAATGAGAAAGCAGATCAGTTGGCAAACAAATAGATACACCGGTTACATACCATCATAAGAAACAGATAATCAAATCAATCAGAGGACCACAAGCCCCAAATCAGGATGCCTTTCATCATATGAATAGATATGAAGAAGTTATCATTATACACCTCAGAAAAGGACACAATCGACTCCATAGTCACATGTATACAAAATTCAAGATCAGCACATCAACTACTTGTACATGTGGATAGGCGCCCCAGACTGCTGAACACATACTTCAAGATTGCACAGAATATAGTAGACTGAGGAAAATCCATTGGCCCAAAGTTACAACACTACATACAAAATTATATGGGCCTCTGCAAGAATTACAAAAGACAGTAAAATTTATACAGGAAACGACATTGCAGATATAGACAATACTTTGGGCGAACGAAAGATAGACCTCAAACAATTTCTCAACAAAGGTAATTAAATTTAATAAAGGTATTTATAAAACTAAAGTCAAGATTCCCTCCCCAGCCTTGCTAGGCGTATGGTGAATATGGAGTTAGTGATGATATTTTTCCATGACCACGGCACATTATTGGGAGCCACGATTGCTCAGTGGTTAATGAACTGGACTACAAAGGACAAGAGGTAGAGTTCGATCCTAACCGACGGTTTCCGGTTCACCCAGCCTTTAATGGGTACCGGATTTTTTTTTCTGGGAAAGTAAAGCAGCACGGGCGTAATACCGACCACATTACCCAAAAAATCATGTGCCGAAGGTCTGTAAAATTTATGGTCACTAACACCATATTCTCTATACGCCACTTGGCGTGATGGGGGTACTTTACTTTTTTTTTTTACGGCACATTATTGGGTAATGTGTAATATCACGCCTGGCCACATTTACTTCCCAGAAAAATCACTGGTACCCATTTTTAAGAGGCTGGGTGAACCCCGAAGCTTTCAAGGTCAGAAAAAAAATCTGCCACTTTGGGGGATTGAAACCAGACCCTTGTGATCTGGAAGCAATTATTATGTGAAACATTCTGAAAATTGTACCTTATGGCACTCAAATAGTTGAGATAATTTTATGTTTTTACTAATGACATCTTCCTCACGGCAAGGGACTATATATCTGACCTCATGAACTAAAGACCAGTTGGAAGGATTCTCCAACCGGGGTGGGGTGGGTGCATCAGGTGGAACTGTTGCATCGGGAAGAAAAGAAAACAAAAAGTCATGTAAGTAAGAGCCACATTCAAAGAAAGCTCTCTCCACAGGGAAGGATGCCTCAGAAAACAAAACATTGCTGCTTAGTCATTGCCATCGGGAGAAGGCTATCGGAGAACACCCAGACAGAAACCACGGGCAGGGTAGGCCTAACTCATTTGATCGGCACCCATTCTATGAGAAGGAAAACTTCTTCATCAAACCAAGATTCAGCTTAAGACGAAGTGTGTCCGCCAAGCATATACAAGTATCAACCAAGTGATTAGCTCATTTTGTGTCATGATGTTGTTTCTACTAACTCTACATCAAGGTGCAGAACAATGAGTCAAGTTTACATGATCACAAAACTTGGATGCTCAAGTAGAACTATTCACATTTGCCAAAAGTGACAATACAAGAGGTTTAAGCACAAAAAAGAGATAAAACAAGAAGAAGTGACAAAACAAGAAATTTAAGCACAAAAAAGTGATAAAACAAGAAGAAGTGACAAAACAAGAAATTTAAGCACAAAAAAGAGATAAAACAAAAAGAAGTGACAAAACAAGAAATTTAAGCACAAAAAAGAGATGTCAAAATATCTCTCACTGGTTTGAATAAATTCCTGCTGTAAAAGATCATCAAATCACTTCAGTGACCAATGTTTAGTACGATTATTCTAAATAAATTTCTGGATAAGAATTGTTTAGTATGATTATTCTGAATAAATTTCTGGATAAGAGTTGTTTAGCAAGATTATTTTGAATAAATTTCAGGATAAGAATTGTTTAGAATGATTATTCTGAATAAATTTCTGGATAAGAATTGTTTAGAATGATTATTCTAAATAAATTTCTGGATAAGAATTGTTTAGTATGATTATTCTGAATAAATTTCAGGATAAGAATTGTTTAGAATGATCAGTTTGAATAAATTTCAGGACAAGAAGATTTTAATAAAACTAATCAGAATAAACTTCAGGCTAAGAACCATTTTGTAGGGTTCACTTTAACTTTTTCCAGTTAATATAAACACTTCAGTTGCAGTTTTTGTGACTCACTTAAAGATGATACCAATTGATAACTTTACACCACAGTTGGGAGAATCGTTCATTTTCCCCAATGACTTTTAATTGACTGCAACAGCAGTCTGAGCTTCTTCTGATGTTTAATGTATGTGGGTTGAAAAGGTTGATTTTTCTACAAATGTTGACATTTTGATGAGTGTTTCTAAAATTTTCAAAATAAATATTAATCTTAGTCTATTTAGAGTGGCCATTAGCAGTTTGATGGAGATATCTACAATGTATGGTGATTGGTGTGCTCGCAAGGTGACACGGATTTTCCTATGGAAGATTCTGGTAGTGCATTGTGCAATAAAGAACAGTTTTATTGAATAACTTCCCATGAGTTCATGAATTTACTAAAATATTGCATTTCATTCCCCTTTGTTACAAAATTTCATGAGAACCAGTGAAACATTGCGGATCAAGACCCTACTCCAGCTCCTTGTGGTCAGCCTGGAACCGGACAAACGAGCTTGACAAAGTGAGTAGGGTTTGAAGAAGGAAGGCAACCCGTACCCAAAAAATGTAATGTTTTAGTTGCATGCACTGGACCAAAAAACCGTAGATACCACAGATGGCTGTAAAATATGGATTAATATGTAAAATTAACATAAAATTATATCTAGCAATTAAATTAGTAGAGAGACAAGTAAAAAAAAATCAGGAATAATTTGTTTAGTCTCGTCTCGCTACTATAATTTAGTTGCTAAATACAATTGTATGTTTATTTGACATGTTCTCAGCAGCTCTACTCACGGCCCCGCATAGAATTTCATATTTTATATTTGTACATATCTCCACAGCCAGTATAGAAATGGGTACCAGAGATTTTACTTGGAAGTAAAGCAGCCTGGCAATGATATGAACCACTTCACCCAAAAATATGCCATGGTCTTAGAAAAATATGATCACTAACACCATTTTCCCTTTACGCCTAGCAAGGCAATGAGGAAACCTTTAATTTATCTCTAAGGTCAAATATAACCGTGCACACGAAACAGCTTCTTATTGGGCGGACAATAAGAAAGGAAAATTGTCCGAAGAATGTAGAAGACATAAAATAAAATATTAAACTGTATCCTGGATGAAACTCCAACATCACCAGTGGTCAGCAACTTATAGCTGCTATTAGTTTAATCACAACAACCAAAATTTGGCCAAGAAAGTTAGGATGATAGAGGGAAGGCAAAATCATGTCCCAAAATGATGTATGCTCAATTTTTTATGCATTGGGACAAAAAAATTGGAAATATCACAGCTTTGTTGTAAACTTCACACAACACAATGAAAATGTCATTTTCAGAATGAATAAAAAATGAATATCTTTCTGTGTTGTATTTACTGACAATTTGTGAATATAACTTGTTTCATTATCAATACTTATATCCAGTCTTACAAAATTAACATCCTACATTCCTCTGACCTTAATTGCCCAATTATTTGTTCCACCTAGTTTTGCATTTTTACTGCATTCAGCTGAATATATGACTCAAAACGACAACTCTAGTACTCATATGATCTACAGTTTGATAAACACATTGTCTGTCTGTGTATACATAACAATAACATATGGAATCCAAGTTCACTCTGATGGTATTTATTCAACGAATTCAAACTTTAATGCTTGTGCTCTAAAGTTGTCACACAAATAATACAACTTTTCTCAATACCTACCTATCTCTCAAAAAATTCATAATGAAGGTTCACACTTTAAGTTGTCACACAAATAATACAACTTTTCTCAATACTTAACTCTCTCTTTCTATCTCTCAAAAAATTCATAACGAAGGTTCACACTCTAAGTTGTCACGCAAATAAAACTTTTCTCAATACCTACCTACCTCTCTCTATAATTCACAAAATTCATAAATTGAAGGGTCACACTCTAAAGTTTTCACACAAATAAAACTCTTCCTAATAATTTTCTCATCTCTTACGCAATCACTCATCAAATTTTTTTTCTTAATTGCTTACACTCTAGATCTCACTTCAAGTGAAACTTAACTGAATGCACCCTCTCTCTCTCATCTCTTACATAATGATTCAACATATTGAAACACTGATGCATACGCTCTAAGGCTGACCTGCAAATAGAACTCAACTCTCTCATCTCTTTCATAATCATTCAACATATTGAAACGCTGATGCATACACTCTAAGGTTGACCTGCAAATAGAACTCAACTCTCTCATCTCTTACATAATTCAGACCTGAAAATAGAACACAACTCTCTCATCTCCTACATAATCATTCAACATATTGAAACGCTGATGCATACACTCTAAGGTTGACCTGCAAATAGAACTCAACTCTCTCATCTCTTACATAATTCAGACCTGAAAATAGAACACAACTCTCTCATCTTTTATATAATCCAGACCTGCAAATAGAACTCAACTCTCTCATCTCTTACATAATTCAGACCTGAAAATAGAACACAACTCTCTCATCTTTTATATAATCCAGACCTGCAAATAGAACTCAACCCTCTCATATCTCTTACACAATCCAATAATTCATCAAATACAAACAAGAACACATTCAACCCTAAAGTTTAAAATAAAAAAAAGCTCTTTCATACACTACATATAATCATTCAACAGTCTAACCAAGTCAACAAACAAATTAAGATCTAGACAAAATATAGAATAAAAAGAACATAAGATAATTATTTAATCTCTATGTTTCCGAGATTTGTGTTTTTTGCCTTCTCTTCCTGGACTTCTGGAGCCTCGTCTTGGTGACCGTGACCTTGACCGTCTGGATCTTTTTGGACTATAAATAAATGAATGATACAAAAGCTGCTTGAGAAAGATGAATATGGTCAAGTTCAGTAAAAGAAAAACTTCATTATAAGGCAACTTCTACAAGACAATCCTCTGCATTCTCAGCTGTTCTAACTGAGATGTCATCTGTGTCTGCCTTACTTCTCATCATCATTCATCTTTAACACTAGATTACAACACCTAACCATGAGCCATGTTTTTACGACAGTAACATTTACGATTTTACTATTAAAATCAAATGTACTATCAGCCCTTACGTAATACGTGTGAAAGCTGGAAAACAACAAGAGACATTGAAACAAAGTTGAATGCATTCGAAAATAAATGTCTAAGGAAAATACTTGGTATAGCGTGGAACAAATTCAAAACAAACGAGGAAATTAGAGAAATCGCCAATCAACCACTAATATCTTTAGTAATCAAGAAAAGACGATGGTCATATGTTGGACATGTGATGAGAAGAGATAATAACCGAATAACAAAGCAAGTCCTCATGTGGGAAACAACAGGTAAGAGGAAAAACGGAAGACCCAGAGAGACACTGAGAAAAACATTGATGAGAGAGGCAAGAGCAGTAGGAATTGGCTCCCTCAATGAGATAGAGCTGCATGCACAGAAAACAGAGACAAATGGCAAGATTTGATGAAATATCTTTAAAAGAATTGAAAACTGCTAGAACAAAAATTTGCCCTTCAGCAAACTGTTAAATTCCAAGAATTTGTATTTTGAGTTTGAAAATTGTGTATCAAGGAGTCGCAATCTAGGGTTAAAGTTAATTGGGTGTTGGTTGTTGTTTTATGTTTTATATGTCATTGTGCTTGTCAGCCCAACATATTCAACTTCAACCAGCATTGATCAAGAACTGAGGAAAAAGCAAGGGAATAAATCACACCATTGAATAATACATAAGCAACAATATATAAAATGATTTGGCCACATGAGAAACTGAAAGAACAAAAAAATGAAACACAATGAGCCTCCAATAAGTGATGTGAGAACACCAGACTCAAGGGTCGAGCATGAAGAAAATGCATATTAGAAACACTAAGAAACATAACAGAAAGAGAGGCCAATAAAAGAGCAAAAGCTGAAAGGAAAATGAGGAAAGGAAGAGATAAAAGAACCAGCAAGATTTGGGTGTAGATTTTATTATCTCCCTTCATGAATCAAGAAGTAATCGTGACCATGCGGTGAAATCCACTGTTTCGCCGCTGAAAAGCAGGTATATGGTGTTCGGAAACCACGGTAGACAGAAAAGATTTTAAAATAAAAATCCCAAGTCTCACATGTTGTGGCGACTGCTTTGACCCAGCGGCCTTTATCTCTCTGGTCCTGTCTTGAGCCCCTCACATTCACCAGCAATGGTAATAATAACAATAAAGATATTTTTTTTTTCTTCATCAATAGTCCTTGGCCAGACTAGCTTGTCCCTTTTTAGAGCCACTGTTGGGAGATGAGGCAGAATCTTCACCAGATCTGGTTCACACATCTTCAATATTGTTTCTTCAAGGCCACTATCTCATTAGACATGACTGGCATTTGTCAGAATCTTATATTTTTATCTATAAATCAGATATGAAAACTCACTTTGAATGAAAATGTCTTGAATTTTTTAACACGAATAAAAAGTCTTTGTCAAGAGCAAAAAAAAATATTTTTAAAATAGAAGGCTAGAGCATAAAATAAGAAAAAAAAAACAGACACATTTATCAAGAAAGGCGGCCAAATTAAACCCAGAAGAAAAGCGTTGAATCCATTATAAAACAACTGTAAACTTAGTAGTTAAAGTAATTCACAAAAGCTTTAATAACATCAAACAAAATCTCAAAATAAATACCAAGCTGTCAATCTTAACTCTTAATGTCCGTGGGAATGCTGTCATGGTTACTTACTTACATTTTGCCAAGCGAACGCTGACATGATTACTTTCATTTTATTTCGTTATAGTAAATACTACACATTTTAAGTTACCACATCCGCAAGGGATATAACTCTAATAAAATTTCCTGTCTTTAGACACACTTTGGTCGATCAACGTAGGCTTAATTTGTTCACAAAATCGTCAAAATTTGTGTTGTTTTCTAAAGTCTTAATCAGCTGATTCGTGTTTATAAGTGAAAAATGGCTAGCAGCAGTGAAGTATCTATCACTCCTAAACGTGAATTATTATTAACAGCAGAAAAAGCTAGGAATTACGTTCTGAGAACTTTAAATGTAATAGTGATCTTAGTGACTTAGGTTTAGTAGCACTGTTGGATTAAAAGGGACCCCCCACTTTGGGTTGGCGAGTACCATTTTTTATATAATTTTTTTTTTTTTACAAAAATATTGATTCTTAATTGCTTAAATTTGTATCCTTCAATTCTTTTTCAAAATATTGTTTCCAATTATTCTCTTCAGTTTGATGCCTAATATATGTCTATTACTTATTATAGTGAAAATATGAAAGATTTAGTGAAAAATATTTTTTAGGAAGAAAAAATTATGGCAAAACACTAGTGACTGGGTAGGAAAACAAAGGACATTAAGAGTTAAAGACTAACTGTAATTTGTTAGATTTTAAATACTTTTTAATCTAAAGTAAAGTAAAGTACCCCCGTCACGCCAAGTGGCGGCGTATAGAGAATATGGTGTTAGTGACCATAAATTTTACAGACCTTCGGCACATGATTTTTGGAGTAATGTGGTCGGTATTACGCCTGTGCCGCTTTACTTTCCCAGAAAAAAATCCGGTACCCATTTAAGGCTGGGTGAACCCGGAAGCCGTCGGTTGGGATTGAACCCTACACCCCTGTCCGTTGTAGTCCAGTACACTAACCACTGAGCTATCGCGGCTCACTTTTTAATCTGCTTGTTTAAAAAACCAAATACAGTTTCTCTTTCTCTTTCACATAAACGACTTGATCAACAGAATGTCAGTGAGGGAATGAACCAAGGATTTGTGAGTTATGAAGCCAGCTGTAGACATAAGACTGGTCATCACTCATGTACAATCACATCAAAACACATAAGATTATCAAATTTAACAGACTGAACAAATCTCTTTTAGATACCTTCTGTCTTTATCTTTCTTTCTCCTTTTTGGAGTTTCAGATGTGTCAGATGACCGTCCTCTTCTAGCAGGAGAATCTGACCTGGAACGATGTCTCCTCTTAGACCCTCCTGAGTTGTCCCCTCTCTCTCTATCCCTCAGAGGTGAATCAACAATATCCAAGAACTGGGAGGGATAAAAAAGGTTTTGAGAAAATAATCCCTTTGATCAAATGTAGATAGTGGAAGACAGAGACAGGAGAGAAAACACACATGGATAAAGCATGTCATTATTACAGGATTAGTTGCCAGTGGGAATTTAGCTTGTTTCTTTGTTGGGCAGTCTAGATTTCCTGTCCACCCAAACTCTTGCTCAATCACAAAGGATGCAACATTTATAAATATTCACATAAATAAGTATCCCATGATAGCAACTAGTCTTATTTCCACACAAAAAATCTGTGGGAGATGGCAACCATGAATCGATTGTCTTTTAATAAAATCTTCTATGTTTATGTCAGAAATTGAATGAAAGTGAAGAAATGTATATTATACAGTTTTACAGTCTTTTCATGGTAGCATAGAGTATGAGAAAAAACAATCTTGATCTTCACTCAATGAAGAACAAATTCAAACTGCACAATCCTGTGGTAGAAAATAGAAAAAGGTGAGGCCTCAAATGTCTGGGTGTTGGCCTTAATGGCTTGAATACCATAACACATCTAATATACCATGAGGTAAATACCATAATACATCTAATATACCACTTAGTAAATACCATAACACATCTAATATACCCTTAATAAATACCATAACACATCTATTATACCACTTAATAAATACCATAACACATCTAATATACCATGAGGTAAATACCATAATACATCTAATATACCACTTAGTAAATACCATAACACATCTAATATACCACTTAATAAATACCATAACACATCTAATATACCACTTAATAAATACCATAACACATCTAATATAAAAAAATTAAAGTACCCCCGTCACGCCAAGTAGCGTATAGGGAATATGGTGTTAGTGACCATAAATTTTACAGACCTTCGGCACATGATTTTTGGGGTAATGTGAACACATCTAATATACCACTTAATAAATACCATTACCCATCTAATATCTATCTATCTATTGACCTTTCGAGCCGTAACCGGCCCATAGGGCGTAGACCAAGATACACCTTCTCCTATATGAATTTTTGTTCTAGCAGTTTTCTTTTAAAGATATTTTATCAAATCTCGCCATCTGTCTCTGTTCTGTGCAAGCAGTTCTATCTCATTGAGGGAGCCGATTCCTGCTGCTCTTGCCTCTCTCATCAATGTTCTTCTCAGTGTCTCCCTGGGTCTTCCTCTTTTTCTTTTACCTGTTGTTTCCCATATGAGGGCTTGCTTTGCTATTCGATTATTATCTCTTCTCATCACATGTCCAACGTATGACCATCGTCTTTTCTTTATTACTGAAGATATTAGTGGTTGATTGGCGATTTCTCTAATTTCCTCGTTTGTTTTGAATTCGTTCCATTCTATACCAAGTATTTTCCTTAGACATTTATTTTCGAATGCGTTCAACTTTGTTTCTATATCTCTTGTTGTTTTCCAGCTTTCACACGCATACGTAAGGGTTGATAGTACATTTGATTTGAATAGCCTAAGTTTTGTGTTTGTGCTAATGAGTTTTGATTTCCACAACTTTTCAAGGCTTCTGAAAGACATTGCTGCTTTAGCCAGTCTGATTCTAATTTCTTTGCTCGTATCCCCTTCTCGATCAATGTGACTTCCAAGATAGATGAAGTGATCGATCTCTTCTACTGGTTTGTTTTCCATGTATATTTTGTCACTTGTTGGAATTAAACTTTTCATGACTTTAGTCTTTTCATGATTGACCTCAAGCCCAATTTTGCTGGCTATTGATGATAGTTCATTTGTGTTTTCCTGCATCGTTTTTATCTGATTGCTGATGAGAACTATGTCATCAGCAAAGTCCAGGTCCTCCAAATGGTCTCCTTGTATCCATATATATACTGAATATACCACTTAGTAAATACCATAACACATCTAATATACCACTTAGTAAATAACATTACACATCTAATATACCACTTAATAAATACCATAACACATCTAATATACCACTTAATAAATACCATAGCACATCTAATATACCACTTAGTAAATACCATAGCACATCTAATATACCACTTAGTAAATGCCATAACACATCTAATATACCACAGTAAATACCATAATACATCTAATATACCACTTAGCAAATGCCATAACACATCTAATCTACCACTTAATAAATACCATTACACATCTAATACCGCTTAGTAAATACCATAATCATGGGGCCTTGTTTTCTGTATAACAATGGCTACTTTAGTTCTGCCTTCGGGGATAACTCTGCAAACACTTTGTGACACAAATTATTATGCGACTGCGCGGCACCAGGAGCTAGCCCAAAATGTCATAAAACAAGTACATCAAAAGGCTAACATCCTGCTTTTAGAGGCTGACATCCTACTTCTAGAGGCTGACATCCTAGTTCTAGAGGCTGACATCCTACTTCTAGAGGCTGACATCCTTCTTCTAGAGGCTGACATCCTAGTTCTAGAGGCTGACATCCTAGTTCTAGAGGCTGACATCCTACTTCTAGAGGCTGACATCCTAGTTCTAGAGGCTGACATCCTAGTTCTAGAGGCTGACATCCTAGTTCTAGAGACTGACATCCTAGTTCTAGAGGCTGACATCCAAGTTCTAGAGGCTGACATCCTAGTTCTAGAGGCTGACATCCTAGTTCTAGATGCAGACATCCTAGTTCTAGAGGCTAACATCCTACTTCTAGAGGCTGACATCCTACTTCTAGAGGCTACATCCTACTTCTAGAGGCTGACATCCTACTTCTAGAGGCTGACATCCTAGTACTAGAGGCTGACATCCTACCTCTAGATGCCTTCTTGTCTAGAGGCTGACATCCTACTTCTAGAGGCTGACATCCTAGTACTAGAGACTGACACCCTACCTCTAGATGCCTTCTTGTCTAGAGGCTGACATCCTACCTCTAGATGCCTTCTTGTCTAGAGGCTGACATCCTACCTCTAGATGCCTTCTTGTCTAGAGGCTGACATCCTAGTACTAGAGGCTGACACCCTACCTCTGGATGCCTTCTTGTCTAGAGGCTGACATCCTACCTCTAGATGCCTTCTTGTCTAGAGGCTGACATCCTACCTCTAGATGCCTTCTTGTCTAGAGGCTGACACCCTACCTCTAGATGCCTTCTTGTCTAGAGGCAGACAACCTACCTCTAGATGCCTTCTTGTCTAGAGGCTGACATCCTAGTACTAGAGGCTGACACCCTACCTCTAGATGCCTTCTTGTCTAGAGGCTGACACCCTACCTCTAGATGCCTTCTTGTCTAGAGGCTGACATCCTACCTCTAGATGCCTTCTTGTCTAGAGGCTGACATCCTACCTCTAGATGCCTTCTTGTCTAGAGGCTGACATCCTACCTATAGATGCCTTCTTGTCTAGAGGCTGACATCCTACCTCTAGATGCCTTCTTGTCTAGAGGCTGACATCCTAGTACTAGAGGCTGACATCCTAGTACTAGAGGCTGACATCCTACCTCTAGATGCCTTCTTGTCTAGAGGCTGACATCCTACCTCTAGATGCCTTCTTGTCTAGAGGCTGACATCCTAGTACTAGAGGCTGACACCCTACCTCTAGATGCCTTCTTGTCTAGAGGCTGACATCCTACCTCTAGATGCCTTCTTGTCTAGAGGCTGACATCCTACCTCTAGATGCCTTCTTGTCTAGAGGCTGACATCCTAGTACTAGAGGCTGACATCCTACCTCTAGATGCCTTCTTGTCTAGAGGCTGACACCCTACCTCTAGATGCCTTCTAGTCTAGAGGCTGACATCCTAGTACTAGAGGCTGACACCCTACCTCTAGATGCCTTCTAGTCTAGAGGCTGACATCCTACTTCTAGAGGCTGACATCCTACTTCTAGATGCTGACATCCTACTTCTAGAAGCTGACGTCCTACTTCTAGATGAACAGTGAACACAGCAGCAGCAGAAGAAGTCTTCTCATACAATGAGTTCCTTTTCCAGTAATTCATGATTTCCACCCACAAAGTATTTAACACTGCCTGTCTACAGCACAAGTAAAACATGGCTTACTTTATCATGCAACTTCCTGCGATAGTGCTCCACTTGTTCTTGCAGGCCCATGCCAGACTTCCTAGATCTTCTTCCAGCCTCCAACTCATCCTGATACTTCACAACTTTAACCTGGCCGTAATGAGACCAAAAAACAAATTAATTTGGTGTACTCTAATCACGCTGATCAAATAAAACTATCAATGACTGGATACCATAGTATTTATAAAGTGAAACATTTCTTTACTGGAAGATGAAAATATATATAACCAAGTTTGTTAGTTGTTAGGATCATCATCATCGCACACATTCATAGATGCTACGACATCCCCCTCGAGAGAACAAAATCCAAGGAGAATCCTGGCCCAAATGCACAAACTTCGTAGCATGGCCTAGGATCCATGGTGCACATTTATGCTGACAATTTAGCCAGGGCAGTGACCATATTTATAGCTTACACTTTTCTGTTTTCACTGCCAAGGCTTCTTTAATGCGCACAAGGGACCTCCTGTTTATTAACATTGTCCGAGAGGGCTAAATTTATGATCTCAAAACCCATGAGATCAGGCGTTATAAAGAAACCACGGATTAGTTTATTCCTATTTAGAAAAATCACCACCTTCTTCTGGTGGGCTTTGAACCTGGGTCCTTACTGTCCTGAGGTGACGTCATACTTCTAGACTACCCAGGCCTCCCCCCATAAACAAACAATTAAGAGATCACTTAGTTAATTCCTCATGGACTGCACAAAAGGCAGAAACCATAACTCTCCATGTCTCTGACAGCTCTCTGCTACATCTTATTTCTTCTTTAAGCCCATAGTTGAGCTCTCTCAACTACTTGTTCTACAGAAGAGGTCACTGCTAAAAGATCATAAATATAAAAGACACTTCTGGTCTACAATTGTCCTGATGTTGATGTTGAGCAGTGCCTACTGGTCAAAGTGTTTTGCTATCCATGCTTATGTCAAACTGCTAAACTGGTCCATTTTCTTTAAGTAATCATTAACTGCTGTCCAATTTTTAAAACTACTTTCTCCTGTATAATTTTATTTAATTAAGCCCCCTCAGAATTTGAAGCTCTAGTTCTGACTATTTTGGGCTACCTCAATCATTGCCATATTTTTTAATGCAAATCACTTTCTCTAGGTGGGCAGTGTATCTTATGTGCTGTCTCTGTATATAGTTCATAATTGGTTCTATAGTATGTTGTTTAGAACTGATTCTATGGCATGTAATTCATATTAGGTTCTACAGTATGCAGTTCAAAATCTATTCATGGTATGAGGTTTATGACTGGTTTTAAGGTATGTAGTTCATAACTGCTTTCATATTATTTTATTACAAATCTGCAGCAGTACAGATTTTAAAATTCAAAGACTTAGAATAAAGAGAACCTCTGAGAATATCAAGTTAAAATGCAATAAATTTTTTAAATTAATAATTCCAAACCTCAATTTCTCGGAGTTTTTGTCGTCTTTCCTCGGATACTTGGTTGAGTTTGAGATTATTTGAGTTGTCCTCCCTTGTTGATGATCTTGACATGCTTGGAGACTCGGATTCACTTTCTTCACTTTCGTCAGACTGGACATTTGACTGTCTGCCATCATCCAGGGGCCTACATTCAAACATGACATTCTCATAATTTCTTATGTAATACATTAGGAGTAGATAGTTAGAAATGAAGTAGAAAGATCAGCCAAATAATTAGAAACTTGGAGTTAGCCAGACTGTTGTAGAAGTTTGGGTCATTTTGGATAGTTATAAAGGACTTAGAAGTTCTGTTAGAGATAGGTAGTTAGATTGAGTTATTGAGTTATTTGCAGGTCATCGTCATTGCACTCCGAACATGTCCATAGGTGCTCAGATCCCCTCCTCAGCAATTCCCGCAGTGTCCAGCGACTGATGACTCCAGTTCTATGTTGATTGATAAGTCTTCTTACACGGCCACTAAGTTTCTCATTTCTGGCTGTGCCCATCTTAACTCCCATTTCCATCATCCGAAGAAGTGACGTGGATCTGTGTTTGTCTAAGTCCTGTGCTCTTCCTACATCTCGGAGGCCATTGATGATGTCCGCCTGATCCATTGGTTGCCTGTCCTCAACGACAGCGCAGCTAGCCAACCTGTCCGCTCTTTCATTTCCCCGTACTCCCGCATGTCCAGGGACATAGACAAAGGTGACCTTACGTATTTTGGATTTCTGCAACGACTCTACCCATTGCATGCGTTTAGGTAATTGGATGTAACTTAGTAGCAGTTGATTTATGGATTTCACTCTAGAGTGTGTGAATATGATGTGAATAGTGATTTCAGGTCTTTGTCATTTTGAATTTTGCCATCGGGAAGTCGATTTGCATCATACCATTGAGAGCTGTTCAATAACCCAATGTTGGATTTGTTCGATGTCACTGACTCACTGCTCCTTAATATGGATTGTTCCGCCAAATCAACTGAAGGTTCCACTATAGGGATTTTTGCACCATCGCTATGTTGTTTCGTGCGTTCTTTGGGGCGGATCAGGCTGTGTGGGCACATCCAAGGTTGGTGTGTGCTCCATCATCATGACATTGAGAGCTGTCCAATAACAGTCATTTAATTTGTTAGGCACCAATTAAAATACTTACAAGTTACAGCTCTTTAATATGGATTGTTCTGTCAAGTCATACAAAGATTACACTTTGGGAAGTGCTATGGTGTTTCGTGCACTTTTTGGCTGCACTCTTTGGAGTGGATAAGGGTTGTGGGCGCATCCATTGTTGTGTGTGCTATGTCATCATGATGGAAGATGTTCATATATATCCCTAAACCGACCATATGCTTGCAACAAAGGGAGGAAAGTTTGAGTTTTGTTCGTGAATTTGAACCCCTGGTGCGACTCCCAGATTTTTATCTAAACAGGAGGGATGTTTCCTAGGTTAGGAGAGTTACTAGGAGATTGGGAGTAGACTTGTGAATTCATTTATCGTTTCACACTACAGGTCTTGCTGGAGAGGAGATCTGAGAGCTTATGGACTGTTTGGCATGTAGTGAGGATAATTCAACGACTAACATGTAAATCTTGCTCTATTTACTCTTTTCCTCTTATGTTTGTAGATCTTGTTTTACTTTTGGTATCCATTTGTGCCTGTCGATACTGTTTTATTTATAGATCTTGCTCATATCTACAGTACTGTATTATCTACGTAAGACAGCATGTTTGTTGCGTGACATTCAATTATTATTATTTTCATTTCAAGCTTTATTCACTAACTAAGACATCTTACACCAACTTACATTCCATCAATATCCTCCGCAACATCCTGGTTGTTCCCTTCCTCCTGTTCCTCCAACATTTCCCATTTGGATGTTGTCATTGCTGGAAGAGACAATGTAGAAAAAAAGATTTATCACTCACTTCACACCACTGAAAGTAGCATTTTAGTTAACCTATTAACCATATAGGGCACTGCGATAGCTCAGTGGTTAGTGAACTAGGCTACAAAGGACAAGAGGTAGGGTTCAATCCCAACCAACGGCTTCCAGGTTCACCCAGCCTTTAATGTGTACCGGATCTTTTCTGGGAAAGTAAAGCAGCACAGGCGTAACAACGACCACATTACCCCAAAAATCATGTGCCAAAGATCTGTAAAATTTATGGTCACTAACACCATATTCCCTATGCACCACTTGGCACGATGGGGGTACTTTACTTTTTTACTATTAACCATATAGACACTGAAGAGAATAAATGCCTTCGAGATTCATGGGGGGGGGGGGTAACTCTGGCTGACCCAAGCTGCACAGTATAGTATTATAGTATTGACCATTAACACTCAAGTTAATGCACCATTCAGGGAACAAAAACAATATTTGAGTAATTAAAGGACAATTACACACAAACCTATCAAATTAAGACTGAGTCATTGAACCATGCTACACATGGACTTTAAATCTAAACATAGAATTCCTCTCTCCAGGAAAATCTACTAAGAAACTGGATCATTTTAAAACAAAATCTGCAAAATGATTCTCTTAAAAAAAAAGAAAACCTACAAAGTAACTATTTCTCTTTCAACGTACAGATTATCTGTAGCCAATTATTACTGTCAGTGGTAACGTTTCTGATAGAGGGAGCCACCGCCCACCATTGCAAGACTAAACATGTACCTTGAGCTTGCAACTCTGTCTCATCAACTTCCTCCCACTTTGAGCGTATAAATGCTGCTGTTGGTACCGCTGGAGTTTTCTTTGGTAGTTCAATTGGTTCACCGTCAATGTCTGACTCAGCCACTTTGTGAAAAGTAAAAATATGAAAAAAATTATTTGGCAAATGGAACAAGCACTAAAGTGAGCAAAATTGCAAGTCTATATAAGTTGTGGAACAATAAACAAACAATATGCAAACTTAAATAGAAAACATAATGAAGCTGTTAGCCCCATACATAACCCTCTGTATCTCATCACATTGACATAATGAAGCTGTTAGCCCCATACATAACCCTCTGTATCTCATCACATTGACATAATGAAGCTGTTAGCCCCATACATAACCCTCTGTATCTCATCACATTGACATAATGAAGCTGTTAGCCCATACATAACCCTCTGTATCTCATCACATTGACATAATGAAGCTGTTAGCTCCATAAATAACACTCTGCATCTCATCACATTGACATAATGAAGCTGTTAGCCTCATACATAACCCTCTGTATCTCATCACATTGACATAATGAAGCTGTTAGCCTCATACATAACCCTCTGTATCTCATCACAATGACATAATGAAGCTGTTACCTCCATACATAACCCTCTGTATCTCATCACATTGACATAATGATGCTATTAGCCCCATACATAAACCTCTGTATCTCATCACATTGACATAATGATGCTATTAGCCCCATACATAAACCTCTGTATCTCATCACATTGACATAATGAAGCTGTTAGCCTCATAGATAACCCTCTGTATCTCATCACATTGACATAATGAAGCTGTTAGCCCCATACATAACCCTCTGTATCTCATCACATTGACATAATGAAGCTATTAGCCCCATAAATAAACCTCTGTATCTCATCACAATGACATAATGAAGCTGTTAGCTCCATACATAACCCTCTGTATCTCATCACATTGACATAATGATGCTATTAGCCCCATACATAAACCTCTGTATCTCATCACAATGACATAATGAAGCTGTTAGCCCCATACATAACCCTCTGTATCTCATCACATTGACATAATGAAGCTGTTAGCCCCATACATAACCCTCTGTATCTCATCACATTGACATAATGAAGCTGTTAGCCCCATACATAACCCTCTGT
Organism: Megaustenia siamemsis; assembly: GCA_032433765.1. Lineage (NCBI taxonomy): Eukaryota > Metazoa > Mollusca > Gastropoda > Stylommatophora > Ariophantidae > Megaustenia > Megaustenia siamemsis. The sequence continues at coordinate 7,737,245 of JAVIAB010000108.1, read as the reverse complement.
ATCTCATCACATTGACATAATGAAGCTGTTAGCCCCATACATAACCCTCTGTATCTCATCACATTGACATAATGAAGCTGTTAGCTCCATAAATAACACTCTGCATCTCATCACATTGACATAATGAAGCTGTTAGCCTCATACATAACCCTCTGTATCTCATCACATTGACATAATGAAGCTGTTAGCCTCATACATAACCCTCTGTATCTCATCACAATGACATAATGAAGCTGTTAGCTCCATACATAACCCTCTGTATCTCATCACATTGACATAATGATACTATTAGCCCCATACATAAACCTCTGTATCTCATCACATTGACATAATGAAGCTATTAGCCCCATACATAACCCTCTGTATCTCATCACATTGACATAATGAAGCTGTTAGCCTCATAGATAACCCTCTGTATCTCATCACATTGACATAATGAAGCTGTTAGCCCCATACATAACCCTCTGTATCTCATCACATTGACATAATGAAGCTATTAGCCCCATAAATAAACCTCTGTATCTCATCACAATGACATAATGAAGCTGTTAGCTCCATACATAACCCTCTGTATCTCATCACATTGACATAATGATGCTATTAGCCCCATACATAAACCTCTGTATCTCATCACAATGACATAATGAAGCTGTTAGCCCCATACATAACCCTCTGTATCTCATCACATTGACATAATGAAGCTGTTAGCCCCATACATAACCCTCTGTATCTCATCACATTGACATAATGAAGCTGTTAGCCCCATACATAACCGTATCTCATCACATTGGCATAATGAAGCTGTTAGCTCCATAAATAACCCTCTGTATCTCATCACATTGACATAATGAAGCTGTTAGCCCCATACATAACCCTCTGTATCTCATCACATTGACATAATGAAGCTGTTAGCCCCATACATAACCCTCTGTATCTCATCATATTGACACAATGAAGCTGTTAGCCCCATACATAACCCTCTGTATCTCATCAGATTGACATAATGAAGCTGTTAACTCCATAAATAACACTCTGCATCTCATCACATTGACATAATGAAGCTGTTAGCCCCATACATAACCCTCTGTATCTCATCACATTGACATAATGAAGCTGTTAACTCCATAAATAACACTCTGCATCTCATCACATTGACATAATGAAGCTGTTAGCCTCATACATAACCCTCTGTATCTCATCACATTGACATAATGAAGCTGTTAGCCCCATACATAACCCTCTGTATCTCATCATATTGACACAATGAAGCTGTTAGCCCCATACATAACCCTCTGTATCTCATCACATTGACATAATGAAGCTGTTAGCCCCATACATAACCCTCTGTATCTCATCATATTGACACAATGAAGCTGTTAGCCCCATACATAACCCTCTGTATCTCATCACATTGACATAATGAAGCTGTTAGCCCCATGCATAACCCTCTGTATCTCATCACATTGACATAATGAAGCTATTAGCCCTATAAATAAACCTCTGTATCTCATCACAATGACATAATGAAGCTGTTAGCCCCATACATAAACCTCTGTATCTCATCACATTGACATAATGAAGCTGTTACCCCTCTACATAACCCTCTGTATCTCATCACATTGACATAATGAAGCTGTTAGCCCCATACATAACCCTCTGTATCTCATCACATTGACATAATGAAGCTGTTAGCCCCATACATAACCCTCTCTAGTCTCTCTACTGACATGCAGTATGTATTCATATTTCTGCTGTATTTCATGCTCAAAGAATCTGAGATAGAAATGCTTAATTATTGCACAGTTTACAATTTAAATGGACCACACAAAATGTTTACATTTAAATTTAAAGAAGTTACCTATCCACCACACATGTGCCTCCAGACAACCTCTAAAATAATTCACTCTAGGTTACGATACTGTTGTAAAAACTATCTATCTATTGACCTTTCGAGCCGTAACCGGCCATAGGGCGTAGACCAAGATACACCTTCTCCTATCTGAATTTTTGTTCTAGCAGTTTTCTTTTAAAGATATTTTATCAAATCTCGCCATCTGTCTCTGTTCTGTGCAAGCAGTTCTATCTCATTGAGGGAGCCGATTCCTGCTGCTCTTGCCTCTCTCATCAATGTTCTTCTCAGTGTCTCTCTGGGTCTTCCTCTTTTTCTTTTACCTGTTGTTTCCCATATGAGGGCTTGCTTTGCTATTCCATTATTATCTCTTCTCATCACATGTCCAACGTATGACCATCGTCTTTTCTTTATTACTGAAGATATTAGTGGTTGATTGGCGACACTGATTGTAAAAACTACTGCATAAAAATATAAATTCTTCCAAATTTGATAGATTGCCATGGTCAAACAATCTCTCCCCCCCCCCCTTCTCTCTGCGTATCATCCTTATTATTACTTCTGATGACCCCTGAGTGTTGGATTTTGTTTTTCATTACGTGAGATATGATCTCATATAATGTGAACAAAAATTCATCAATTTTCAACAAATTAGTCATTTTTTCCATTCCCCCTGTGACCAGGGAAATTGCCTCGATCATCGGCTGACATCAAACACCCCTCTGCAACTCAGGAAACACAGAGATTAACACTATGAGATGAGTCCCTATGTCTCTCTTAGTGTAAATATATGGCTGTGAGTCAAAAGTTAAAAAAAAATACTATTTTTAGAGCTCCTAATGTTACAATTAAGTGGTAGTAATTTTTACTATGGTATTATAAATACGTGAGTCACAGATAGGTATCATAAACAAGGGTTAAAGTGGAGGTCAGTGACAGGAAGTACGTACAAGGTAATCCATTGACATTCTTCAGTTCCTCGCCATCAATGTCTGCAGCAACCTTAGCATTGTCTGACAAGGGGAAACCATCCACATCCTCTAAGGGAGCACCATCAATATCTAGAGGTTTGTTTTCCTCCTTGTGCTCTGGGGACTCCTCTTGCTGAAATAAGAGAACGTAATCAAAACAACAAGTTGTACTTTGCCAAATTATGTCCCTTAATGCAAAATCAAAAGATCCATAAAATCACATTATGTATTTCGACACTTTGAAACATTAAGACACCAAAGATACAATTATACAAATCATTTAACGTGAAGGAAAGCAGATGGTTGAATCAATAAATTGTCATGTTCCAAACCAGGAGAACGCAAGTTTGAATAATGGTAGGGTCAAAAGTTTGTTTCTATCGCGAGTGAAATAAAAACAGAGATAAGCACAAACATGAAATATACAAAATATTAAACACTATGCGGGGCCATGAGTATAGCTCATGAGAACATGTAAAATAAACATTAAATGGTTTGCAGCAGTTAAAGTGACAGAAAGATACAGCAAGCTACAACATTTCGGCAAAAACCTGTCTTAGATATAACAAACTATACAAATGAAACAAATAATTCAAAGCCATAAAACACACCACAGATCTAATAAATGACAAAAATAAATAATGGAAAAAGATAGTGACCTGGATTGACGTAGAGGTTGGTTATAAGATATGCCCCATATCACTTTATGTTTATTTTACATGTTCTCTGCAGCTATACTCGCAGCCCCCCCATTGTATCTCTCACCACCTATTTCTGCCATTCTTTAGATCTGTGCTGTGTTGCCTGGCTGGGATTTATTTGTTAAATTTGTATACTTTTTTTTATACAATTATGCCTGTACAGGTCACGTTCTTTAGCTGAAATGATCCAAGTTACAATGATAAATTAGGCCCATATGACAGTGATGACTCTTCCCTCCCTTACAAAAATTCTGGCGTTTCTAACCTACATTCAGAACTGTTGTCTACACAGCTTTCATTAACTTTTCCGGCCTTTCCGCTATAAAAACAGTTATTTTCTATATAATGTCGCGGACATTGCGGTGTGTTTTTTTCAGTTGATCTCGCAAATTTGCTAAAATGACAATTGCCGCCATATAGCCCGGTGTTTTTATTACTTTCACTTTTACTGACGACGCGAGCACAAAGTCATGGATCTAATTCAAAAGCAAATTTCACAATATTGAAGTGATAAAAGAAACTATGACTTTCACTTTTACTCACAGAAATTAGTAAATTGTGCTGCTGTATAAACAAATATAGATTCAAAATGTTAATATAAGATTAAATGTCATGAATTAAGTGGATCGTAATATAAATTATGTGGTCCAGGTGTCATTTTTCCAGAAGTGACGGGCTATACAAACATTCAGGTCAGAATTTTCGAGAAGGGAATTCTGAATTTGATGTAACGACTGCATAAAACTAAGGTAAAGATTTTAAAACTTGAATCTGAACGCCTCGTGACGCCTGCAAGCAGCTTTTATTCTCAGGTCCTATTATTGCCCCTGGCAATGTGGTCTCGTTTCTGGCTGAAAATCGTCAGTAAAACAGGAAATTATTATCATATCAGTTCCCTGTGTCTCATCTTGGGTAAACACACTGCCGCGTAGCAAAAGTTCAAAGAAAGTTTGATTTTCCAAAATTGAAATGTTATATTTAAGTTTATACCATGGACAGCTAAGAAGAGTAATAAAATCATTCTGAAAGAGGCCATAGCAAAAAGAGAGCTAATTTCCAATATTAGGAAGAAACAATCATCATTTTTTGGCCATGTAATGAGAAGAGAACAGCTGGAATATATTGTAACAACTGAGAAAAATTGAGGGACGAAGAGACAGAGAGAAGCCAAGAGAAAAGATACTAGACAGCCAAAGAGAATGGCTTGGCAGAAGTCCAACAACAGAAATGATAAATAACTGTCGTGATTGAAAGTTTTGGAGAGACATGATCACCTACACCAGCAGGCTTGGTACTTGATGATGATATTTAAGTTGTAGTAATTTTTACTGCAATATTGTAAACAATTGAGTCACACATAGGTATTGTAATAATTAAGGGTTAAGTGAAATCTGCACATGAACAAAAGGCAACAATGACTCACAAAATCACTAGTCTCTTGTCTAGCTGCTAGTATTATAGGTGACAGACTGTTATTTCCCTCTATCAGACCACTATCTTCATACCATTAGCATGCAACATTGCCTTCCAGTTGTGACCATCTATGCCATGTCTATTTATACACCATATATATTTTAATTGTCTAATATTTTTGTTTATTTCCTTCCTGGTTGTTCTACACCTACTTTAATTCCCTGTATTATTTTTTTTATTCACTGGAGAGATTGTGTCCCCCTGTGATACACTTTAATGTTGTAGGGGAGTGAAGTATTCAAATTCACAGTCCTAGGCCACAGTATTTGGAGGTGAGGGGGCCAGTGCTTTTTTGTTGTTGCTGTTATTATTGCCCCAACCTTCCTGAAACCATTTTCCCCCCAATGGGGTCTACTGAAGATCATTAATATGTGGTTGAACCCTTGTTGTCAGACAACACATTACCATAATGCTATGAATAGTCTCATTAATTCAATGCATATTTTCCACAAAATTTATTCTATTTCTTTCATTCTGGCATTTCTCCTGATACCCTGCTAAAGAAATTTATTGTCTTCGTCATCCATTCATAAATGGATGTTAAGTGGACATAGATGCATTGTGATATGGTTTGCAATAAAACTGTAATATTTCCTCCTTTCAGCCCAACACATCCGACTTCAGGTCAACATTTTGGACTACCAGGTTGCCTTCCCTCTTCAATGCCGACTTGCTTGGCCAAACTAGACTGGTTAGCCTGCTGCTAGAGACACCACGAAGAGGTGGAGTAGAGTTTGGATGGTTCTAGTTCATCATCCTTGCACAAGCCATTTGCTTGCCATGAGTTATTGACAACTTCCAGCTCTGATGCTACCAGATGTCTTGCCCCTGTATTCTATTTCCATACTATATCAATTTTTTTTACCTAACACAACCAACTATACTTCAAAATAAATAAAATTATATCTAATCAATCCACCTGACATTTACAAGAAAGGTAACAAAATATTACATTTAAAGAAATCATAAATGTAGCGGCATTCATAGTCATTATAGAAGCAGAAAAACGACATGGCAGTAGCTAAAGGGCTGCCACAGAACATGAATAAAAGCCAATAAAATGAATTCCTACCTTCACTGGCATGACTAGCCCCAAGAAAATGTTCTGCAAGTTGATCAGAAAATCATTGGGGTACACAGCCCAGTCTTCCCAAGCTCTGAAGCAATTCATCACTTTTTGCTGGGAAGGGTGTACAATGTCACATTTAAATCAAAACAAATATGCCAATAAATTATCAAATGTTGGTAATCAAATGACAGGAAGTGATAAAGACTTGATGAGAACAGAAACCTGCCATTGGCCAATCAAGTAGATGTGGGTTTGATTGACAGTAGACTTGAGGAGTTTAATTTGGGATGAGGACTGACCAGTACATCACATGGTGACTGCATAGTCACTTTATGGCTAATCTGGGCTGGGCATGTGACCTTTATTGAAACCACTGACATAAAGCAAACCTCAGAAATACTGTAATGATATGCTTTGTGTTTTTTTTCCAGTTTCTTTTTGACTAAAATTAAACAATAAATAATTTAGCTGCATATTAAAAAATGAAGATCAATATATTAAATAGCAAAACAAATAAGACAAAAGTGATTATATCTATAAATTCTTGACTCTCTGTTTCCAACGATCTTTGCTATTTAGTGTCAGACTTTGCACAGGTTCTGCATGTGCCTCACCACACATCCCTGTTCTGGGTGAGTCTCTCAACCTCAGCAAAGGAGCTGATGCCTGCTGTTGTGCATCTTATTTTCATGTTTTTTAAATACTTTTTTTTCTCTAGGTCGGCTCTTTTTCTTTTAATCTCCATTTCCATTTTGCTGGTTCGCTTTGAGATTCTCTTATTGTCTCTTCTAAACACAGCCCATTTCCATTTTGCTGGTTAGCTTTGAGATTCTCTTATTGTCTCTTCTAAACACAGTCTGTTTCCATTTTGCTGATTAGCTTTGAGATTCTCTTATTATCTCTTCTAAGCACAGCCCTTTTCCATTTTGCTGGTTAGTTTTGAGATTCTCTTATTGTCTCTTCTAAACACAGCCTGTTTCCATTTTGCTGGTTAGCTTTGAGATTCTCTTATTGTCTCTTCTAAACACAGCCTGTTTCAATTTTGCTGGTTAGCTTTGAGATTCTCTTATTGTCTCTTCTAAACACAGCCTGTTTATATTTTGCTGGTTGCCTTTAAGATTCTCTTATTGTCTCTTCTAAACACAGCCTGTTTATATTTTGCTGGTTAGCTTTGAGATTCTCTTATTGTCTCTTCTAAACACAGCCTGTTTATATTTTGCTGGTTGCCTTTAAGATTCTCTTATTGTCTCTTCTAAACACAGCCTGTTTCCACTTTGCTGGTTGCCTTTAAGATTCTCTTATTGTCTCTTCTAAACACAGCCTGTTTCCACTTTGCTGGTTGCCTTTAAGATTCTCTTATTGTCTCTTCTAAACACAGCCCGTTTCCACTTTGCTGGTCAGCTTTGAGATTCTCTTATTGTCTCTTCTAAACACAGCCTGTTTATATTTTGCTGGTTAGCTTTGAGATTCTCTTATTGTCTCTTCTAAACACAGCCTGTTTCCACTTTGCTGGTTGCCTTTAAGATTCTCTTATTGTCTCTTCTAAACACAGCCTGTTTATATTTTGCTGGTTAGCTTTGAGATTCTCTTATTGTCTCTTCTAAACACAGCCTGTTTATATTTTGCTGGTTGTTTTAAGATTCTCTTATTGTCTCTTCTAAACACAGCCTGTTTATATTTTGCTGGTTAGCTTTGAGATTCTCTTATTGTCTCTTCTAAACACAGCCTGTTTATATTTTGCTGGTTGCCTTTAAGATTCTCTTATTGTCTCTTCTAAACACAGCCTGTTTCCACTTTGCTGGTTGCCTTTAAGATTCTCTTATTGTCTCTTCTAAACACAGCCTGTTTCCACTTTGCTGGTTGCCTTTAAGATTCTCTTATTGTCTCTTCTAAACACAGCCTGTTTCCACTTTGCTGGTTGCCTTTAAGATTCTCTTATTGTCTCTTCTAAACACAGCCCGTTTCCACTTTGCTGGTCAGCTTTGAGATTCTCTTATTGTCTCTTCTAAACACAGCCCATTTCCATTTCACTGGTTAGCTTTGAGATTCTCTTATTGTCTCTTCTAAACACAGCCCATTTCCATTTCACTGGTTAGCTTTGAGATTCTCTTATTGTCTCTTCTAAACACAGCCCATTTCCATTTCACTGGTTAGCTTTGAGATTCTCTTATTGTCTCTTCTAAACACAGCCCATTTCCATTTCACTGGTTAGCTTTGAGATTCTCTTATTGTCTCTTCTAAACACATGGCCAACATATGTAAAACCTTTTACATCACATGCCATACCAGTTGGCATATACAATCAAGTCCTTCCACAATCTTTTATCCACAGTGTATTGTATCAATTCTGTTGTAGACTGTTTTCCATGCCATGGCACCATGCTATCTAGTATCTTCTCTCTTTGTTGTCCACAATCTTTCTTTCCCTGTATTTTGCCAGTTGTGACCAAGTATTCCAACTTTCCTCCTCTCGTGATGTGCTGATAAAATGTTGACTGTTTCTTTCTGATGTGTATTTTAGGAGCTCCATTTTTGTGTTGGCCTCTTTGAGAATTACCTTGTTGGTCTTTTCTATCTATCTATCTATTGTCCTTTCGAGCCGAAGACGGCACATAGGGCAGAACCACAATCTCAAAAATAGAAACCTTGCGTGCCAAAATGGCACATATTGCAGAGATCACTGCTTCTAAAATCTATGGTCTGTTTCCATAACAATGCTTTTTACAATGACAGCTTGTCAAGCCATCGATCAACCTCCTTAGTCGCCTCATACGACATGCCTGGAAGGTCACAGTGTCACTATTCTTTACATCCCACATAATGGGGCCCCGGTAACACACGGGCTACGGGTTGGTCTTTTACAGTGGACAAAAAGAAGCGAGACTGACAATAAAGGTAAAGGGTAGTAATCAGCAATGCTTGGCTACATGGCTTGTCCATGCAAACTGTACAGGTACAATAACAATACACTAGACAAGTATTAACTACAGTCCACAAAAGAGAGACGAAAATCAGAATGCAATGGCTCCCACTTGTGTCGTAAGACATACAAGATATATAGTAAGTAAAGTAAAGGTTCCCCTACGCCTTGCTAGATGCATGGTGAATATAGTGCTAGTGACCATACATTTCCAATACCACAGCACATTTTTGGGTAATATCACGCCAGGCTGCCTTTACTTCTCAGAAAAATATCTCTGGTACCCATTTTTAGAAGATGAGTGAACCCCAGAGCCTTGTCAGTAAAAAAAAAAATAATAATAATAATTCACCATTTCTAGGAATCAAACTCAAGCCCTTCTGATCAGAAGTGAACAGACTAACCACTCAGACACCAAGGATATATATTGTTAGATTCTATATTTTTCAATAACAAACTGCACATTTTAAGGGTGGCTTTCCAGATTAAATATCTGGTACCCATTTTCAGATTTCCAGCTGTTGAAGTAAACCTTGAAGCCCAAAACATGTCAGTCCAAACAAAAAATGATCACATCTGGGAATTGGCCCTTCAGGTCAGTAGCAAATACACTGACCAGTCAACTACTGCTGCTCAAATAGCAGATGAGACTAATGTCCACGGGCAACACAATGAATTGAATCCCACAAGTTGAATCAGACATTAATTAATATTAAATTAAATTGATCTCAACATTAAGATGAGAGTGTACTTTCACATGTGAAATGAGTACACAAAACAAGATGATGGACAAGAAATCAACCTTACCTTAAACTGTTCAGCTTTTAGTCTGCCTTCAATTTTCTCATATGATTCATTGACATCTTTGAAGATCTCTTTCAGTTTACTTTGAAAACTGTAGACAAAGAGAAACTGATGTGATTGATGTACTCTTTGTTCTGACTCAAGGTCTGCAACAGTTGCTCTTTCATGATTTGCCTTTTTATTTTTACACAACATTTCTCAGCTCAGCGAATCTCTCTTCTCTTCTTTCTTTCAGCTCCCTGTGGAGCATTGGTCTTCAACAAATACTTTTTAAACCGTTCTGTTTCTTGTCATTCTTTTTAAGATCATTCCATGTTTTTCCCATCCTCTTTATCTCTGCTTCCACCTGTCTTCTCCAAAATATTTCAGTCATCCTTTTTGTCCCTTCCCCTGGGGATTCCAAAAAAAGGGCTTATCGTGTAACACTCTCAGATGGCTCTTGCAATGTGTGTCCTATTCAGCGCCATTGTCATCATTATACATCTTTGTCCACTGCTATTTGACATTGGTATTCTTGAAATTACATTGAAAAGATATTATAGATAGATGGCAGGAATATATAACAGAACTATTTCAAGATCAAAGGGACAAGAAACCAGTTATAAAATGTACATCAGGCTATAAAATCTTAAAATCTGAGGTGGAAAAAGCTATAAAAACAATGAAAAAGGGAAAAGTAGCAGGACCTGACAGCATACAGTTAGAGATGATACAGGCACTAGAAGATTTTGGCATTGAAGTGATTACAGACAAATGCAACGACATATACCACACGGTGTACACACCAAATGAACTAAAAACATCAACTTTCATTGCATTGCCTAAAAAGAATGGTGCAGATGAATGACTTTAGAACAATAAGCCTAATGAGCCATGTTACAAAAATCTTGCTAAAAGTTATACAAGGAAGGATTCAGAATAAAATCTATACTGAATCAGATGAGCAGTAATTTTGATTTAGGAAAAATAGCAGGACAAAAGAAGCCATATTCTGCATGAGAACATTAATCGAAAAGTACACAGAAGTAAACAAACTAATATATGCCTGCTTCATAGACTACACCAAAGCTTTTGATAGAATACACCACAAACAACTTATAGAATGCCTAAAAGAGATACATCTAGATGACATGGACATACGACTAATATGTAATCTATACTGGGAGCAGACAGCAATAATAAAATATAAATAACAAAGAGAACTTTACACCCACTGATATAAAAAGAGAAGTAAGACAGGGATGCATCCTATCACCAAGCTTGTTCAATCTACACACTGAGTAAATCTTTAAAAACATCACAAAGATGCCAGGCCTAAACATTAATGGAAAGATAATCAATAACCTAAGATATGCTGACGATACTGTACTACTAGCAGAAAATCCTAAAGATCTACAACAATTACTTAATGAAATAAACATGATAAGCAAAAAATATGGGCTTGAAATGAATATCAAAAAGACTAAAACTATGATCATAAACAAAAGAAATACTCAAAACCCACAAATGGATATCAAAATTGAAGGAATAGACCTGGAGACGGTTCAGAACTACAACTACCTTGGACATACTATAACCAGTGATGGAATATGTACAACTGAAATAAACAAAAGAATAGGAATGGCAAAAAGTAATTTGAATGCCATGAAGAACATACTAACATCAAAACAAATAACACCAGGGCTAAAACTAAGAATAGCAAAATGTTACATCTTCTCAATATTCCTATTGGGTGCAGAAACATGGACATTAGACAAGAAAACAGAACAGAGAATTGAAGCCTTTGAAAAGTGGATATATAGAAGAATAGGTAGAATTGGATGAAAGGAAAAGAAAACAAATGATGAAATTTTAAAACAACTAAAAATGAAAAGAGAACTACTAAACACAATTCAAACAAGACAAATGTGAATTTTGGGCCATGTTAAAAGACACAACAGCCTACTGAAAGTAGTCCTGGAGGGAAAATACCAGGTAAAAGAGGCAGATGCAGACAAAGACTAACATCGACGAGTAGCCTCAAAAGATGGACAAGTCAGCCTATGACAACCTGCACCATCAAAGCAAGAGACAGAGCAGAATGGCGCTCCATGGTAGCCAACCTTCATTGCAGAGACAGCACTCGATGATGATGATGATTCTTTAAATTGGACAGTTTGCTGCAGGCAAACAATCCCCCTACTCTTTATACCTTCACAATTACAACTTATGGTGACCCCTGAGTGTTAGATTTGTTTCCCTTGATGTTGGATTTTTTTTCCAAGTGTGTCATTAAAAAAATGATGCTATCATAAAAAGGGAGCTATCTTTTCTAAAAATTTCGAAATTTTCAAGAAATTTGTTTCTTTTTCTTTATTCTTCTTAAAACAGGGGAAATCCCCTCGACCGCCAGCAAAACATCAAACAAACCTTTGTAACACAGGGTCAGACAGCGAACAACGCTTTGACGAAGCCAATCTTACAGTTTGATTGAAGGACATTAGGAGGCAAAGTATATAGAAAATATAACACTTCTGGTAACCATGTCACAATGCTTTCAAATTTGAGGCATAAATCTAACGTAACCTAGAAAATGATTACAGCATCCGATTCCCATTATCTACTTGGGTAAACACACAGCTGTGTAGCAAAAGTATAAAATAGAAATCTTAATTCCGAAATCCAAGTGTAACAATTAAGTGGTGGTAATATTTACAATATCATTGTAAAAACATGACCCACAGATATGTATTGTAATCAAGGGATTGTAAAAACATGACCCACAGATATGTATTGTAATCTAGGGATTGTAAAAACATGACCCACAGATATGTATTGTAATCTAGGGATTGTAAAAACATGACCCACAGATATGTATTGTAATCTAGAGATTGTAAAAACATGACCCACAGATATGTATCATAATCTAGAGATTGTAAAAACATGACCCACAGATATGTATTGTAATCTAGGGATTGTAAAAACATGACCCACAGATATATATTGTAATCTAGAGATTGTAAAAACATGACCCACTGATATGTATTGTAATCTAGGGATTGTAAAAACATGACCCACAGATATGTATCGTAATCTAGGGATTGTAAAAACATGACCCACAGATATGTATCGTAATCTAGGGTTAACTGAAGGAAATTTCCCTAGTCACAGCAAAAGGAAAAACAACCAATTTGTTGAAAATTGGCAAATTTTTTCCGTCTTATACAAGATCATATCTTACGCAATGAAAAGAAAAAAAAAATCTAACACTAAAGGAAACAAATCCAACATTCAGGGGTCACTGAAAATGGTAATTAGGAAGGTACATGAAGGGTGTAATGTTTGATGACCACTGCAAACTGTAAAATTCTGAAGAATTTGTATTTTGAAGCAGTTATTTTTACTACACTATCGTCATTTAGAGTTAAAGTAGGAGAGTGCACACAGGACCTCCTGATATCTGCAGTTTTCCAAAAAGGCTAGATTTCAATATCCAGAGACCAGGGCTGAGTAAAGTCATCAGGAAACCACAGGTTTGATTTGTGAAAAATTCTCACTACTTATGGTTCAAAGTGCCCTCCTGTCCTGAGGCAAAGTCATACCTTTACACTACCCAGTCACATCATCCATCTCAAAATTCTATCTTCAGTTATCAATTATTGTGTTCTGTATGGTGTACCTTCTGACATCAGGTGCAAATTAATTAGATCAACAATTTGTATGTGATACAATGATACAAATATATAACTTGTTGAACTCTTAAAATATGATGTTGTTCAAGATTAATACCTCATCAACATGATGGAATGAATAAAGTTAAACTAATTCTGATGATATACATGATAAGGGAGTCCAACAACAATGGAATCAACAGAAAAGCTATGTTGCAAGTAGTAGCTGTGTTGCAAAGCTCAAAATGAAAATGTGAAGGAAAAAAAAGACTAAATGTTGAATGCATGGTATTCTCTGCACAATAAAATGATAATGCTTCACATTTCATTAGTCAAAAGATCATTCTCAATGAAAAATCCATAACATTTCACTTTGAGGACTGACTTGCTGATTGATTGTGTTCACTGATTGTTGACTGATTGCTGTTTGATTGTGTTCACTCGATGCCTAAGGGAGTACACCTCTTTATCATCCGTCCTTAAAAGGATGCTAAGTGGGTGTGTCTGTGTTGTGATATTGCAGCACATCCAACAGAGTTGCAGTATAACTGTGATATTTGCGCCTTTCGGCCCAACACATCCGACTTCAGCATGACGACTGACAATAACCCAGAACCAATAATTTGTCATTCATGTAAAACACTTCATAAACTTTCTTGCATTGAATAAAAAATGAACTAAATAAATACAAAAATAAACCCTAGATTACGATTCCATCATAAAAATGGTCACATCAAAACACAAATACTTGACAGTTTGATGCAGGCATACATTCTCCCCTCCCTAATTACTATTTCAAGTGACCCTTGAGTGTTGGAGTTGTTTCCTTTAATGTTAAATTCTTTTATCCAAGTGTGTCGTAAAAATTGCAATGGTATCGTAGAAAGTGGGCTGTGTTTTTTAAAAAAAAAATCTTGCCAATTTTCAAGAAATTATTTTTTTTTCATGATGGGAAATACTCCTCAGCCCGTCAGTGAGACATCAAACACAAACAAACCTTTGTAACATGAGATAGACATCAAACAAACTTTTGTAGTAACATGGGATAGACATCAAACAAACCTTTGTAATATGGGATAGACATCAAACAAACCTTTGTAATATGGGATAGACATCAAACACACTTTTGTAAAAACATGGGATAGACATCAAACAAACCTTTGTAACATGGGATAGACATCAAACACACTTTTATAATATGGGATAGACATCAAACAAACCTTTGTAATATGGGATAGACATCAAACACACTTTTGTAAAAACATGGGATAGACATCAAACAAACTTTTGTAACATGGGATAGACATCAAACACACTTTTATAATATGGGACAGACATCAAATAAACCTTTGTAAAAACATGGGATAGACATCAAACAAACCTTTGTAAAAACATGGGATAGACATCAAACAAACCTTTGTAAAAACATGGGATAGACATCAAACAAACCTTTGTAAAAACATGGGATAGACATCAAACAAACTTTTGTAATATGGGATAGACATCAAACAAACCTTTGTAAAAACATGGGATAGACATCAAACAAACCTTTGTAACATGGCATAGACATCAAACACACTTTTATAATATGGGACAGACATCAAACAAACCTTTGTAAAAACGTGGGATAGACATCAAACAAACCTTTGTAAAAACATGGGATAGACATCAAACAAACCTTTGTAAAAACATGGGATAGACATCAAACAAACCTTTGTAAAAACATGGGATAGACATCAAACAAACCTTTGTAAAAACATGGGATAGACATCAAACAAACTTTTGTAATATGGGATAGACATCAAACAAACTTTTGTAACATGAGATAGACATCAAACAAACCTTTGTAAAAACATGGGACAGACATCAAACAAACGTTTGTAATATGGGACAGACATCAAACAAACCTTTGTAACATGGGATAGACATCAAACAAACCTTTGTAACATGGGATAGACATCAAACAAACCTTTTAACATGGGATAGACATCAAACAAACCTTTGTAAAAACATGGGATAGACATCAAACAAACCTTTGTAATATGGGACAGACATCAAACAAACCTTTGTAACATGGGATAGACATCAAACAAACTTTTGTAATATGGGATAGACATCAAACAAACCTTTGTAATATGGGATAGACATCAAACAAACCTTTGTAATATGGGACAGACATCAAACAAACCTTTGTAATATGGGACAGACATCAAACAAGCCTTTGTAATATGGGATAGACATCAAACAAACCTTTGTAACATGGGATAGACATCAAACAAACTTTTGTAATATGGGATAGACATCAAACAAACCTTTGTAATATGGGACAGACATCAAACAAACCTTTGTAATATGGGACAGACATCAAACAAACCTTTGTAACATGGGATAGACATCAAACAAACTTTTGTAATATGGGACAGACATCAAACAAACCTTTGTAATATGGGATAGACATCAAACAAACCTTTGTAACATGGGATAGACATCAAACAAACCTTTGTAATATGGGACAGACATCAAACAAACCTTTGTAACATGGGATAGACATCAAACAAACGTTTGTGACATGGGACAGACATCAAACAAATCTTTGTAACATGGGATACCCAAACATATGGTTGGATTGACAAACTTACTGTAACATTGTGAAGAAACAATGTAAAACTTCTGGTTGCCAAGGCGTGATGTGTTAAGATTGCCATAAATCCATGACATAACACAGGAAGTGATTACAGCATTCAATTATAGTGTGTCTGCTTGGGTAAACACACAGTTGTGTAGCAAAATATTTTTTAAAATACTATTTTTGGAACCCAAATGTAACATTTAAGTCAAAGTAATTTTTATGATGATTTCGTGAAAACATCACCCACAGACAGGAATCGTAATCTCGGGTTAAAATTTACTCTGAATTGTCTGCACCCAACAAAGTACAAATATTTGCTTACAATTTTCTGAAAAATGAAGCATTGGGAACCTTAGCACTGCTGTTGAACAATATATCAGACACCAGAAACAAGCGTGCAATCTGCAATAAATAATTGGCAAAAAATACAACTACAAGTAAACCAAGAAAATGTTAATATTAACTCTTTCCTGACTTTTAACCGACACAACGGCTCCACTTATGAAGCCATACCTGACCAAAAACTGACACATAGGCTCAGACAGAGTACGGTTAAAATTTTTAAAGTAAATTAATAACTATGTAAAAATATTCACCAACACTTGTATTTAATTATCTAGAAGAAGCTTCATAATTACTTCCTTTGATTACCATGTGGTATTTTCTTTGTTTTTGTAGATACAGTGGTTGTGTTTCTGAAGTAAATGTGTGTTTTTTTTTTCTGACAAATATTGGCCACATTGCCACACCATTCTTGTGCCTAATTTCATTATTGATGGACATAAATGCGTCAAGTAAAGTGTATTTTGAAAACTTTGGATTAGTGTGTGTGTAATTTAATTATAGAAATAATATTTTTATAGAAGAATGAATAACAGCACTTTTAGTCAGGGAAAAATAGAGGTACGTGAAATATGATATTTTGAATTGAAAATGATCTGCCTTTGAATATTATTATACCATTTATAATAAATAATATATTTGTTCCTTCAGATATCACCAATATAATGCTATTATAATTTTCTTCAACCATTTTCCTTTCGAGTGATGTATATAACTTGCACCACATTTAATTATATTATTGTGTGAAATTGTAAAAAGAAAACAACATGATGAAGATGTGATGGCATTTTTCTAAATTGACAACTAATCAGGTCCGGACCTAAAGTCCACCAAAGTAAGGAAAGAGTTAAGTTGAGCCTTTATGAGGTTAGAAACATACATGTTAACCTTCATATACTTTAAATTATGATTAGAAGAAATAGGTAGAAATAAACATGACTATTAATTGATGAAGATCAGCGATAAAGCTAATGCAGAACAAGGTGCAAAAACATTTCTTACCTCTAGACACCCACCCTAATTACTGCATTGCTGTTCCCAGTCGGCATAACAAAACATATGTGCTATATTTCAAGTTCTCTTGTTTGATAGGATAAAACAGTTTTAGATTACCTTTTTTGGTATCGGTGTCTGTATTATACTGAGTGACTCTGCTATACAATCAACAACCTCCTCAGCTGCCTCAGCATGATCTAAACACCACACCATAGCATCTGCAATTTTGGTCCGATCTGGTGTGAGCTCCCTCAGAATGTCCTCCAGGCGGTCTCTTTGACTACAGAAAGTATCACAATAAACATTAGCAGAGTCTGACTATAGGAAGTACAACAAATCAAAATTAGCAGAGTCTGACTACAGGAAGTACAACAAATCAAAATTAGCAGAGTCTGACTACAGGAAGTACAACAAATCAAAATTAGCAGAGTCTGACTACAGGAAGTACAACAAATCAAAATTAGCAGTCTGACTACAGGAAGTACAACAAATCAAAATTAGCAGTCTGACTACAGGAAGTACAACAAATCAAAATTAGCAGAGTCTGACTATAGGAAGTACAACAAATCAAAATTAGCAGAGTCTGACTACAGGAAGTACAACAAATCAAAATTAGCAGAGTCTGACTACAGGAAGTACAACAAATCAAAATTAGCAGAGTCTGACTACAGGAAGTACAACAAATCAAAATTAGCAGTCTGACTACAGGAAGTACAACAAATCAAAATTAGCAGAGTCTGGCTATAGGAAGTACAAGAAATCAAAATTAGCAGTCTGACTACAGGAAGTACAACAAATCAAAATTAGCAGTCTGACTACAGGAAGTACAACAAATCAAAATTAGCAGTCTGACTACAGGAAGTACAACAAATCAAAATTAGCAGTCTGACTACAGGAAGTACAACAAATCAAAATTAGCAGTCTGACTACAGGAAGTACAACAAATCAAAATTAGCAAAGTCTGGCTATAGGAAGTACAACAAATCAAAATTAGCAGAGTCTGACTACAGGAAGTACAACAAATCAAAATTAGCAGAGTCTGACTACAGGAAGTACAACAAATCAAAATTAGCAGTCTGACTACAGGAAGTACAACAAATCAAAATTAGCAGAGTCTGACTACAGGAAGTACAACAAATCAAAATTAGCAGTCTGACTACAGGAAGTACAACAAATCAAAATTAGCAGAGTCTGGCTACAGGAAGTACAACAAATCAAAATTAGCAGAGTCTGGCTACAGGAAGTACAACAAATCAAAATTAGCAGAGTCTGACTACAGGAAGTACAACAAATCAAAATTAGCAGAGTCTGGCTACAGGAAGTACAACAAATCAAAATTAGCAGAGTCTGACTACAGGAAGTACAACAAATCAAAATTAGCAGAGTCTGGCTACAGGAAGTACAACAAATCAAAATTAGCAGAGTCTGACTACAGGAAGTACAAGAAATCAAAATTAGCAGTCTGACTATAGGAAGTACAACAAATCAAAATTAGCAGTCTGACTATAGGAAGTACAAGAAATCAAAATTAGCAGAGTCTGACTACAGGAAGTACAAGAAATCAAAATTAGCAGAGTCTGGCTACAGGAAGTACAACAAATCAAAATTAGCAGAGTCTGACTACAGGAAGTACAAGAAATCAAAATTAGCAGTCTGACTATAGGAAGTACAACAAATCAAAATTAGCAGTCTGACTATAGGAAGTACAAGAAATCAAAATTAGCAGAGTCTGACTACAGGAAGTACAACAAATCAAAATTAGCAGTCTGACTATAGGAAGTACAACAAATCAAAATTAGCAGTCTGACTATAGGAAGTACAACAAATCAAATTAGCAGTCTAACTAAAGGAAGTACAACAAATCAAAATTAGCAGTCTAACTAAAGGAAGTACAACAAATCAAAATTAGCAGAGTCTGGCTATAGGAAGTACAACAAATCAAAATTAGCAGTCTGACTACAGGAAGTACAACAAATCAAAATTAGCAGTCTGACTACAGGAAGTACAACAAATCAAAATTAGCAGAGTCTGGCTACAGGAAGTACAACAAATAAAAATTAGCAGAGTCTGGCTACAGGAAGTACAACAAATCAAAATTAGCAGAGTCTGGCTACAGGAAGTACAACAAATCAAAATTAGCAGAGTCTGGCTACAGGAAGTACAAGAAATCAAAATTAGCAGAGTCTGACTACAGGAAGTACAACAAATCAAAATTAGCAGTCTAACTATAGGAAGTACAACAAATCAAAATTAGCAGAGTCTGACTACAGGAAGTACAACAAATCAAAATTAGCAGAGTCTGACAACAGGAAGTACAACAAATCAAAATTAGCAGAGTCTGGCTACAGGAAGTACAACAAATCAAAATTAGCAGAGTCTGGCTACAGGAAGTACAACAAATCAAAATTAGCAGAGTCTGGCTACAGGAAGTACAACAAATCAAAATTAGCAGAGTCTGACTACAGGAAGTACAACAAATCAAAATTAGCAGTCTAACTATAGGAAGTACAACAAATCAAAATTAGCAGTCTAACTATAGGAAGTACAACAAATCAAATTAGCAGTCTAACTATAGGAAGTACAACAAATCAAAATTATCAATGTGGCTAAAGGAAGTACAAGAAATCAAAATTAGCAGAGTCTGACTACAGGAAGTACAACAAATCAAAATTAGCAGAGTCTGGCTACAGGAAGTACAACAAATCAAAATTAGCAGAGTCTGGCTACAGGAAGTACAACAAATCAAAATTAGCAGAGTCTGACTACAGGAAGTACAACAAATCAAAATTAGCAGTCTAACTATAGGAAGTACAACAAATCAAAATTAGCAGTCTAACTATAGGAAGTACAACAAATCAAAATTAGCAGTCTAACTATAGGAAGTACAACAAATCAAAATTATCAATGTGGCTAAAGGAAGTACAAGAAATCAAAATTAGCAGAGTCTGACTACAGGAAGTACAACAAATCAAAATTAGCAGAGTCTGACTACAGGAAGTACAACAAATCAAAATTAGCAATGTGGCTAAAGGAAGTACAACAAATCAAAATTAGCAGTCTGACTATAGGAAGTACAACAAATCAAAATTAGCAGTCTAACTAAAGGAAGTACAACAAATCAAAATTAGCAGTCTAACTAAAGGAAGTACAACAAATCAAAATTAGCAGAGTCTGGCTATAGGAAGTACAACAAATCAAAATTAGCAGTCTGACTACAGGAAGTACAACAAATCAAAATTAGCAGTCTGACTACAGGAAGTACAACAAATCAAAATTAGCAGAGTCTGGCTACAGGAAGTACAACAAATCAAAATTAGCAGAGTCTGGCTACAGGAAGTACAACAAATCAAAATTAGCAGCGTCTGGCTACAGGAAGTACAACAAATCAAAATTAGCAGTCTGACTATAGGAAGTACAACAAATCAAAATTAGCAGTCTGACTATAGGAAGTACAACAAATCAAAATTAGCAGTCTGACTATAGGAAGTACAACAAATCAAAATTAGCAGTCTGACTACAGGAAGTACAACAAATCAAAATTAGCAGAGTCTGGCTATAGGAAGTACAACAAATCAAAATTAGCAGTCTGACTATAGGAAGTACAACAAATCAAAATTAGCAGTCTGACTATAGGAAGTACAACAAATCAAAATTAGCAGTCTGACTATAGGAAGTACAACAAATCAAAATTAGCAGTCTGACTATAGGAAGTACAACAAATCAAAATTAGCAGTCTGACTACAGGAAGTACAACAAATCAAAATTAGCAGAGTCTGACTATAGGAAGTACAACAAATCAAAATTAGCAGTCTGACTATAGGAAGTACAACAAATCAAAATTAGCAGAGTCTGACTATAGGAAGTACAACAAATCAAAATTAGCAGTCTAACTATAGGAAGTACAACAAATCAAAATTAGCAGTCTAACTATAGGAAGTACAACAAATCAAAATTAGCAGTCTGACTATAGGAAGTACAACAAATCAAAATTAGCAGTCTGACTATAGGAAGTACAACAAATCAAAATTAGCAGTCTGACTATAGGAAGTACAACAAATCAAAATTAGCAGTCTAACTACAGGAAGTACAACAAATCAAAATTAGCAGACTGACTACAGTAGGTACAACAAATCAAAATTAGCAATCTAACTACAGGAAGTACAACAAATCAAAATCAACAGCCTGGATACAGGAAGTTCCACAAATCAAAATCAACAGTCAGCTACAGGCAGTACCACAAATCAAAATCAACAGTCAGCTACAGGCAGTACCACAAATCAAAATCAACAGCCTGGATACAGGAAGTTCCACAAATCAAAATCAACAGTCAGCTACAGGCAGTACCACAAATCAAAATCAACAGCCTGGATACAGGAAGTTCCACAAATCAAAATCAACAGCCTGGATACAGGAAGTTCCACAAATCAAAATCAACAGTCAGCTACAGGCAGTACCACAAATCAAAATCAACAGCCTGGATACAGGAAGTTCCACAAATCAAAATCAACAGCCTGGATACAGGAAGTTCCACAAATCAAAATCAACAGCCTAGATACAGGCAGTACCACAAATCAAAATCAACAGCCTGGATACAGGCAGTACCACAAATCAAAATCAACAGTCAGCTACAGGCAGTACCACAAATCAAAATCAACAGCCTGGATACAGGAAGTTCCACAAATCAAAATCAACAGCCTGGATACAGGAAGTTCCACAAATCAAAATCAACAGCCTGGATACAGGCAGTACCACAAATCAAAATCAACAGCCTGGATACAGGAAGTTCCACAAATCAAAATTAACACTCAGCTAGCTACAGGCAGTACCACAAATCAAAATCAACAGCCTGGATACAGGCAGTATCACAAATCAAAATCAACAGCCTGGATACATGCAGTACCACAAATCAAAATCAACAGTCAGCTACAGGCAGTACCACAAATCAAAATCAACAGCCTGGATACAGGCAGTACCACAAATCAAAATCAACAGTCAGCACCACAAATCAAAATCAACAGCCTGGATACAGGCAGTTCCACAAATCAAAATCAACAGCCTGGATACAGGCAGTACCACAAATCAAAATCAACAGTCAGCACCACAAATCAAAATCAACAGCCTGGATACAGGAAGTTCCACAAATCAAAATCAATAGCCTGGATACAGGCAGTACCACAAATCAAAATCAACAGCCTGGATACAGGAAGTTCCACAAATCAAAATCAACAGCCTGGATACAGGAAGTTCCACAAATCAAAATCAACAGTCAGCTACAGGCAGTACCACAAATCAAAATCAACAGTCAGCTACAGGCAGTACCACAAATCAAAATCAACAGCCTGGATACAGGAAGTTCCACAAATCAAAATCAACAGTCAGCTACAGGCAGTACCACAAATCAAAATCAACAGCCTGGATACAGGAAGTTCCACAAATCAAAATCAACAGCCTAGATACAGGCAGTACCACAAATCAAAATCAACAGCCTGGATACAGGAAGTTCCACAAATCAAAATCAACAGTCAGCTACAGGCAGTACCACAAATCAAAATCAACAGCCTGGATACAGGAAGTTCCACAAATCAAAATTAACAGCCTGGATACAGGCAGTACCACAAATCAAAATCAACAGTCAGCTACAGGCAGTACCACAAATCAAAATCAACAGCCTGGATACAGGAAGTTCCACAAATCAAAATCAACAGCCTGGATACAGGAAGTTCCACAAATCAAAATTAACACTCAGCTAGCTACAGGCAGTACCACAAATCAAAATCAACAGCCTGGATACAGGCAGTATCACAAATCAAAATCAACAGCCTGAATACAGGCAGTACCACAAATCAAAATCAACAGTCAGCTACAGGCAGTACCACAAATCAAAATCAACAGCCTGGATACAGGCAGTACCACAAATCAAAATCAACAGCCTGGATACAGGCAGTACCACAAATCAAAATCAACAGCCTGGATACAGGCAGCACCACAAATCAAAATCAACAGCCTGGATACAGGCAGTACCACAAATCAAAATCAACAGTCAGCTACAGGCAGTACCACAAATCAAAATCAACAGTCAGCTACAGACAGTACCACAAATCAAAATCAACAGCCTGGATACAGGAAGTTCCACAAATCAAAATCAACAGTCAGCTACAGGCAGTACCACAAATCAAAATCAACAGCCTGGATACAGGAAGTTCCACAAATCAAAATCAACAACCTGGATACAGGAAGTTCCACAAATCAAAATCAACAGTCAGCTACAGGCAGTACCACAAATCAAAATCAACAGCCTGGATACAGGCAGTACCACAAATCAAAATCAATAGCCTGGATACAGGCAGTTCCACAAATCAAAATCAACAGCCTGGATACAGGAAGTTCCACAAATCAAAATCAACAGTCAGCTACAGGCAGTACCACAAATCAAAATCAACAGCCTGGATACAGGAAGTTCCACAAATCAAAATCAACAGCCTAGATACAGGCAGTACCACAAATCAAAATCAACAGTCTGGATACAGGAAGTTCCACAAATCAAAATCAACAGTCATCTACAGGCAGTACCACAAATCAAAATCAACAGCCTGGATACAGGAAGTTCCACAAATCAAAATCAACAGCCTGTATAAAGGAAGTTCCACAAATCAAAATTAACAGCCTGGATACAGGAAGTTCCACAAATCAAAATCAACAGTCAGCTACAGGCAGCACCACAAATCAAAATCAACAGCCTGGATACAGGAAGTTCCACAAATCAAAATCAACAGCCTGGATACAGGAAGTTCCACAAATCAAAATTAACACTCAGCTAGCTACAGGCAGTACCACAAATCAAAATCAACAGCCTGGATACAGGCAGTCTCACAAATCAAAATCAACAGCCTGGATACAGGCAGTACCACAAATCAAAATCAACAGTCAGCTACAGGCAGTACCACAAATCAAAATCAACAGCCTGGATACAGGCAGTACCACAAATCAAAATCAACAGTCAGCTACAGGCAGTACCACAAATCAAAATCAACAGCCTGGACACAGGCAGTTCCACAAATCAAAATCAACAGCCTGGATACAGGCAGTACCACAAATCAAAATCAACAGTCATCTACAAGCAGTACCACAAATCAAAATCAACAGTCAGCTACAGGCAGTACCACAAATCAAAATCAACAGCCTGGATACAGGAAGTTCCACAAATCAAAATCAACAGCCTGGATACAGGAAGTTCCACAAATCAAAATCAACAGTCAGCTACAGGCAGTACCACAAATCAAAATCAACAGCCTGGATACAGGCAGTACCACAAATCAAAATCAACAGCCTGGATACAGGCAGTTCCACAAATCAAAATCAACAGCCTGGATACAGGAAGTTCCACAAATCAAAATCAACAGTCAGCTACAGGCAGTACCACAAATCAAAATCAACAGCCTGGATACAGGAAGTTCCATAAATCAAAATCAACAGCCTAGATACAGGCAGTACCACAAATCAAAATCAACAGCCTGGATACAGGAAGTTCCACAAATCAAAATCAACAGTCAGCTACAGGCAGTACCACAAATCAAAATCAACAGCCTGGATACAGGAAGTTCCACAAATCAAAATCAACAGCCTGTATAAAGGAAGTTCCACAAATCAAAATTAACAGCCTGGATACAGGAAGTTCCACAAATCAAAATCAACAGTCAGCTACAGGCAGTACCACAAATCAAAATCAACAGCCTGGATACAGGAAGTTCCACAAATCAAAATCAACAGCCTGGATACAGGAAGTTCCACAAATCAAAATGAACACTCAGCTAGCTACAGGCAGTACCACAAATCAAAATCAACAGCCTGGATACAGGCAGTATCACAAATCAAAATCAACAGCCTGGATACAGGCAGTACCACAAATCAAAATCAACAGTCAGCTACAGGCAGTACCACAAATCAAAATCAACAGCCTGGATACAGGCAGTACCACAAATCAAAATCAACAGTCAGCTACAGGCAGTACCACAAATCAAAATCAACAGCCTGGACACAGGCAGTTCAACAAATCAAAATCAACAGCCTGGATACAGGCAGTACCACAAATCAAAATCAACAGTCATCTACAAGCAGTACCACAAATCAAAATCAACAGTCAGCTACAGGCAGTACCACAAATCAAAATCAACAGCCTGGATACAGGAAGTTCCACAAATCAAAATCAACAGTCAGCTACAAGCACTACCACAAATCAAAATCAACAGTCAGCTACAGGCAGTACCACAAATCAAAATCAATAGCCTGGATACAGGCAGTACCACAAATCAAAATCAATAGCCTGGATACAGGCAGTACCACAAATCAAAATCAACAGCCTGGATACAGGAAGTTCCACAAATCAAAATCAACAGTCAGCTACAGGCAGTACCACAAATCAAAATCAACAGTCAGCTACAGGCAGTACCACAAATCAAAATCAATAGCCTGGATACAGGCAGTACCACAAATCAAAATCAACAGCCTGGATACAGGAAGTTCCACAAATCAAAATCAACAGCCTGTATACAGGAAGTTCCACAAATCAAAATTAACAGCCTGGATACAGGCAGTACCACAAATCAAAATCAACAGTCAGCTACAGGCAGTACCACAAATCAAAATCAACAGCCTGGATACAGGAAGTTCCACAAATCAAAATCAACAGCCTGGATACAGGAAGTTCCACAAATCAAAATTAACACTCAGCTAGCTACAGGCAGTACCACAAATCAAAATCAACAGCCTGGATACAGGCAGTATCACAAATCAAAATCAACAGCCTGGATACAGGCAGTACCACAAATCAAAATCAACAGTCAGCTACAGGCAGTACCACAAATCAAAATCAACAGCCTGGATACAGGCAGTACCACAAATCAAAATCAACAGCCTGGATACAGGCAGTACCACAAATCAAATACAGGCAGTACCACAAATCAGTCAGCTACAGGCAGTACCACAAATCAAAATCAACAGTCAGCTACAGGCAGTACCACAAATCAAAATCAACAGCCTGGATACAGGCAGTACCACAAATCAAAATCAACAGCCTGGATACAGGAAGTTCCACAAATCAAAATCAACAGTCAGCTACAGGCAGTACCACAAATCAAAATCAACAGTCAGCTACAGGCAGTACCACAAATCAAAATCAATAGCCTGGATACAGGCAGTACCACAAATCAAAATCAACAGCCTGGATACAGGAAGTTCCACAAATCAAAATCAACAGTCTGACTACAGGCAGTACCACAAATCAAAATTAGCATTTACTTTTACATCTGTAAAAACACCACATTCCAAAGTATGTTTTATTTAATATTTGGTGTGCATAAATGTGCAGTTTCCATCTTCAAAAGACAAACAGGAAGTGAAAATACCTATTGGTAAGTTTTCCTTTTCTCAGAATAAGTTCAAACTCTGAGTTTGCTTCTCTATTCACCAAATCCTCTGGCATGCCTTGTGTGAATGGATTGATGGGAGGAGGTCGCCAGATGGAGCCACCCTTAAACATGTAAAACTCTTCTGTCCTCCACTTTGTTGCTGAATCACCCTGAAAAACAACACTTAGTTTTTAAAAATCATTTGACATTTTACAATCCCTTCTCTGAATTAATGAATCACTACAAATCCTGATAGTGTATCCTTACAGCTATAACCAAAGCAACAGAAATATTTGAAGCAATGAAAAATATCCGTAATGTCCATTAGTTAATTATTCATAATAAAATCACGAGAATGCTCTATTAATAATTATACTAATCTGTCTTGAGGCAATGGCTGCTCTACAAGTTCAAATCATGTGTCTTCTGATTATTAATGATGATGAGTTTCTTAAAATTAATTTACTTACATCAATTTCTATTGTACTTCCAACTTCACACACATACTTTTATTCCTACTCTAATACAAATTATTGAATTATTAAATGTATCATTTATCCTATAAAATATTAGCAGGATTTTCAAATACAATCAGTTGAATGTATATTTCTCATTTCATGGCAGTTCTTAAGCTGTGTTCAAGTTAAGCTTTTTTATCCCTGCCTTTCAGACTTGTTTAAATTTCCTTAGTTTAGTCAACAGATCATCTTTATTGCACAACTCCTAGTACTCAGATACCTCCTGAGTTTAGTTTAATCAACAAATCATTTTTATTGCACAACTCCTAGTACTCAGATCCCTCCTGAGTTTAGTTTAATCAACAAATCATCTTTATTGCACAACTCCCAGTATTCAGATCCCTCCCAAGTTTAGTTTAATCAACAAATCTTTATTGCACAACTCCAGAATACTCAGATCCCTCCCAAGTTTAGTTTAATCAACAAATCATCTTTAGTGCACAACTCCCAGTACTCAGAAACAAATCATCTTTATTGCACAACTCCTAGTACTCAGATCCCTCCTGAGTTTAGTTTAATCAACAAATCATTTTTATTGCACAACTCCTAGTACTCAGATCCCTCCTGAGTTTAGTTTAATCAACAAATCATCTTTATTGCACAACTCCCAGTACTCAGAAACAAATCATCTTTATTGCACAACTCCTAGTACTCAGATCCCTCCTGAGTTTAGTTTAATCAACAAATCATCTTTATTGCACAACTCCCAGTATTCAGATCCCTCCCAAGTTTAGTTTAATCAACAAATCTTTATTGCACAACTCCAGAATACTCAGATCCCTCCCAAGTTTAGTTTAATCAACAAATCTTTATTGCACAACTCCAGAATACTCAGATCCCTCCCAAGTTTAGTTTAATCAACAAATCATCTTTAGTGCACAACTCCTAGTACTCAGAAACAAATCATCTTTATTGCACAACTCGTAGTACTCAGATCCCTCCCAAGTTTAGTTTAACCAACAAATCATCTTTATTGCACAACTCCTAGTACTCAGATCCCTCCTGAGTTTAGTTTAATCAACAAATCATCTTTATTGCACAACTCGTAGTACTCAGATCCCTCCCAAGTTTAGTTTAACCAACAAATCATCTTTATTGCACAACTCGTAGTACTCAGATCCCTCCTGAGTTTAGTTTAATCAACAAATCATCTTTATTGCACAACTCGTAGTACTCAGATCCCTCCCAAGTTTAGTTTAATCAACAAATCTTTATTGCACAACTCCAGAATACTCAGATCCCTCCCAAGTTTAGTTTAATCAACAAATCATCTTTAGTGCACAACTCCCAGTACTCAGAAACAAATCATCTTTATTGCACAACTCGTAGTACTCAGATCCCTCCCAAGTTTAGTTTAACCAACAAATCATCTTTATTGCACAACTCGTAGTACTCAGATCCCTCCCGAGTTTAGTTTAATCAACAAATCATCTTTATTGCACAACTCCTAGTACTCAGATCCCTCCCAAGTTTAGTTTAATCAACAAATCATCTTTATTGCACAACTCCTAGTACTCAGATCCCTCCCAAGTTTAGTTTAATCAACAAATCATCTTTATTGCACAACTCCTAGTACTCAGATCCCTCCCAAGTTTAGTTTAATCAACAAATCATCTTTATTGCACAACTCCAGAGTACTCAGATCCCTCCCAAGTTTAGTTTAATCAACAAATCATCTTTATTGCACAACTCGTAGTACTCAGATCCCTCCCAAGTTTAGTTTAATCAACAAATCATCTTTATTGCACAACTCCTAGTACTCAGATCCCTCCCAAGTTTAGTTTAATCAACAAATCATCTTTATTGCACAACTCCTAGTACTCAGATCCCTCCCAAGTTTAGTTTAATCAACAAATCATCTTTATTGCACAACTCCTAGTACTCAGATCCCTCCCAAGTTTAGTTTAATCAACAAATCATCTTTATTGCACAACTCCTAGTACTCAGATCCCTCCCAAGTTTAGTTTAATCAACAAATCATCTTTATTGCACAACTCCTAGTACTCAGATCCCTCCTTAGTTTAGTTTAGTCAACAAATCATCTTTATTGCACAACTCCAGAGTACTCAGATCCCTCCTTAGTTTAGTTTAGTCAACAAATCATCTTTATTGCACAACTCCAGAGTACTCAGATCCCCTCCTTAGTTTAGTTTAGTCAACAAATCATCTTTATTGCACAACTCCAGAGTACTCAGATCCCCTCCTTAGTTTAGTTTAGTCAACAAATCATCTTTATTGCACAACTCCTAGTACTCAGATCCCCTCCTTAGTTTAGTCAACAAATCATCTTTATTGCACAACTCCAGAGTACTCAGATCCCCTCCTTAGTTTAGTTTAATCAACAAATTATCTTTATTGCACAACTCCTAGTACTCAGATCCCCTCCTTAGTTTAGTTTAGTCAACAAATCATCTTTATTGCACAACTCCTAGTACTCAGATCCCCTCCTTAGTTTAGTTTAGTCAACAAATCATCTTTATTGCACAACTCCTTGTACTCAGATCCCCTCCTTAGTTTAGTTTAGTCAACAAATCGTCTTTATTGCACAACTCCAGAGTACTCAGATCCCTCCTTAGTTTAGTTTAGTCAACAAATCACCGTCTTAAACAACAAACAACTCCATAGCGCTCAGATCCACTCGGCACGTTGCCCTGTATGAAGCACCTCACCACACACTCGTGAAATTATTGAAGATGACTTTAGTTCAGATGAATGAAATTCATATCACCGGAGAAGACGTTGATCCTAATCCCCTTAGTTGCCTCTTACATGTGTATAGCAGGTGACAGTGGTTCTATTCTTTACCCCGCTGACAATGATTAGCAACACGAGCACAAATTTCAATTTATTTAATATGTAATGAAGTGGTTTTAGTCAACAACTTAGACGCATTTTGTTGATTTAAGTTTTACAAATCAAGCACACACAAAACTGACATAATTTGCAAATGGTAATTTAATGTTTAAGGTAAGTAACAATAATAGCTCTTCGCTACATGAGATGGGTCTGCTGACAAGCTGTCAATCTGCATTAGGTTTTGATTAATAATTTTAAAAACTATCTTAAGTGCAGTCCGGGCAGACCCATTGGTTTTCAAGCCCGCTCAATATACAATGACAAGAAGGCATGTTAAAGGTTAATGCCAAGAGGCCAGACAGTTCCTGCGCTGACAGTTCTCAACAACTCATAGCTGACCACTTACATCAGAATCCGCCGACTGCTGTGGCCTTGGTAAAAGACTAATTAGTTTGATCAAGCAAGTGGGCATCAAGAGGGGAGGCAACCTGCTACTCTAAAATGCCATGCTGAAATCAAATGTGGTGAGACAAGAAGACATGGCAGCTTGCAGCAAATTATATCTACATCAATTTATTGTTTACTCAAGTGCAATTTATGAAAAGGAGTGGCTGGATAAATATGACAGAAGAAGAAGCTTGAAGTACCTTGAAAGTGGCACTCTCTCAGAACTTCTACATCTGCTGTCTTTCAATAAAGAATGTAGAATGAATTACATGAAAATAAGTACTGAAAAAATAAGAGTTATATCAATAGGAAGAAGAAAGAAGGCATTAAACATAGCTATACAACATCAAGTTATAAAGAAGTAACAAACTTTAATAACCAGGGAACAAAACTTTTGCAATCACAATCTCATAAAGAAATAGACATCTGATGCAACAAGGAAAAACCAAACATTAGAACAGTTGGCTTCAACACAGAGCAATACCTATTACCACCAAGAACATCTTATACAGAGTATATCCATTCCAATATTGTACAATCAATGCCAAACATGGTCACGTAGGTCTAAGCATAAAAGAAAGCTTATCACCACAGAGATGAAATGTCTGAGAAGAGCGCTTGGAATAACCAGAAAAGACAGAATCAGAAATGATTTTATAAGAGAAAGAGTAGGCATTGAACCAATCCTAAGCAACATACAGAAACAACAAATAAACTAGTTTGTCCATCTAGAAAGAATGCCACGTGCTTCCTTACCACACAAATTATATATTAAAAGAGGAGAAGGGAGATGAGAAAGTAGCAGACCTAGAGTTCGTTCGTTCGTTCGCTTTCGTCAGCTTTGACCTCTGACGAAGTCCCACCCACTCAATTTGTGGGACTGAATTTTGCGTGTAAAGTCTGTTTTTATCCCATTACAGGATGCCCCTCGCCATGCAGGCAGATTTACTCCGACTTCAGAGGTACTAATTTTTAGGGAATTAGTAAAACCCAGGTGTCCTCGCCAGGGTACGAACCCCGGCTGTTGCCGTGGTAAGCCAACCGCCTATCGATTGCGCTAACCGGACACCCAGACCTAGAGTAAGATGGACAGACAACATCAACGAAATGCTACAACTGCATCAATTGACAATGAGTGACGCTGCTAAAAGGGCGAGAACCAGAACACTGTATTTCCCTCGACACCCGAATGGGTACAAGAAGAAGTGAAGAAAGAGAGAAAGAAGAAAAGCACTCTCTCTCAATCCTACAATCACAAAGTTTGATTCTTGATTCTCTACTCACATGTAATACTGAATAGAGCTTCCATCTGTAGTAAGTGTGGGCAGGACTTTTGTTATCAAACAAGAATCTGAAAGCATCAATGTTGAATCTAAGGTCAAGCAGGACTACAGTAGCAGTGACATTAACAGTGAGTTACACATAAACACAATTATCTGTTAACCTAGGCAATGTCTATTTGGTTAGAGTAAACTATGAAATTTTACCTAATATAACTATTAATATATATATATATATATATACTGTTGCTATGTTAAACCATTCAAAACTATATCTGTTAGTGTGTCTAAGTTACAACATTTATCTATTTGGTTAAAGTTAAACTGAACATAAATATTAGTGTGGCTAAGATTAACTAACAAAAGTTGTATCTGTTAACACTAGTTAAACCTTTATCAGTTAGCCTAGTTATTGCATATAAATGCAACCTAGCAATCTAGTAGCTTGGTTAAGTCAACATAAGGAATTTTTTACCTATTTTTGTGGCACTATTAAACTATTTTTATATGTTATGTTTATATTCTTAAATGTTATGTAGAGCCAGTCTTACCATATGGATGCGAATCATGGACAACAGGACAACAGACAAGAAAATCATTGGAGTCTGTAGAAATGTGGTTTTACAGAAGAATGTTGAGAGTACCATGGACAGCTAAGAAGAGTAATGAAGAAGTTCTGAGAGAGGTCAAAGCAAAAAGAGAGCTAATTTCCAATGTTAGGAAGAAACAATCGTCATTTTTTGGCCATATAATGAGAAGAGAACAACTGGAATATATTGTAACAACTGGAAGAATTGAGGGACGAAGACATAGAGGGAAGCAAAGAGAAAAAATAACAGACAGCTTAAGAGAATGGCTTGGCAGAAGGTCAACAACAGAAATGATAAATAGCTGCCGAGATCAAAAGTTGTGGAGAGACATGATCACCTACTCCAGTAGGCCTGGTACTTGATGATGATGATGATTAAACTATTACAATCTATCAGTGTGGCTATCTTCATGTTAAACTATTTAAAACTATCAATGTTAGCATAGCTATGATAAACTACAGAAAATTATTCATGTTGCTATGATAAACTAATGGTGACTTCATCTGTTAATGTGACTAATGTTAAACTAAATAAAACTGTTAGGATGGCAAAGACTGACTAAATAAAATTATGACTGAATATGCCAAGCAAGAAAACTAATGAAATATTTATCCAATTTTGTATTCACAAAATATACAATGAAATAAACGTGATGGCTTGCCCCGTCATGGAAACAGATGTGATGGAAACTATGTCCTATAATGAAGTAATAATCAATATTTATAATTTTCTGAGTGAGCACAACAAATGAGACAGTTGCCAGTGAATGCCTGCATCATTGGCTTTCACTAAACCACAACAAGTAATTAAGCCCTATCCGCACCAACAAAAATTACTACCAAAATTTGACAGCTTAAAACATTTATATTAAATATTATCAGTTTGAAAGACATGCCTTCATTCATGGGAAAGAGACAGCAAGCTTTAAAAACTGCAGCAGTTATTGGCAAATAAAATGAATGATTTACAATAAAGGTAATAAAATATGATCTCTACCAAATATATTCTAATTAATATATTTCTTACCAAGGGGTTCAACACACTGGGGCACGGCCGTTTTTTGCAATTTTTTTTTTTAATTTGAAATAATAGTGAGAATATAAATTTTAATTGATCTACAGCCAAGAATGTTTGGACAATTTGCTCGGACAATCAAAAAAGAGGTTAAGTAAGAGAACCACAAGCAGTGGAAATAACTGTGAAAATAACGAAGTAAGCCATGAAAATAACGAAGTAAGCCATGAAAAATTGCTCCAGAGTTGAAAGTATTGGCCACCAGAGCCAATTGTTGCGGGTTACTTTATGGAATGTGTTAAGGAGCAAGTGACAGAGAACACTAAAATGATCATTTGTCGTTTAGGACGATGTCTGTTCAGGAAAGTTATATCCATAATGTTCACCCTAGATTATGATTCCATTGTAAAAATTTCCACCCCAAAATACAAACTTGAAATTTGACAGTTTGCTGCGGGCAAATCAGGAAATTAGTCACAAAGGGTTGTTTGATGTCAGCATATGACAGAGGAAATTTCCCTGGTCATAGAGAGGGGAAAAAAAAAAGAGAACATCGACCAATTTCTAGAAAATTTGTGATTTTTTTTTTTTGCATTATACAATTGTATCTCACAAAATGGTCAAAAATAATAATAATAATAATCCAACATCAATATAAACAAATCCAACAATCAGGGGTCACAGAGGGGATAATGTTTGACCATGGTACGGTTTTCAAATTTTGAAGATTTCATGTTTTGATGCGGTAATTTTAATAACAGTATCATAATATAGAGTTAATATAATTATAATATTTTGAGCATATTGAAGAAAGCAATTGGGAGGTCGCAGCTGTGAGGTAGGCATAGTTATAATATCTTGAACATCTCTCTCTTCTACCTTTTTAGCTCCCAGTGGAGCATAGGTCTTCAACAAACACTTTCCAAGTCGTTCTGTTTTTTGCCATTCTTTTAAGATCATTTTGAATATATTAAATAAAAATGTTGGGAGGTCACATTTACAAGAAAGGAAATCTGCTTACCTGAAGAAGGGATTGGTTAACTCCCTGTTCATGATCATAGCTTCAAACATTGGACCCTCACGAGTGACAAACTCGACCATGCGGTGAATCAAAGCCAAAAGTTGTCTGAAATCAAAATAACTCAACATGCCAGGATAGTCCACACTCTCTCACTCAGTAAATAATCTCTCTTCAACAACTCTATGATAGCTCACACACTCTCTCACTCAGTAAATAATCTCTCTTCAACAACTCTACGATAGCTCACACACTCTCTCACTCAGTAAATAATCTCTCTTCAAAAACTCTATGATAGCTCACACACTCTCTCACTCAGTAAATAATCTCTCTTCAACAACTCTATGATAGCTCACACACTCTCTCACTCAGTAAATAATCTCTCTTCAACAACTCTGATAGCTCACACACTCTCTCACTCAGTAAATAATCTCTCTTCAACAACTCTATGATAGCTCACACTCTCTCACTCAGTAAATAATCTCTCTTCAACAACTCAATGATAGCCCACACTCTCTCACTCAGTAAATAATCTCTCTTTAACAACTCAATGATAGGCCACACTCTCTCACTCAGTAAATAATCTCTCTTCAATAACTCAATGATAGCCCACACTCTCTCACTCAGTAAATAATCTCTCTTCAACAACTCTATGATAGCCCACACTCTCTCACTCAGTAAATAATCTCTCTTCAACAACTCAATGATGGGCCACACTCTCTCACTCAGTAAATAATCTCTCTTCAACAACTCAATGATAGCTCACACACTCTCTCACTCAGTAAATAATCTCTCTTCAACAACTCTGATAGCTCACACACTCTCTCACTCAGTAAATAATCTCTCTTCAACAACTCTATGATAGCTCACACTCTCTCACTCAGTAAATAATCTCTCTTCAACAACTCAATGATAGCCCACACTCTCTCACTCAGTAAATAATCTCTCTTTAACAACTCAATGATAGGCCACACTCTCTCACTCAGTAAATAATCTCTCTTCAATAACTCAATGATAGCCCACACTCTCTCACTCAGTAAATAATCTCTCTTCAACAACTCTATGATAGCCCACACTCTCTCACTCAGTAAATAATCTCTCTTCAACAACTCAATGATGGGCCACACTCTCTCACTCAGTAAATAATCTCTCTTCAACAACTCAATGATAGGCCACACTCTCTCACTCAGTAAACAATTTCTCTTCAACAACTCAATGATAGCCCACACTCTCTCACTCAGTAAATAATCTCTCTTCAACAACTCAACAACTCAATGATAGCCCACACTCTCTCACTCAGTAAATAATCTCTCTTCAACAACTCAATGATAGCCCACACTCTCTCACTCAGTAAATAATCTCTCTTCAACATGCTATGATAACTCACACTCTCACTCAGTAAATAATCTCTCCTCAATATGATAGCTCACACTCTCTCACTCAGTAAATAATCTCTCTTCAACATGCTATGATAACTCACACTCTCACTCAGTAAATAATCTTTCCTCAACATGCTATGATATCTCACACTCTCACTCAGTAAATAATCTCTCTTCAACATGCTATGATAACTCACTCTCTCACTCAGTAAATAATCTCTCAACATGCTATGATAACTCACTCTCTCACTCAGTAAATAATCTCTCTTCAACATACTATGATAACTCACTCTCACTCAGTAAATAATCTCTCTTCAACATGCTATGATAACGCACACTCTCACTCAATAAATAATCTTTCCTCAACATGCTATGATAACTCACACTCTCACTCAATAAATAATCTCTCTTCAACATGCTATGATAACTCACTCTCTCACTCAGTAAATAATCTCTCTTCAACATGCTATGATAACTCACACTCTCACTCAGTAAATAATCTTTCCTCAACATGGATAGCTCATTCTTTCATTTACTCATGCCTCTTCCTTCCTCTTTTCTTAACAAAAATTAATTTCAAGCACACACATGCATATGTGCATGCATGTGTGTGCGCGCACACACACACAATACTCAGATGTGATGGTGCCAAGCTTCAGTCAACTCTAAACCATTCACACACATGTACACCCACACCACATAAAACATTAGCAATTATTATCTACAAAATGACAATTAAAACAAGCCACTGCTTCAATGTTACAAATTAAAATTCAACAACCTACTGGATTCTTTCAGAAAACAAATCAACAAAGTGTATTTTCCTAGATTCAGACAAATTTCACTGACAAACCAAACATGATCCTCACTCCCCCTAAATAAAAAGAAAGTTTGTAACCAGATTTAAAGAAACTAAATAATAATGTCCTCATAGATGTTTGATCAATTCAACCTGGTTATTTATTTTAACAACCACCATATCTGGGTAAAGTATGAGGCTTGAGTCTGTGTCATAGCACTCGAGTTTACACCCATATTTGCTCAGCCGCCCATCCATAAGTGTTCGAAGACTTCTAGCTAGTGTCGCTTCAAGCATCAAAACAATGGAGGCAGCATTCCTCACCTTCCCAGAGTAATACCCTTATACCCATTTTTGCCAGTGGCTGGGTCAACCACAGGGGTATTTTTTTTCCCTAACCATGAGTACAATTCATACTACTTCCAGCAGGAATTGAACACAGATTGTCCGAATGTCTGTAGCCAAGTTGGGGGGTTTTCCCAACTAGGCTACCCACACCATATCTCTTATTGCACAATACTTTTCAATTCGTGAAATGCTGCGCTTATTATTCCTGATATCAATTTTTTTAAAGTCTGGCAATAGCTATAAATAATTTCGATGGAACACCATCCAGTCAAGGACACACGTGACAAATTTTGTTTTAAAACAATAACGACTGAGACTGTTTTAACTGTAAGGCCTTTTTTCTCTCCACTAATCCTGATCCATCACATATATGTATCCAA
Source organism: Megaustenia siamemsis (assembly GCA_032433765.1). Taxonomy (NCBI): domain Eukaryota; kingdom Metazoa; phylum Mollusca; class Gastropoda; order Stylommatophora; family Ariophantidae; genus Megaustenia; species Megaustenia siamemsis. The sequence continues at coordinate 7,699,868 of JAVIAB010000108.1, read as the reverse complement.
AACTCAAACGATATATGTTAATAAGCATTTCTGAACAAATTCAAATATGTTAGTATGTACTCTGTACCTAACATACAAATTATAATAAAGTTTTCACCCACTGCTTACATCACCCACACAGCTATTTTGATCAATTTCCTACATAAGAAAGCACACATAATATAATTTAAAATGTGCTTCATGAACTATAATACACTATATAAATACACAATTTGTGAAATCAATGTAGAAGCAATAAAAGATCTAACTATACAAAATGAGAAAACAAGAAAGTACCAGTAATTAAAATTAACCACACACACAAAATAGCATTATCTTTATTTTCCAATATAAAAACCCACATTATATTGTTAATGGTTAAACCAAAATAAAATTAAGTGACACAGAACTATTGGTAGAAGCATAACAAAAATGAATAGCACTAAAGAATAGAGAAGACAGAAATTTAAAAACTCGTGCAAATGAAAAGGAAAGCATGTCAAGAGGTGTAAATGTGGGAGCAGTGCAGAGGTTATGTGCCGACCTCATAAAAGAAAGATCATTGGTTCGTTCCTTGAAGGTCATTATGCTTCGGTAGTAAAATTACAATGCAACCAAAAGTGCATCTATAATCAGAAGGAGAAGGTGGTCAGCCACGTGATGAGAAGAAAGAACCACAGAATCATAAAGCAGGCCTTAAAAAATGGAAACAAACAAGAAAATAAGGCCAACCTCGAGACCAGTTGCAACAAGATTTTTTTTCTACTGACGTGCCTTTGTGGTTCACACAGCTTCATAAAATAAGGGTTGGAGATGCTCTCTGGGAATGTAGATAGGGTTGATATGGTGCTGATTATGCCACCACCAAGTACACCAATGCGCTGCCCGGGGCCCAAAAGGGGAGTAAAGAATAGCGGCGCTGTACTCTACCAGGCATGTTCGTAAGAGGCGAGAAAGGAGGGTTGGTCATGGAACTATCCCATACTGTTAAATAAAAGCTGAAAAAACTTCACAAACATGAAAGTGTTTGCCCACCTATGCTCCACTGGGAGCTAAAAAGGTAGAAGAAGAAGAAGTATACCAATGATTGCATGGCAACAAACATCATATTTTACAAATGCCAGTGACACAAGTGCTCTTGATGTTTCCTATGCTGAGACACATTCATGTAAACGAAGCGAAATGAATAGATGTTCACAAATTTATGGAACATCCAAGCACTGAGGGGTTCAGTGCTTCAAAACTTGTGTTAGAACTCAATGGGGGAAACTAATAAAGAAAGACAGATAAAATAAGATTTAAGTAAGGGTTTCTCCAACATCTTAAGATAAATGGACGATGTGATGTTATTTTCTCAATGACCAATAGCATATTTAATGGGTGATGTGGTCTGCATCTCACCAGGCAGGCTCCAATGTTTGCAAATAAATCTTGAGTGCTAATTTTCAGAGGCTCGGAGAATGCTAAAAACATGAGAGGAGAGAAGAGAAGAGAACTTCTAGAGGAGAGAAGTTATTGGACAGTAGAGAACTCACTGACCACTCAGTCATTGTAGCTTCTAGAGTAGAGAAGTTATTGGACAGTAGAGAACTCATTGACCACTCAGTCATTGTGGCTTCTAGAGGAGAGAAGTTACTGGACAGTAGAGAACTCATTGACCACTCAGTCATTGTGGCTTCTAGAGGAGAGAAGTTACTGGACAGTAGAGAGCTCATTGACCACTCAGTCATTGTGGCTTCTAGAGGAGAGAAGTTACTGGACAGTAGAGAACTCATTGACCACTCAGTCATTGTGGCTTCTAGAGGAGAGAAGTTACTGGACAGTAGAGAGCTCATTGACCACTCAGTCATTGTGGCTTCTAGAGGAGAGAAGTTACTGGACAGTAGAAAACTCATTGACCACTCAGTCATTGTAGCTTAAAGAGGAGAGAAGTTACTGGACAGTAGAGAACTCATTGACCACTCAGTCATTGTAGCTTCTAGAGGAGAGAAGTTACTGGACAGTAGAGAACTCATTGACCACTCAGTCATTGTAGCTTTTAGAGTAGAGAAGTTATTGGACAGTAGAGAACTCATTGACCACTCAGTCATTGTAGCTTCTAGAGGAGAGAAGTTATTGGACAGTAGAGAGCTCACTGACCACTCAGTCATTGTGGCTTCTAGAGGACAGAAGTTACTGGACAGTAGAGAACTCATTGACCACTCAGTCATTGTGGCTTCTAGAGGACAGAAGTTATTGGACAGTAGAGAGCTCACTGACCACTCAGTCATTGTAGCTTCTAGAGGAGAGAAGTTACTGGACAGTAGAGAGCTCATTGACCACTCAGTCATAGTGGCTTCTAGAGGAGAGAAGTTACTGGACAGTAGAGAACTCATTGACCACTCAGTCATTGTGGCTTCTAGAGGAGAGAAGTTACTGGACAGTAGAGAGCTCATTGACCACTCAGTCATTGTGGCTTCTAGAGGAGAGAAGTTACTGGACAGTAGAAAACTCATTGACCACTCAGTCATTGTAGCTTCTAGAGGAGAGAAGTTACTGGACAGTAGAGAGCTCATTGACCACTCAGTCATTGTGGCTTCTAGAGGAGAGAAGTTACTGGACAGTAGAGAACTCACTGACCACTCAGTCATTGTGGCTTCTAGAGGAGAGAAGTTACTGGACAGTAGAAAACTCATTGACCACTCAGTCATTGTAGCTTAAAGAGGAGAGAAGTTACTGGACAGTAGAGAACTCATTGACCACTCAGTCATTGTAGCTTAAAGAGGAGAGAAGTTACAGGACAGTAGAAAACTCATTGACCACTCAGTCATTGTAGCTTAAAGAGGAGAGAAGTTACTGGACAGTAGAGAACTCATTGACCACTCAGTCATTGTGGCTTCTAGAGGAGAGAAGTTACTGGACAGTAGAAAACTCATTGACCACTCAGTCATTGTAGCTTAAAGAGGAGAGAAGTTACTGGACAGTAGAGAACTCATTGACCACTCAGTCATTGTAGCTTCTAGAGGAGAGAAGTTATTGGACAGTAGAGAACTCATTGACCACTCAGTCATTGTAGCTTTTAGAGTAGAGAAGTTATTGGACAGTAGAGAACTCATTGACCACTCAGTCATTGTAGCTTCTAGAGGAGAGAAGTTATTGGACAGTAGAGAACTCATTGACCACTCAGTCATTGTGGCTTCTAGAGGACAGAAGTTACTGGACAGTAGAGAGCTCACTGACCACTCAGTCATTGTGGCTTTTAGAGTAGAGAAGTTATTGGACAGTAGAGAACTCATTGACCACTCAGTCATTGTAGCTTCTAGAGGAGAGAAGTTATTGGACAGTAGAGAACTCATTGACCACTCAGTCATTGTAGCTTCTAGAGGAAAGAAGTTATTGGACAGTAGAGAACTCACTGACCACTCAGTCATTGTAGCTTCTAGAGGACAGAAGTTACTGGACAGTAGAGAACTCACTGACCACTCAGTCATTGTAGCTTCTAGAGGACAGAAGTTACTGGACAGTAGAGAACTCACTGACCACTCAGTCATTGTAGCTTCTAGAGGAGAGAAGTTATTGGACAGTAGAGAGCTCATTGACCACTCAGTCATTGTAGCTTCTAGAGGAGAGAAGTTATTGGACAGTAGAGAACTCACTGACCACTCAGTCATTGTAGCTTCTAGAGGACAGAAGTTACTGGACAGTAGAGAACTCACTGACCACTCAGTCATTGTAGCTTCTAGAGGAGAGAAGTTACTGGACAGTAGAGAACTCATTGACCACTCAGTCATTGTGGCTTCTAGAGTAGAGAAGTTATTGGACAGTAGAGAACTCACTGACCACTCAGTCATTGTAGCTTCTAGAGGAGAGAAGTTACTGGACAGTAGAGAACTCACTGACCACTCAGTCATTGTAGCTTCTAGAGGAGAGAAGTTATTGGACAGTAGAGAACTCACTGACCACTCAGTCATTGTAGCTTCTAGAGTAGAGAAGTTATTAGACAGTAGAGAACTCACTGACCACTCAGTCATTGTGGCTTCTAGAGGAGAAGTTACTGGACAGTAGAGAGCTCACTGACCATTCAGTCATTGTAGCTTCTAGAGGACAGAAGTTATTGGACAGTAGAGAACTCACTGACCACTCAGTCATTGTAGCTTCTAGAGGAGAGAAATTGGACAGTAGAGAACTCACTGACCACTCAGTCATTGTAGCTTCTAGAGGACAGAAGTTATTGGACAGTAGAGAGCTCACTGACCACTCAGTCATTGTAGCTTCTAGAGGAGAGAAGTTATTGGACAGTAGAGAGCTCACTGACCACTCAGTCATTGTAGCTTCTAGAGGACAGAAGTTATTGGACAGTAGAGAGCTCACTGACCACTCAGTCATTGTAGCTTCTAGAGGACAGAAGTTATTGGACAGTAGAGAACTCACTGACCACTCAGTCGTTGTAGCTTCTAAAGGAGAGAAGTTACAGGACAGTAGAGAACTCACTGACTACTCAGTCCTTGTGGCTTCTAGAGGAGAGAAATTACTGGACAGTGGAGAACTCACTGACTACTCAGTCATTGTAGCTTCTAGAGGAGAGAAATTACTGGACAGTAGAGAACTCACTGACCACTCAGCCATTGTGGCTTCTACAGAGAAGTTACTGATCGTTAGAGAACTCACCGGCCACTCAGTCATTGTGGCTGCTAAAGTAGAGAAGTTACTGGTCAGGGTTAACATACATGAAGGCACGGAGCAGAGTCTACTGCAAAATGGGTGAGTACTTGTGGCGAGTATTTGTGGGGATGAAATAATGACTTGGAACACACATCACATGATGAACAACCATACTGCCATGAACATGTGACTACAAGCTGTATCAAATGTAGCTCTGAGACTGGTGCAATCATTCATCATCATCATCATAACATTACCAATTAAGGTAGTCATATTGCACACACACAATCAAATTATTTCGAACTCTTAAGCATACAATAAAACTATTTATTTGCCTACTCAACATGTCTTCTATTATCTAAGTCAGTGCTCTTCAACCTTTTTTCAACTCAGCACCCACTCTGGTTGGGAGCCGCAATAGCTCAGTGGTTAGTGAAATGGACTACAAAGGACAAGAGGTAGGGTTCGTTGCCAACCGACAGCTTCCGATTCACCCAGCCTTTAATGGGTACCGGATTTATTTTCCGAGAAAGTAAAGCGGCACTGGCATAATACTGACCACATTACCCCAAAAATCATGTGCCGAAGGTCTGTAAAATTTATGGTCACTAACGCCATATCCCTTATATGCCATTTGGCGAGAGACAAGAGTACATTTTTTTTTTTTTTTTTTTAAACCCACTCTGGTTAACTTCGGTCAGGTTAACATTTCCTTAATCCTGACAATATTTTATTTTAAAAAGTTTAATTGTGTAATTCGCATTTTTATGCCTTAACCCAGGTTACAGAGGGCTCATTGTAAAATTATAAGAGAGCTTACTGGTATATTTTTTTCACCATCCACTTCTATTTTTTGTAAGATGTTCGATCTTATCTAATAAGTCTCTGCCTGCCAATTTTGCTTCTCTTAAAGATGTTCTTTTTAGTATCTCTCTTCTTTTTCTGTATCCTGATGTTTCCCATTGAAGAGTCATGAAAAGAACCCACCATATTTCCCCCAAAATAATGTGCCAATAACAAATATAGGCACTAACACAATATTCCCTGATGGGGGCTCTTTACTTTTTTCTTTTTTTTTTCACTTTACATTAAAATTGTATAGCCTGTAGTTTTTCATATTGATTCTCTCATAAATCTAGGTTATTATATTTGAGATTGTTTCTAATTTGGCAAGGCGAGATAGGAAACCTGCCCAGGTTGAAGAGCACTGATCTCAGTATTCATCAAACTGTTCAGTCAGTACACAGAATTAATGGATTGTCCACAATAGAGTCAATTCTTTCAGTCTCACTCCAGTAAAAGTATATCTCCTTGGTCAAACACTTGGATTTAACAACATACAATTAAATGACTTGGGAATTGTGCCTTTCCTTTTCCTCACATTATCTGCCATTGTCTGCTTGTACGCTCATGACAACAAAGTACACATGATCATTTATACCCAAGGTGATGTATTAGAGGGCTTTTGTTGCCTTGCAATAGCCTTATGACAAAGTGTAGCTAAGAAACATACAATGCAGTCAGCACACTGGGCTGTGAAAATTCCACCCTAGTTCAACAGCAACTATGTTGAATGGGATTCAGTTTCCGGAGGGGAAAAGGGAGGGGAAGTGCTGGTTCATAAACTGGTAGTGAAGACCTGGATTTCACATGAATTTTGGTGGCTCAGTGAACTGTGTGTTCATTAATGATGAGAAGGGTCCAGGTTCAATTTCTAGTTGTAGTTAATTTCTTTTCAGACTGACAAAGCCTTATAATTCATCCAGCTTCAAAAAATGGGTACCAGAGGTATTTCTAGACAGTAATGGTAGCATGGCATGATAGAGACCACATCACACAAAAATTCACTGTTAGTCATTGGAAAAACATGGTCACTAACACCATATTCTCTATACATCTGCCAAAGCATGGGGGTAACCCAGAACCTTAGTTTTAAGAATTAAAAGATTATCCTAGAGGTGTGTTTTTGGCTTCAATCGTGACATACTCTAGAAGTTGACACCTCAGGTAATAAAAAATGAGCAGCTCAATAATTGGCTGGTGAACTAAGGTACACTTTGTGGTCACACTAAACATCTCAAATCAAATGCTTCTTCATCCATACGCTTGATGAAATCGCTCTGATGCAGTGTAGAGAACAGCATCCTTCAATGTGAAGACATACACAGAAGACAGAGAATATGTCCTGCACATTTACCAAGAGGGTAAACAGGGACTTGAGAGTAAAGCTGCAAACATCATAATCTGAAGAATATGTTGAGGGTGAAGATGTTGCACTGCTCCATTACTGCCAGAGCTCATAAATCACGTATCTAGCAGGCACATAGCATTTAGTTAACTGACTACATTCAATTCCACAAACAGGCTGCCTATTATTCTGTCTTTCAGCTGTATTTTATTCATTAGCATGAATGCTATTAGTCACTTGTTTCTTATCATGATTTGATTTTATCTTTTCCCATGTAGATATACAAGAGATATAAGTGACAATCAAAACTTCAATTGCTACACTTTACATAAATGGATGTAAATATTAAATACAAATATATACAATCAAATGCTCGTATATATAAGTTCCGGTCTGTCATTTTACACAGAACAGGACTCAGATCTGTAACATTTACACAATTCATTTCCAAGAAAATAAACAAAATACAACCACACAAAATTTCTATTCAAAAAAAAGGTACAAATATTGTAATTATTTTCTATCTACATGAGTTGGTGTATTCCTGTTGTCCTTGCATGCCAAGGTCAGCTAATCCATCATCCAGATGTGCCATCTCTCTCCCAGACTGAGTTGTGAAAGCTACTGCCATGTACAAGAGACTTACAAATTTTTAACCAGAGAAAATCACTTACATTTCACAGCTTCGTAATGAGATGTGATCATTTTAGCTCCAAGCTATGAATAATGAACTTAGGAAGGATAGCCACAGACTGGATGGACTTTGTTGTTGCCCTATAAAATACTATACGTTACTGATTGCTTTGTCGGTCTGTGATCACAGCAGGAAGAAGTTACAAACAGGCATATTGAGAAATTATGAGATGACAAAAAAAATTGCTAGTAAGACATCAACAACTTGCGCTGCCCATCTAGAAAGGCAGAAAATAAAGTGGTTCAGCCACCTTACATGAATGGAATCAAACCAACCTACAACAAATGAAGATCTGGCTTCAGGGTAAGAGAAAGACCAAGAGCATATAGACATGATATAAATTGTGCAATGGGCCAGACTAACTACACTCATACAACATCCCTGGCATAAGTTATAATACAGGAGTTTGACATGAAAAGTGACAAGACAACTTCTAAAATGTTTGTTAATGTGGACATTCTCCAACATTGTGTATAAGGAACAAGCAAAGATAATGCTAGTAAAAGGGTTGGAAGTAGAAGCAGTGGGGACAACTTTTGTTTAGGAATATATAGATCTAGTACCTTGGCTCAGTGGTCAGCTGACTGCTTGCACAGTCAACCAAACCTGATAAGATCCTACTTCACTTCCCTGTAGGGGCCTGGAAATAGACTAATCAGTCAAGGCAAGCAAGTTTGGATTAAAGAAGATGGTAACCTGGTACTAAAAAATGCCTAACTGATGTCAGATGTGCCGCAAATTGAAGCTTGATGTAAACTACAGCACAACAATCTACACCCACTTAATGGCATTGTATGGGCAGACAGCAAAGAGCAGTAGTTATTGGGCTGGAGAAGACATGGAGCAATTTTGAGAGAATGACACCAGACAGAACAACTTGGAAAGTGTTTGTTGAAGGCTTGTGTTCCACAGGGAGTTAAAAGGTAGAAGAAGAAATAAAACCACTAAATTCTTTCAAGTGCTTATCTAACTTAAAAATGAAAAACCCTAAGCCCTATAAGTGCAGAATGTGGCAGTTGGCTGACAGTACATGAACCAAATTATTCTAGTAAATCTCCATCATGAAAGTGGCACCCTAGATCCAATGAAGCAAATTGATCACATCAACATTACACAGAGCTGTCAACATTTTCTCCTTCATTTGGATCATAAGCCGCTGAAAACAATACAAAAATGACCGCTAGCAACTTGCTTTGTTTCATTTTTCATACTACACATATGGCAGCCGAGGCACAGATATTGGTTGGACAGAGAGAAAAACAGCTATACCTTTCTGTAGGGATTACCACTTTCACAACTGCATTCGCTAAGGTCTGCAGAAATGGCGTTTGAAAAAGACAAACAGAACGGTTAAGGTTTTTTAAGAATTTACACAAGAGGGAAATAAATATGAATTTAAAACAACATACACTTCTGAATTAAATAATTAACTGATGCAAACTATTTAACAAATGACTACTCGTCCAGAAAATAAATGACAAAATTATTATTAAATAATATTGAATGCTTAAAAAAAATAATTTAATGTCTGAAAATAAGTGCTGTCTGAAAATTACTGCAATTACCTACAATTTTCTTCTACTCACTCAAAATTAATGCTATTACAAACATATTTCTTCATTACCCAATCTGTTTTTTTTTAAAAGAAAAGGTACCGTGAAATCTTAGTATAAATACTTAGATTATAAAAACATAAAAAATAAACTATATAATTTGAAAATAACTAATTAAATAAACTAAGATAAAGCGAGGTGGCATATGTAGGATGGAAGACATCAATAACCATAAGATAACAGGAAATAATGAGGGTAAGAAAAAATATGGAAGAGTCAAAGGACAGATTGATCAGCTTCATAAATTAATTGAAACAAGTAGAAAAAAAGATATATGAAGTGTTGGCATTCTTAATTAACAGAAGTTTGTTTGAAGATTTCATTATCAGTAAGAATCATTTAAGCAAAGATTTGACAATGACAATCATTTGAGCAAAGATTTTACCTTGACAATCATTTGAGCAAGGATTTGACCTTGACAATAATTTGAGCAAAAGATATGACCATAAATGCCAAAAGGCATGAAAATCAAGTGAACAAAGATTTGACCATGACAATCATGTAAACAAACAGATTTGTTATTTTACCTACCTTTTCATCAATCACATGTTAATTCATCAAATGTTGTTAAATGCTGAAATAACTGCACCAATTATGGAACAGAAAATGATAGCTACAGAAGCATTAATCTTTTTTAATAAAAAAAATATTACAGAAAATATTTTAGTGGGGTTTAATTTGTTTGTGTTAAAGGTTAGGATGGCTTTGTTACCTTGTCCAGTTCATCAGGGCATTCTGGCAAGACGTGTAGCTGGCCAGTGACGTAATCTTTATCCTTCTTTCGCTTTATCTGGGCATTAAAGGGCAGACCAGATGGAGGAGGGGGCTGTGTCAGCTCAGCAAGGGCAGGAGGTATGTAGACTGGATGTGGAGGAATGGGCACAGCCTTCCCCCAGCCAAGCTTCATCTCAAAGCCACTTATCTCTTTGCCTGAAACAAATATTATTGCACTTATTATAATTGGAGAAACTTATTCATGCATCGTGTACAATGCCTGCTGCATAGGCGATCATGCTGCTCAACAACTTTCTACCTATAAAGTTCTTTATCAATTTCTATCACACCATTTTCTTAAATTGTTTTGTATCTTTACTTTTTTATTCATTCACCAGCTTTGACCTCTGATGAAGTCCCCAGCGCCTAGGAAATGAATTTTTTTGTGTTAATCCGTTTTTCCCTGGCAGCCATATGCACAGGGGTCCCTCGCAGCACAGGCAGATAACTCCATCTTTGGAGGTACTCATATTTTTTCCATCCATGAGTAATTAAAGTTCTTCAATTCAGATGTTCCGGGACTTGAACGAACAACCTCTCTGTTTTGAGGCCAGAGTCTTGCCTTGAGACCAACCAGTCCCTCGTATCTTTTCTGTTTCCTTTTATCTGTTTTCCCTCAATTTTTCCAGTTGTCATATTATATTCCAGCTGTTCCCTTCTCATATGTTGCAGCCAAAAACAATTATTATAACTTTTTCCTCCCAATGTTTAATATGCTTTCTTGTTGCTTTAGCCTCTTAGAGCATCCTCAGATTCTTTATACCCGTCCATGGTATTCCCAACATTCTTGCGTTAAATCATATTTCTGTAGTCTCCAATGATTTTCTTGCCTATTATCTAATTATCCAGGATTCACTTCCTTATGTCAAGATGGGCTCCACATAATAAAGAACACTTTTTTCTTATCTCCATTACCAAAGATAAACTGTATATTATGTTTTACAATCTGTGGAATGGAATGCAACTTCAATGCACATCTTTATTCTGTTGTACATCTACTATCAGAAAACTTCATCCCCCAACATTTGGGTTCACTGAGCTGTTTTAAAGACTGCCTCATTAACTTTCAATGTGCATTTTGAGAAAGTCTTTTTCTGTGTTGCAAGCATATCTTTTTATTGCTGAATAAGGCCTTTATTTTTGCCTTCCATCAGCCCTTTGATGTCAGCCACTTTCTGCAGCTCATTTTCACAATGCGTCATTATTGTATCTCAGGTTGTTTATATTCAAATCATTAACTGATATTCAAGATATCTCCTTTATGGATCTTAGTCATCATCATTGAGTACCGTCTCCGCAACGAAGGTTGGCTACCATGGAGCGCCATTCTGCTCTATCTCTTGCTTTGATGGTGCAGGTTGTCATCGGCTGATTTGTCCATCTTTTGATGTTACTCGTCCATGTTAATCTTGGTCTGCCTCTGCCTCTTTTACCTTGTATTTTCCCCTCCAGGATTACTTTCAGTAGGCTGTTGTGTCTTTTAACATGGCCCAAGAATCACATTTGTCTTGTTCTAATTGTGTTCAGAAGTTCTCTTTTCATTTTTAGTTGCTTTAAGACTTCATTGTTTGTTTTCTTTTCCTTCCATCCAATTCTACCTATTCTTCTATATATCCACTTTTCAAAGGCTTCAATTCTCTGTTCTGTTTTCTTGTCTAATGTCCATGTTTCAGCACCATATAGGAATATTGAGAAGATGTAACATTTTGCTATTCTTAGTTTTAGCTCTGGTGTTATTTGTTTTGATGTTAGTATGTCCTTCATGACATTAAAATTACTTTTTGCCATTCCTATTCTTTTGTTTATTTCAGTTGTACATTTTCCATCACTGGTTATAGTATGTCCAAGGTAGTTATAGTTCTGAACTGTCTCAAGGTCTATTCCTTCAATTTTGATATCCACTTGTGGGTTTTGAGTATTTTCTTTGTTTATGATCATAGTTTTAGTCTTTTTGATATTCATATCTAGTCCATATTCTTTGCTTGTCATGTTTATTTCATTAAGTAATTGTTGTAGGTCTTTAGGATTTTCTGCTAGTAGTACAGTATCGTCAGCATATCTTAGGTTATTGATTATCTTTCCATTAATTTGTAGGCCTGGCATCTCTATGATGTTTTTAAAGATTTGCTCAGTGTATAGATTGAACAAGCTTGGTGATAGGATGCATCCTTGTCTTATTCCTCTTTTTATATCAATGGGTGTAGAGAACTCTTTGTTATATTTTATTATTGCTGTTTGCTCCCAGTATAGATTGCATATTAGTCGTATATCCATGTCATCTAGATGTATCTCTTTTAGGCATTCTATAAGTTGTTTGTGGTGTACTCTATCAAAAGCTTTGGTGTAGTCTATGAAGCAGGCATATATTGGTTTGTTTACTTCTGTGTATTTTTCGATTAATGTTCTCATGCAGAATATGGCTTCTTTTGTCCCGCTATTTTTCCTAAATCCAAATTGCTGCTCATCTAATTCAGTATTGATTTTATTCTGAATCCTTCCTTGTATAACTTTTAGCAAGATTTTTGTAACATGGCTCATTAGGCTTATTGTTCTAAAGTCACTGCATTCAACTGCTCCATTCTTTTTAGGCAATGCAATGAAAGTTTATGTTTTTAGTTCATTTGGTATGTATCCTGTGTGGTATATGTCGTTGCATATGTCTGTAATCACTTCAATGCCAAAATCTTCTAGTGCCTGTATCATCTCTATCTGTATGCTGTCAGGTCCTTTTCATTGTTTTTATAGCTTTTTCCACCTCAGATTTTAAGATTTTATAGCCTGATGTACATTTTATAACTGGTTTCTTGTCCCTTTGATCATGAAATAGTTCTGTTATATATTCCTGCCATCTATCTATGATATCCTTATTGTCTGTTAGCATTTTTCCTTTTTTGTCTGCAATGCATCCACCTTCTGTGGCTTTTTTATTTTTATTAGTCATTCTCTTTATTTCTGTGTGCATTCCTCTTAGGTCTTGTTTGCTTTCCATAGTTTCTATTTCTATACATTTTTGGCTGAGCCAGTCTTCTTTTGCCTTTTTGCACATTATGCGTACCTCATTATCTATTTTATTGTATTGGGCAGCGTTCTTCGCTTGTCTCCTTTCTTCCATTTTTTCTAAGATGGTATTAGTTATCCATTTTTGTTTTTTGTTCTTTTCTCTTTTGGGTCTTAGTAACTGGTGGAATAGTGGTTGATTAACCTTTCGTCTGCTGTTGCACCAGTTTCCTTCTTTTTTGAATCGTGTTGTGGGGGTGAATTTAGGCACATTCTTACATTACAATTTCTATGTAAAAGTAAACAAAATTTGCCATCATTTCAATTTTTGTTTCTGGAACATGGCCGATTATAACATCAAATTTGTGTTTAAAAATTGTTGTCAAAACCTAATCGCTCTGATCCACTTCTGTTCTTCATGAAGATTATGTGGAAAGTGATTTAACCCTAGATTATGATATAGTAGAAATTACCAAACCAAAACACAAATTCTTCCAAATTTGACATTTTACCGTAGGTAAACATCTTTCCTCTCCATGTACCTTCCTAATTACTACTTTTAGGTGAAACCCTGAGTGTTTGATTTGTTTCTATTGATGTAGGACCTTTTTTTTCCCACGTTTCGTGAGATACAACCTGGTATAATGGAAATTTCAATTTTCAAGAAATTGATAGTTTTTAGTAGGGAAATTTAGTTGGTCGTTGCCGACATCAAAACAACCCTTTGTAACTTGGGAAACATAGCGAATAATGCTATGAGATAGCCAAACATACTGTAACGGACTTATGGCGACTGCACCAATAGACATTGTAACACATCCAGTCCATGAGGTCAAGCTCAGGTCATAAATTAACCTAAACCAGGAAATCTCAGTCCCTGTGTCTCGCCTAGTGTGAACACACAGCTGTGTTGTCAAAAGTTCAGAGAAATTACTATTTTTAGAACACCTAATGTTACATTTAGTTGACAGTAATGAAACGTGTTCTATTCAATTTAGGAGTGATAAAGTGATAGTTATTTGATATCACGTGATGGACATACTGCTTATTTCTGGAATGATTTTTTTTTTAACATCAGACATCAATGTTCATCATTATTTGGATTTGTTTGTACACATGAGTACCTACCTTTTTTTTTTTTTTTTTTTTTTTTTTTTCACACATTTTTTTTGGTCATTCTAACTAAAAGATTATTGATGAATGTGCTAACACACATATAATAATAAGTCTTGGTTGTTATGTAAATTCATTCAATTCTCATTTTAAATTAATTTTTTTTTTTTTTTTTTTTTTACATTTAGCCATTATTTTTTAATAGCTTTATAAAAGTTAGTATGTCGCCTTTTGAGATTTTTTTTTTTATCATGGGTAGTTATATTATACCCCTTAGTTCGGAAGAGAAGTTGTTTAACTTATTATGATACAGTATCACCTACAACTTAAATCACAAAGGAGAGTAGAGAGAAAGAAAATTTTAAATAGTAGGTAATAATCCTGCAATAATATAAATGTTGATTTTTAAAAAATAAAAACACAGGCACTAAAACATATCATGAACAAAGAAAAAAAAAGGCCAAAACAGATACGAAGTTAATTTGCTTCCTTGAGCATGTAATCACTCTTGCCATCTTGTAGACAATTAAACTTGATCCTATTATGAGGTAAGTTAATTTGTATTATTTTTGTATATATATTTTTTACATGTTCTATAATGTGCAATTTGTCTTGAGGAAGGTCTTTGACTGCTTTGATATGTATTACACTACATAAGAGCTTTGAATGTAAACATTTACGGCTAATTTGTGCTGATAACCAACATGTCCAACATTTATCAACATCTAATGTTTCAAGTACCAACATTTTATACAGAATGAGAGGAAGAGTGATTCTCTGTTCCATGATTATCAATCATTAACCCCTTCCCTCCCACTGACATATTTTCATCCATCATAAAACTGTACTGAGTACCAAAGACAAATACATGTCTTCACTTTAAAACAATACAGTTCATTTGCTAGCTTGCGTTCGCCCGATGACTAAAGGAGTATACCTCTTTATCATCCGCCCTTAGAAGGATGTTAAGTGGGCGTGTCTGCATTGTGTTGTGGTTTGCAGTATAACTGTGATATTTGCGCCTTTAGGCCCAATACATCCGACGTCAGCACAACATTTTTGAGTACCTGGTTGTCTTTCCTCTACTATCCCTACTCACTTGGCCAGACTGGACAGGTTAGTCTGTTACTAGAGGCACCACAGAGAGGTGGAGCAGGGTCTGGGTGGTGCTGGTTCACCGATCCTGGCGTAAGCCATCATCTGTGATACAGTTCATTTTACAAAGAATGTAACCAATAATTAATGCCACAATTTCCCTCGATTCATCAAGGAGACTTTAAACATGACAACAGAAGAAGTGGGAGATCTGGCTAGAGACAGAGAATTTTTCAGATGGGCCGTGGTGAATGCAAAGTTCTTCAAAGGACATGCGACCTAATATTGATGACATGTGGTACTTAATTTGTAATAAAGTCGAGTAGTGAAGGGGTTAAAGTCCAAATGTTAAATGTTACAAGATAACTAGAGCTTCTTATTAATAATACAAATAGCAAACATAAACTATGCTTGTCTGCTAATGAAACAAACATATCCATACTTACCCTTGAGAGCATTCATAGCCCGCTCCCCATCTTTTCTGTTCATGAATGCCACAAAGCCACAATTTCTGCCTCGAGAACGCTCTTCTTCTGTTCTCGGCCACATGATCTTCACGCTGGCGAGAGGACCATACTTGCCAAAAATCTCACAAAGCTCTTTTTCTGTCATCTATGATTAGATTCAGCAGCAGACATGGTTACGCTCATCAATTCATAGACAAAATAAAAACATGGAACTATAAATGATGACACTATTTGTTTCTGGTATAACATCAACAAAATTCTCTATAGAAGAATTAACCAAACTGACAAAAACAGACTGACTGTTAAATGATGCACGTGAGTTCAGTGCAGCTAAATCTAGCTCTATCCACAAATGAAACATCAAAATGTTTTGTTTTATTTTTCCCAAAACATCTGGAACTGGGTACAACATTTGAAAACGCTGATGCAAAATTTTTTGGACAAAAATAACTTTCTTGTTTGAAAAAAAAAACACAATTTTTTATTTCAATTTAGTTTCCGAGAGAGGAGAAAAAATGTTCTTGGTTGTTTCTGACTTCTTGACTCCTCAAAAAATATTCACATCCATTTTTGCTGCAAATCTCCAAGCTATAACAACTTCACATTCACACTACACTGTAAGTCACATTACAGTGGTTTTGATGTATCCTTCTTCAGGTCAAAAGAAAACACACTGTAGTCTATGTCTGAAGGTTACAGAAATTCTGTGAAAACACATGTATACAAGAATCAAGTCTTTGGTGTCTGATGAAATCCGACGTAGACATATATTCTAAGAAGTCTCTGTGCTGATGTTGTAACACGGTAAAATACACAAAAAGACAATGAAGCTTCATCATGGAGTCTTACTTTGGGGTTGATGTTTCCAACGTAAATGTTGGTGGTATTCTCATCACCAGTTTCTCCTACACCTGGGAATAACAATATTGATAAATGATAAATAATACACACACACAGTTTTAACAGATAGATTTTTCATACAGAAAAGACACAACAACGAACAAGATGAATGATAAATAATACACACACACAGTTTTAACAGATAGATTTTTCATACAGAAAAGACACAACAATGAACAAGATGAATGATAAATAATACACACACACAGTTTTAACAGATAGATTTTCCATACAGAAAAGACACAACAACGAACAAGATGAATGATAAATAATACACACACACAGTTTTAACAGATAGATTTTTCATACAGAAAAGACACAACAACGAACAAGATGAATGATAAATAATACACATACACAGTTTTAACAGATAGATTTTTCATACAGAAAAGACACAACAACGAACAAGATGAATGATAAATAATACACACACACAGTTTTAACAGATAGATTTTCCATACAGAAAAGACACAACAACGAACAAGATGAATGATAAATAATACACACACACAGTTTTAACAGATAGATTTTCCATACAGAAAAGACACAACAACGAACAAGATGAATGATAAATAATACACACACACACAGTTTTAACAGATAGATTTTTCATACAGAAAAGACACAACAACGAACAAGATGAATGATAAATAATATACACACACAGTTTTAACAGATAGATTTTCCATACAGAAATACACAACAACGAACAAGATGAATGATAAATAATACACACACACAGTTTTAACAGATAGATTTTTCATACAGAAAAGACACAACAACGAACAAGATGAATGATAAATAATACACACACACAGTTTTAACAGATAGATTTTCCATACAGAAAAGACACAACAACGAACAAGATGAATGATAAATAATACACACACACAGTTTTAACAGATAGATTTTCCATACAGAAAAGACACAACAACGAACACGATGAATGATAAATAATACACACACACAGTTTTAATAGATAGATTTTTCATACAGAAAAGACACAACAACGAACAAGATGAATGATAAATAATACACACACACAGTTTTAACAGATAGATTTTCCATACAGAAAAGACACAACAACGAACAAGATGAATGATAAAAAATAAAATAATTTCAATAATGAACAAAAACCATAAGCTATAACCAGAAGTGGGTTGAATGTGAACACTTCAATGTGTAATTACATCATCATGTGCCATACCGGTTGACGTAGGCGATCATATCCTTCCAC
The DNA here is from genome assembly GCA_032433765.1 of Megaustenia siamemsis. NCBI lineage: Eukaryota > Metazoa > Mollusca > Gastropoda > Stylommatophora > Ariophantidae > Megaustenia > Megaustenia siamemsis. The sequence goes on along the minus strand of JAVIAB010000108.1, from coordinate 7,682,170 downwards.
AATCTTCTATCTACAGTGCATCATATCAATTCTGTTGTTGACCGTTTTCTATGCCGTGACACCAAGCTATCCACTATTTTCTCTCTTTGTCGTCCACACTTTCTCGTTCCTTTTATTTTGCCAGTTGTAACCAAGTATTCCAACTTTCCTCTTCTTATGATGCGCCCGAAAAATGTTGATTGTTTCTTTCTGATGTTTTTTAAGTAGCTACCTGTTAGTGTCTGCCTCTTTGAGAATTTCCTCATTGGTCTTTTTAGCTGTCCAGGGAACTTTCAACATTCTTCTGAGAAATCCCATCTCTGTGGCATTTAATCGTCTTTTGTAATTTACAAGTAAGGCTTAAAATACCCAGAGGCACCTGAGCTAAGAGTGCTCAAGGATAGCTGACTATTCTCATCAAGAGGCACTTGAGCTAAGAGTGCTCAAGGATAGCTTACTATTCTCATCAAGAGGCACCTGAGCTAAAAGTGCTCAAGGATAGCTGACTATTCTCATCAAGAGGCACCTGAGCTAAAAGTGTTCATGGATAGCTGACTATTCTCATCAAGAGGCACTTGAGCTAAAAGTGCTCAAGGATAGCTGACTATTCTCATCAAGAGGAACTTGAGCTAAAAGTGCTCAAGGATAGCTGATTATTCTCACCAAGAGGCACTTGAGCTAAAAGTGCTCAAGGATAGCTGTTTATTCTCACCAAGAGGCACCTGAGCTAAAAGTGCTCAAGGATAGCTGATTATTCTCACCAAGAGGCACCTGAGCTAAAAGTGCTCAAGGATAGCTTACTATTCTCATCAAGAGGCACCTGAGCTAAAAGTGCTCAAGGATAGCTGATTATTCTCACCAAGAGGTACTTGAGCTAAAAGTGTTCATGGATAGCTGACTATTCTCACCAAGAGGTACTTGAGCTAAAAGTGTTCATGGATAGCTGACTATTCTCACCAAGAGGCACCTGAGCTAAAAGTGCTCATGGATAGCTGATTATTCTCACCAAGAGGTACTTGAGCTAAAAGTGTTCATGGATAGCTGATTATTCTCACCAAGAGGTACTTGAGCTAAAAGTGCTCATGGATAGCTGATTATTCTCACCAAGAGGTACTTGAGCTAAAAGTGTTCATGGATAGCTGATTATTCTCACCAAGAGGCACCTGAGCTAAAAGTGCTCATGGATAGCTGATTATTCTCACCAAGAGGCACCTGAGCTAAAAGTGCTCAAGGATAGCTGATTATTCTCACCAAGAGGCACCTGAGCTAAAAGTGCTCAAGGATAGCTGATTATTCTCACCAAGAGCACAAAAACACAAAACACAGTTGATCAAAATCTTGCTTGGAGACAAGGAGTTAGGCAACAACAGAGCTGACAGTGACTCCTAGCTGATGGCTTGCGCCAGGATTTGTGAACCAGAACCATCCAGTACTTAGGGCACCTCTGCATGGTACCTCTAGTAATAGACTAATGAGTCTAGTCTGGCCAAGTGATTAGGGATCGAAGAGGGAAGGCAACTCCAGACTCAGAAATACTGTGCTGAAGTTGGATGTGTTGGGCCAAAAGACACAGATAAACCACAGCACAATGCATCTATGCCAACTTAACATCCTTTTAAGGATGGATGACAAAGATCACTTTCCCAAGAAAGAAAGAAAGAAAGAAAGAAAGGAAGAAAGAAAGAAAGAAAGAAAGAAAGAAAGGAAGAAAGAAAGAAAGAAAGAAAGAAAGAAAGAAAGAAAGAAAGAAAGAAAGAAAAGATCCCAATCGACGGCTTCCGGGTTCACCCAGCCTTAAATGGGTACCGGATTTTTTCTGTGAAAGTAAAGCAGCACGGCGTAATATCAACCACATTACCCCAAAAATCTTGTGCCGAAGGTCTGTAAAATTTATGGTCACTAACACCATATTCCCTATACACCGCAACTTCACGTGACGGTGGTACTTTACGTTTTTTTTACTATTTACCTAAGCAAATTTAATTGCTTTTAAATTTAATTATCTATCACGACAAGCAGTAAACTAAGGCTACTTAATACAAATTAAAAATGAGCCACATTATATGGTTCAAAGGCATGGCTGATTGTATCTATCTCAATAAACACCAAATTAATACCCCTAAATACTTAACATCAAATCATGTATTTACGAAACTATCGTAAAATTTACTGAACAAAACCCTTGTACAACTTAGAGAAATAATAATTTTAATTGATCTTTAGGTAGAAATCATTGGAACAATTACACTTTGGAAGAACTGCTGTTTACAAAACATTGGAAACAGTTAAGGAGTACAAACAGAACAAACATTAACATTATGTGCACAACACATAGATTTTCAACACAAAACGTATATTCATTTCATTTCTCTTGAACTTGCAGGACAAAGTAACAGACTTTTTGTGAGAGACCAAAAACAACTGAATACTCTCGATACACAAGACATGCACTATGATGGAACCAATGGGAACAGAGAGAACAGAAAAGGTCCAGCAATATATTGAGAAGAAATCATAGAAATTCTCAAATGCAATGGTCAGTACTGGAGGGAAAATAACAAAATGTCCAAGAATAGGGATTTTTTGTTTCATTCGCCAGCTTTTACCTCTGACGAAGTCCCTAGAGACTAGGAAATGAATTTTTTTGCGTGTTAATCCATTTTTCCCTGACAGCCGCGCGCACAGGCAGATAACTCAGACTTCAGAGGTACTCATTTTTTTTCCGTCGATGAGTAAGTGACGATTCAAGCCGGGCCTCACTGCTGAGACTAAGGGTGGTTGCCGCAGAGAGAAATCATAAATAAAAATCCCAACCGGTGTAGCTGGGATTTGTTACCACAACCTCTCTGTCTCGAGGACGGTGTCTTGCCTCAAGACCAACCATTCCCGCCCAAGAATAGGGATGGATAGAGAGACTCTACCACAAAAGTCCTCACATATGATGTGTGTGAAGGTTTTTCTAAGAAAGGAGGAGACAGTAATAAGTTTCCTTGACCTGGAGGGCGCATATAACTGAATGGAGCATTCTTCTTCTTCTTCTTCTATCCTTCCTCTGTTGCCGTTGGCGTCGAGGGGAGAAACAAATTGCGATTCTTTGCTCTTCTGTTGGCATCTTCTGATGTTATTCCTCCTAGTGACTCTAGTATTCCATTTATCCATCTCTTTCTCGGTCTTCCTCTTAATCTGACGTTTTCGTAGCGTTTGTTTATGGCTCTTTGATTCATTGTTAGTTCTTTCTGTCTTGTTATGTGGCCGAACCAATTTATCTGTTGTTTCTTTATGTATTCAATGGCTGGTTCAATTTCGAGTTTCTTCCTCAGGTCAGTGTTTCTTACTCTGTCCCTTAAGCTGTTTCCTGTCATTCTTCTGACACATTTCATTTCTGTGGTCGTTATCTTTCTTATTGTTCTAGAGTCCAGCGTCCAATTCTGGCACTGATAGCACAGAGTTGGTAGAAAAATTGATTTGTATATTGCCCTTTTCGCTTCCGTAGTTATTGCTTTGTTTTTCAATAGTGTTGATACTTGGCCTATAACTTGGCATGCTTTGTTACACCTTATATCTATCTCTGTTTCTTGGTTATTGTAATGGAGCATTGCACTCTAATATTACACATGATGGTCATGAAGGTAGATCCATGGATGTCTGGCACTGAGATTTGGATCCTCGTCCTCAGAGGACTTATAATGACAGGCCTCCCGCAGGTTCTCTACTCTACTCGTCCTCGGAGGACTTATAATGACAGGCCTCCTGCAGGTTCTCTACTCTAACTGGCGTTGTTCAACATTTATACTGCTAGTCTCACACAGACACAGTTGGGTGGACTAGGTCGCAACCATACATATGCGGATGGCATTTTGGTTTACATTCAGGTTAGGAGCTGTAATGAAATCACTCAGAAATTGCAGACCACGATTGATCAAATCAGTGACTGGTTTGGCGGTAACAGGGATGTGATCAATCCTGGCAAAGCCAAGTTGCTCTGGTGCTCACTGAACAATCACATTGTGGAGCTGCCTACTCTGGAGTACAATAGTATGCACATTGAAAGAGTCCACAGCTTGAGGTAGTTTAAGATCTCTTTTCACAGATCACTGTCCTTCAACCATTATATAAACAGCGTTGTCCAATCTGCCAGGAAAGGAGTGAATGCTGTAAACGTTATAGCAAGGTCTGGTTTCCATCAACAAACGCTATTCCTCTGAATGCAGTCACTGGTTTTGTCAGTCAACAACTATGGGCTGAGCTTCTTACGCTATCTCACACTCAGTTAGCTAAGTTGGGATGCACCAAGGACACGTCAATCTTAGCTATATGATTCCTGTTAGATGTTCCAAGCATTCAAGCATGACACGAGTACACGCAAATGAAAGCGTGCCTGGGTGTGACAAGTAACAAAATATGTCCACTGCTACCAGAATAATAGTCAAATGAAAGTGTGCCTGGGTGTGGCACGTAACAAAATATATCCACTGCTACCAGAATAATAGTCAAATGAAAGTGTGCCTGGGTGTGGCATGTAACAAAATATGTCCACTGCTACCAGAATAATAGTCAAATGAAAGTGTGCCTGGGTGTGACAAGTAACAAAATATGTCCACTGCTACCAGAATAATAGTCAAATGAAAGTGTGCCTGGGTGTGGCATGTAACAAAATATGTCCACTGCTACCAGAATAATAGTCAAATGAAAGTGTGCCTGGGTGTGGCATGTAACAAAATATGTCCACTGCTACCAGAATAATAGTCAAATGAAAGTGTGCCTGTGTGTGGCATGTAACAAAATATGTCCACTGCTACCAGAATAATAGTCAAATGAAAGTGTGCCTGGGTGTGGCATGTAACAAAATATGTCCACTGCTACCAGAATAATAGTCAAATGAAAGTGTGCCTGGGTGTGGCACGTAACAAAATATGTCCACTGCTACCAGAATAATAGTCAAATGAAAGTGTGCCTGGGTGTGGCACGTAACAAAATATATCCACTGCTACCAGAATAATAGTCAAATGAAAGTGTGCCTGGGTGTGGCATGTAACAAAATATGTCCACTGCTACCAGAATAATAGTCAAATGAAAGTGTGCCTGGGTGTGGCATGTAACAAAATATGTTCACTGCTACCAGAATAATAGTCAAATGAAAGTGTGCCTGGGTGTGACAAGTAACAAAATATGTCCACTGCTACCAGAATAATAGTCAAATGAAAGTGTGCCTGGGTGTGACAAGTAACAAAATATGTCCACTGCTACCAGAATAATAGTCAAATGAAAGTGTGCCTGGGTGTGGCATGTAACAAAATATGTCCACTGCTACCAGAATAATAGTCAAATGAAAGTGTGCCTGGGTGTGGCATGTAACAAAATATGTCCACTGCTACCAGAATAATAGTCAAATGAAAGTGTGCCTGGGTGTGACAAGTAACAAAATATGTCCACTGCTACCAGAATAATAGTCAAATGAAAGTGTGCCTGGGTGTGGCATGTAACAAAATATGTCCACTGCTACCAGAATAATAGTCAAATGAAAGTGTGCCTGGGTGTGACAAGTAACAAAATATGTCCACTGCTACCAGAATAATAGTCAAATGAAAGTGTGCCTGGGTGTGGCATGTAACAAAATATGTCCACTGCTACCAGAATAATAGTCAAATGAAAGGCAACCACATTAAGTGTGGGAGATCTTGGTTGGCAGAGGCTGAGCTAACACTACAGGGTGTATGCAACAAGGAAGACACACCTACTGATAGTGATTGGATAGATGTGCATGGCAGGCATGGGATAACCAGGGTCATCATAAACTTAGACAGGAAATGCTGTGACTGGGTGCAAGGCATTATTGAGTCCAAGATCTAGGAGATACTGCAACGATCATTTCCGGCCTCAAGGCTTGATCATCTACACTGATGGCTACCGGAGGTGTGCAGAGTGGCTGGGGTTTTGTTGCATATTCTAAAGGAAAGTTGATATGATAAAGGCTCAGGAGTATGCAAGACTACTACCTCCAGCACACACACATGGAGATTGAGGCTGTGACAGAAGCTATCACATGGCTTGTTTAAAGTCTAACAACACATATTAATTGACTCACAGAGCATGCTTCGCCGGATTAATAAGAACACATTCCGCAGGGAGTGGTGCACCTACTCGACATGTCTCCCTGTTGATAGCCTAACTTGTATGTATATATATATATACAGTCGAACCTGGTCTTAGGACCACCTGTTTAAAGCGTTTCCCTGGTTATAGGACCGGGTCTACAATTTCCCCGAGTTTTTTACTATATGCTAACACTGATTACGGCGCTCACCGTATGACGCGACCAGAGACCAGGCTAATTAACCGCCGCCAATGTTATTTATCCCGTTTACGACGACCAGCCAGTCCTTCGTCTCGCTGGGAGCTATAAACGATCGACACAGGTGTCTACAGGTGTTGATGTTTTCCCGTATTTAGTGAGTCCCAGATTACAGTGGGACGTGTTACGTTTATCAGTCAATACTGGTGCAGACACAGATCTATGATTCGTGAAGTGACATCACTTCGCGGTTCCGTCTAGACCAGAGTAGACCATTGCGTGGCCCGTATAAATTACAGGAATTAACTAAAGAATTAGTCATTGCCCGCTTAGAGTGTATTCATGTACATGTACAGTATCTCAGTGAATTATTTTTGTGGATTTTAAAAGTGTTACACACAATATAGGAAATGGCCAGTGTCAAAAGTGTAAAACCAAAAGCATTAACGCTGGAAGAACGAATATCAGTGATTCGACAAAATCAGCAAGGTAAAAGTTTGCGATTATTGGCAGAACAGTTTGGAGTGGGAAAGACACAGATTTTACGTACGTTAAAGAGAAAAGCCGAGTATATGAATGACTTTGAAAATAATGCACCAAGTATGAAAAGAAGGAATAGCAGGAAAACGGGATATGAAGACATAAATACACTTTGTTGGAAATGGTGTCAATCAGCACTTGCACGAAAAATTCCGTTATCTGGGCCGATGATCAAAGAACGAGCTTTACAGTTTGCAAAAGAATTGGAAAACTCAGTCTTTAAAGCATCGAACGGCTGGTTAGAGGCCTTCATTAAAAGACACAATCTTGTGTTTGGTAAGCAATGTGGCGAAGTCGGTGATTCAGATATGAGTGCTGCGGCTGACTGGACTTCTAAATTATCCGAGATATGCTATGGTTACGCTGCTCAAGACATTTTTAATTTAGATGAAACCGGGTTATTTTTCAAAGCGACTACGGACAAAACATTTTTTGTCAAAGGAGAAAAATGCGCTGGGGGTAAAAAAAGCAAAGAGCGAATAACAGTGATGCTATGCACTAACATGTTGGGGGAACGAGAACCGGCTTTAGTGATTGGGAAAGCAGCTAACCCTAGGATTTTTAAAAACATCAACATAAACACACTGCCAGTGATTTACAGAAACAACAAAAAGGCATGGATGACTGCAGCTATATTTGAAGATTGGCTGAAAAGTTTTGACCGTAAGATGCAGAAAAAAAAGCGCCACATTATTTTATTTGTTGACAACGCTACCTGTCATCCCAAGATCGAACTACAGAATGTTAAGCTGCAGTTTCTGCCACCCAACACAACTGCATTAGTTCAACCCCTAGACCAGGGTGTCATTCAGACATTTAAATTAAAGTTTAGACAAAAACAGCTTCTACATCTTATCACAGTCATGGAATCAAACAAGGATGCTTCCGGAACCGAACTCATGAAACAGGTCAATTTACTGGATGTGGTCTACTGGATTGCTGCAGCATGGAAAGAAGTGGACAACTCAACCATCCTTAAGTGTTTCTGTAAAGCAGGTTTTCATTGTCCTGCTGAAACACACGCATATTCTCTGACGCACATGGAATCTGCATCAAAGACCGACGTGCAAATTGTTTCTACTGCAATTTCTACTGCTTTGGATAACCTTTCAAAAGAATTGTTTGGATACCAATTGACAGACATCTCCATGATTGATTCAGGGCTCCAAACTTGCAACACAATAGAAACAAACTGGGATCTTCCTGCCACTGCAATTTTAGCTGCTGAGGATGTGAATAGTGAATCAGACAACGAACAAGATTCTACTGACATTGAGAAAACATACACTATCGCAGATGCACATAATGCTTTGGAGCTTCTGCGCACCTATTCAATAACAAACGGGAGATCTGACATACTAGACGTTATCATGGACTTGAGAGAAAAATTGAACTTATCGTTTATTTCATCTGTCAAACAACAGACTACCATATTGGATTTTTTTTCAAGTCAAAAGTGATACATGTACAGTATAAGTGGAATCTGTGTATGTGTGTTTTATTTTTGTGTGTTTAACTATCGTGTTTTATGAAAAGTGTCCAACCAGTGGCTATTGTAGACCGACATGTGCACTATGTTCTACTCATGGATTACGCTGATTTGCAGGTTAGTTTTCATAGTGCTTAGGATAAAATTTTTTTTATCGCTCTATTTATTATGTGAAACCTGTAAGGCAGGACCACCTGTCCTATGGGACCAGTTTTTGAAAGTCCCGTGAATGGTCGCCTTAGACAGGTTCGACTGTATATAGATATGTTCAAGAACAGGAATGGACAGAGATTTAGTAGACAAAAAGTTCAAAAATAGGGATGGACAGAAATTTAGTAGACAAAATGTCCAAGAATAGGGATGGACAGAGAGATTTAGTAGACAAAATATCCAAGAATAGGGATGGATAGAGAGATTTAGTAGACAAAATATCCAAGAATAGGGATGGACAGAGAGATTTAGTAGACAAAATATCCAAGAATAGGGATGGACAGAGAGATTTAGTAGACCAAATATCTAAGAATAGGGATGGACAGAGAGATTTAGTAGACCAAATATCTAAGAATAGGGATGGACAGAGAGATTTAGTAGACAAAATATCCAAGAATAGGGATGGACAGAGAGATTTAGTAGACCAAATATCTAAGAATAGGGATGGACAGAGAGATTTAGTAGACCAAATATCTAAGAATAGGGATGGACAGAGAGATTTAGTAGACAAAATATCCAAGAATAGGGATGGACAGAGAGATTTAGTAGACAAAATATGCAAGAAATGGAATGGACAGAGATTTAATAGACAAAATATCCAAGAATAGGGATGGACAGAGAGATTTAGTAGTCAAAATATGCAAGAATAGGGATGGACAGAGAGATTTAGTAGACCAAATATCTAAGAATAGGGATGGACAGAGAGATTTAGTAGACCAAATATCTAAGAATAGGGATGGACAGAGATATTTTGTAGATAAAATGTCCAAGAATATGGAAGAATGGAGAGACCTTGTCCATAGCCTAAGCTCCAAAAGTAGATTGAAGGGTTTAGATTGATTGATATCAATCACATATAATTAATGCACCATGCTTTAATCAAGCAGTAGAAATATAGACAATTATTTACCTCGAGGAAGACTACCTCCCATATCATAATCATATGCTCCTCCACCACCTCCCCCTCGTAAACTTGGAGGCAATAGTAGCTCACTATCCTCTGTGCTAACCACCTCCCCACGAGCACGTTTTATAGCATGTCGCTCCTCTCTCTGCTCCTGGATTCTGTACACAGACAAAGTGACTCAATATCAACATTAAAAATGATATGTGCATAACTTATATACACACACAAAATGTATAATACTTATAATAATGATATGTGCATAACTCATATACACGCAAAAAATGTATAATACTTATAATAATGATATGTGCATAACTCATATACACACACAAAATGTATAATACTTATAATAATGATATGTGCATAACTCATATACACGCAAAAAATGTATAATACTTATAATAATGATATGTGCATAACTCATATACACGCAAAAAATGTATAATACTTATAATAATATGTGCATAACTCATATCTATCTATTGACCTTTCGAGCCGTAACCGGCCCATAGGGCGTAGACCAAGATACACCTTCACCTATATGAATTTTTGTTCTAGCAGTTTTCTTTTAAAGATATTTTATCAACTCTCGCCATCTGTCTCTGTTCTGTGCAAGCAGTTCTATCTCATTGAGGGAGCCGATTCCTGCTGCTCTTGCCTCTCTCATCAATGTTCTTCTCAGTGTCTCCCTGGGTCTTCCTCTTTTTCTTTTACCTGTTGTTTCCCATATGAGGGCTTGCTTTGCTATTCGATTATTATCTCTTCTCATCACATGTCCAACGTATGACCATCGTCTTTTCTTTATTACTGAAGATATTAGTGGTTGATTGGCGATTTCTCTAATTTCCTCGTTTGTTTTGAATTCGTTCCATTCTATACCAAGTATTTTCCTTAGACATTTATTTTCGAATGCGTTCAACTTTGTTTCTATATCTCTTGTTGTTTTCCAGCTTTCACACGCATACGTAAGGGTTGATAGTACATTTGATTTGAATAGCCTAAGTTTTGTGTTTGTGCTAATGAGTTTTGATTTCCACAACTTTTCAAGGCTTCTGAAAGACATTGCTGCTTTAGCCAGTCTGATTCTAATTTCTTTGCTCGTATCCCCTTCTCGATCAATGTGACTTCCAAGATAGATGAAGTGATCGATCTCTTCTACTGGTTTGTTTTCCATGTATATTTTGTCACTTGTTGGAATTAAACTTTTCATGACTTTAGTCTTTTCATGATTGACCTCAAGCCCAATTTTGCTGGCTATTGATGATAGTTCATTTGTGTTTTCCTGCATCGTTTTTATCTGATTGCTGATGAGAACTATGTCATCAGCAAAGTCCAGGTCCTCCAAATGGTCTCCTTGTATCCATTCGATGCCTTTATTACCAGTGCAGCATTTCTTCATTATGAAGTCCATAACAATTCCAAATAACAAGGGCGATAAAATACATCCTTGTTTAACCCCAGTTTCTATAGGGAAACATTCGCTCAGTCCTTCCTCTGTTCGAACTGCACATGTGTAACCATCATACATGTCTTTGATAATATTTATGATTTTTGATGGTAAGCCATATTGCTTCAGAATTTTCCACAAAGAATCTCTATGAATACTATCAAATGCTTTTTTGAAGTCGATGAAGTTAAGTACAAAAGGTTTTTGCTTTTCAATGTGTTCCTCCAATATAAGTCGTAGAGTGAAAATGTGGTCAAGACAGCTTCTCCCTTTTCTAAACCCAGCCTGTTCTTCACGCATTACTGTATCTATTGAATCCTTTATTCTATTTAGGATGATTTTACAGAATAATTTTGAGGCAACTGACAAAAGTGTCACGCCTCTCCAATTGTTACAATCTCTAAGATTGCCCTTTTTTGGGATCTTAACAATGATTCCTTTTTTCCATTTATGAGGCGTCTTCTCTGTTTTCCAAATGATGTTGAACATTTTTTGGAGATGTATTAAATTATGGCTATCAATTGCCTTGAGGATCTCAGCTGTTAACTTATCCTCTCCAGCAGCCTTGTTATTGGTCATTAGCTTTAAGGTGGTTTCTATTTCACTCAAGGTGAAGTCATCTAAATTTACATCTAATTCTGCTGCTGGTGTTTCAGCTTCAAAATCTATTAAACTGTGAGGTAGTGGACGGTTAAGAATTTCTTTGAAGTGTTCCGCCCAACGGGCTTTTATGTCTGCGCTTGTTGTTAGCATTAATCCAGATTTGTCTAGAATTGGTGTTCCACTGGATGTATAGGTGTTTGTCAGCATCTTTTGTACAGTATAAAGAGTTCTGCTGTCTCCTGTAATTGCAGCTGTCTCTGCTTTCTCTGCCAAGTTGTCTATATAAGCTCTTGTATCTCTTCTTGCCGAACTTTTCACTTTGTTGTCTAATTCTTTGTATGTTGCTTTTGCCAGAACCTTTCCAAGATCTGTCTTTACATTAGTCATGGCTCTCTTCACTTCTCTTCTTTCTTTGATGATATTATAACTCATATACACACAAAAAATATATAATACTTATAATAATGATATGCAATATATACTCACTTTACATGTAGTACAGGAAAATAATTTTATAAAAACCACAAAAAAAAGTACCTTGTTTTATGTGGAGAAATATTTTTTGAGTGACAAAGAATGGGTGCAGTGAACCCTACATTAACTTTAGTTCAAACTAACATCACAGAAGTCAAGACACTCCCATATCCATTTAGCTGCAGCAACCATCAATGTTTTTGCAAACTAACTGTTCCTGTCCTGCATTGATTGAACATGTTGCATTCTTTTCTATCGAAGATGCTATTTCTATGTTCATTCTTCATGGTGCTGTGTTCCATCATTCCTTTGACGTGGGTTATCCTCTGCTTCGCCATCACCTCCCTGTGAGAGGTATTCTTTTAAAGCACTCACAATGTCATACATGATCATTTTAAATGATTCTTGTGCAGAGGCAGACCCTGCCAACCTGTCAGCTGTTTCATTGCTTTCGCATGCCCAAGGCAATATATCCAAGTTAGGCTGTTAACATGAGGCATGTTGAGTAGGTGCACACACTTCCTGCGGAGTGTGTTCTTTTCAATCTACAGTAACTTAAAGCAGAGTATAATTACTAACAGATGTCACACATTAATTTAATAGTCCCTTTACTAGCCCTGAACCATAGTGGGGAGAAAAGCACAAACAAACCAGTAAACCAAATGCCAAACACTATATCCCTCTCTCTCTCTTCACTTTCTTTTAAACTCCTTCAGATGTGGAGGGAGAAAAAGTTATAGTTTTTGTCCTTCAGACAGCCTCAATCATTGTCATTTGATGTTATTTTAGGGTTTTTCTGGTATTGTCAGTCCACCTTACTCTGGCTCTACCACCAATTTTGCTGCCATCTCCTTTGTTAATTTATGTTTTATATGTGGTAGAACATTCTTATAAACACCATACACAGGAGAAATTAAAATACTATGGTCACATCAAAAGATAGTAGACAGCCTCCAACTGTTCCCGCCGCCTATCCCCATATACCGGTAAGTCACGTCCGCTTGAAAATGATGATCGTCGTAGCACTTGATGATGTTAGGCCATCGTTGATGACTCCAATTCCGAACATATAGACACACAGTCAGTCGTCAAATTATCCCTGTCACAAGTCAAACAGCAGACTGTAAGATTTGCGCACGGACGGTTTAGGGAACAATTACGATGACGTAGCACACAACAATGTCGCTGAACACATAATCTCGCTCCCTTTAGATTTCTGTCTGATTACTCTAGTGTAAGCAGCCCACGACGAACAAAACAAGAAACAAATTCCCCAAAGAGACAAAACTGTGACTGGCGAAGTAGTTTACATTAATGTGTAACATGGAAATAACTTGCGTCAAAGAATTCCAACAATGGTCATGAACAGCACCAATGTGATGTAAAGCGCAGATCAAGTTTAGATGGTGGAAGGTCTCACTCACAACACTTGATTTGTCAAAAACGGACTGTTGTCGGCCTACGACCTTGCTTTAGCGACACAGATGTATCAAGCATATCATCATTTTGACTTTAACGCAGAAAAAGGCAACGGAGATCCAAAATTAATCAGACCCTGGGTGCACCTTCTGCAGCGATCGAGAGGACGTGGATTAGATCTGCCATCTTGGAGACCTGGTTCCAGGATAGGGACAGATCAAGAAGGTGGTTTCAAGACATCAGAGACCTTGAACATGACAACAGAAGAAGAGGGAGATCTGACTAGAGACAAAGATTCCTTCGGACAAGCAATGGTGAACACAACGTTCTGCAAAGGACATGTGACCTTATGATGATGGTATAGAATCTCTTGGCACTCTTGACAGACGAGCAAACCATTTAATTTGTTGTCTCTGTATATAGTTCAGAAATGATTCAATGCCCAATCTCTCCCTTTTCTCACTAGTCTCTTCTGGTCATGCCAAGCCCTCTTCTCAAACATCTCATCTCTACAAACTTCCTTCTATGTTTGTTCATGAGCAACCATGTTTGGCACTGACAGTATAAGTTGGGAATGACTACTCTAAATATGATGTTTCTTTGTGATGGTAGCTAGTCTTGTAACACTAATTGACACTGAGCCAAAGGGCAGGGACACCAATAATCAACCAAACCTCATCATTAACACAAAAGAGATGACTTTCTTACGATTTTAACTCTTCCTTAAAAAGCTCCAAGTTGCTCTTTTTCTTCTCTTCTTTTCTCTTTTTATTGAAGTTCTGAAAGAAAAATTTACATGAATTATTTTGTATATTATTTTTTTGTAAATTGATGGGGGAAGGAGATACTAAAATGATAAAAAATAATCTAACAAATAATAAACGATAATAGTTCAATATCCCCAAAAGGTAATAATAATACAATTTTATTAACATGTCATAACCTTACAATTTGGCAACTGAAAATATTCATTTATTTTGCACATATAAAATTTCTTTATCTTCTTCAGCTTTCACCTGTAAAGTGTGTGTCATGTATTTTGCAGCTAGTTTATGTTTTTGGTCCAAATATATCTGTCTATGACATGGGCAGATCTTTAATTGCTTAACAAATTTGCTCAGGCACCAGCCATTTTAACCTTTTCTCTTCCATTTTTAACAGTCAAGAATTCTTTAACATGCACAGAGTTCACACAGGACCTTCGGCTCAAAACATCCTTTTCCTCATAGCATTTTAAAGTACCAGGTTTCCTTCCCTCTTATTGCACATTCACTTGACCACACTAGTTTGTTACTAAGGGCACCATGAGGAGGTGGAGTAGAATCTGGATAATGAGTTGAGTTATTGGCGTGTCATCATCATTGCACTCCGAGCATTCCTGGATAGTTTCAGTTCACTAATCATGGGGTTAGCAGTCAGCTGTGAGTCCAGGTGTTGACATACGACCACGGTTTTTTTTTTAACTAAACTTCTCTTCCAGCTCGTAAAATAAACACACCAAAAAAAAAAAAAAAGAAAAAGATACCAGTTGATTAAATGAATCTAAACATGTAATTCTAATAGCAACATAAACACAATAAACTAAACAATGTGACAGTAAACTAAATAATATGTTTCTCAAAGCTCTGTACACCTTATGAACATACCACTTTAACTTCTGCTCTTTCAATTTCTTTCTTCATTTCTTCCTCTTTCTTTGCCTCTTTCGTGGATGCAAATGTGGATGCCAGCTGAACAAGTTTTGATTTTGGCTTGTATAATCGACTGCCTCCACCCTTATCATCGTTATCTGAAAAGTAGAACAGCCAAACTACTATGTTATTACTTTTCATAAGAATAACTTATGTTGTGTTTTACACTTCCAACTATCTGTCCAAACAAATTGCTTATTAAGGCCGACAAATTCTGGCATTTTAGTCAGCTCACATTTTGTATGTGAAGATATCCTCATTTTACTCAATACCAGCACCATTCTCTAATCCTTCACTTTCACCTTGTAATTGTTTCCTCTAAAACAATGTTTGTTTTCCTATGCAGCTTTGTATCTCTAGCAATGTCCAGAGGGAGTGAATTTTGCAAGAATATCACTTTCCTATATTTCACACAATCAGCTATGTGCTCAGGTGTCCTTCGCCAAATAGGCAGATATTCTCTTACTTAGAGGACTCTCGTTTTTTTAAATGTAGAGAGTTTTGGGTAGATTTTTTTCTATTAATTTTGCCAGAGCCATGGCCATTTTGGGCCCTCTTTTTGATTTCCAACTGCCAGGGTTCTTTAACATGCACAGAATCCTCACAGGACCTACTATTTTTAACAATTATCCAAGATGGCTAGACGTTGGATCTCACGATCCAGAGACCAGGGGAGCGTAAAGCCATGAAGAAACCATAGATTCCATTTTTGACAAATTCACACCACCTGTTTTGGGAATCAAACTCAGGACCTTCTTGTCCAGAGGTCGATGTCTTACCTCTAGACCACCTGGCTCCCTTCTACTAAGATGACATCCACTATGTTATTGTTCTATTATTATGTCCCAGATATATCCAACAATATCTTACTTGTCTTCCTCAAACTGTCCGTAACAATTTTTTTCTTTAAACTGTTTCCAAACTTACTAGTAATTTTCTCCATCCACTTTATTATTAAGATGTACCCACAATTCTAGGACTTCAATTTTCTTTTCTCTTGTCTTATTTAACATAAGTGTTCAAGGACTAACACTTAACTATAGTAAATCTGCCACACTTCCTACATTCTTACAAATGACATTCTCTGAAAGAAGTTTTCAGTTTCTTCATCTTCATGGTGAGAATTATGTTGTACCGTTATTTTTGGCAAGAAACTCAGTGTGTCCGATTTCAACATTTTTGTTTCTCATATTTTCTGGTCTCAGCCCTTTGACTTGTCACACTTCGATGATCCCTTGGTAGCATTGATACCACTAGAACAGCTCTTGAGGATATGGGCACACGGACTCCTCTACCACTAGAACATCTCTTGAGGATATGGACACACAGACTCATCTTCTACTTTGTGATGGAGACACATCAGGGGAGCAAATTTGTGCAGGTGCTCTACTGGTAAAGTTTGAATGTATAAAATTCCATATTATAATAGAACATCTTTTGGGTTAAAATATTACATGGAGCCAGATCTTATCGTTCCTATGCCACTTGACCTCTTTTAGAGCATTTAAGGATGCTCTAAAAGAGGTCAAGTCAAAAGGTGAGTAAAAGGGGGAAACAATTATAATTTTATTTTAAAAAGTAAACAGCTGATAAAATTGACAATAAAAAAATTATGGAAAAAAAAAAGATTGAGGATTTACCCCTAAAAAAGTAAAAGTTATGAGTTTTATTTTTTTCCATTCACCAACTTTCACCTCTGGCAAAGTCCCTAGAGACTAGGAACTGAACTTTGCGTGTTAATCCATTTTTCCCTGGCAGCTGGGTCCACAGAGGTCCCTCACTGCACAAGCTGAGAACTCCATTTTCAGTGGTATTGATATTTTTCCACTGATGAATAATTAATGTTCCAAGCCGGGCCTCGCTGCTGAGACCAGTGGTGGTTGCCATAGAGAGAAATCACAAATAAAAATCCCAAGTGGTGCAGCCAGGATTTAAACTCACAACCTCGCTGGCTCGAGACCGGCATCTTGCCTCAAGATCATCCAGTCCCCTGATATCAGCTGTAAAATATTGATATAGTACAGAGTTTCTACAGCATAACTGATAAACAACTGTTCAGACAAAGTTATGGAGAGAAATATTCACTGACGCTAGCAGGTACATAAAGAAACAACAGATAAAATGGTTTGACCACATAAGACAGAAAGGCCAAAACACAACACATCAAGCTATTAATAAATATTACGAGAACACCAGACTCAGGGGTTGACCACAAAATTGATGGATTGATAGAATATTAGAAACACTAGGAAACATGACAGCAGCAGAGACCAATAGAAGAGCAAAAGACAACAAATTATGTCTCCCCTCGAAGCTGAAGATAAATCAGGAAAGAAAGTAGAAAAACTAGAAGGCATGGTTATATGATGGTGATGACGATAAGTTAATTCATGATTGCATTCAATAATAATATATAATTAAATTTTTTAAGTGGCACAGTTGTAATTTAGAATTGTATGAGCTGGTGTATCCACAAATTAATTGATGATCTACAAGCAATATTACAAAATTACAACAGACTTACGTTTATCTGGGTTTACTACACCCCCTTTCACCCATGATTTATTCATTTTGCCAGCATCTTCAAAGGATGCTACAAATTCTTCATACACTGCTGCTGTTGCTTCTTCATCTTTCTGAAATAATGATTTAGCAAAAAAATAAATAAATATGCCTATATGTCTTGTAAGTACTTTTTCTTTCTGTTTTTTTTTTTTAATGTACAATTTTCCCAATTTTACCTGAAGGTGTAAATTTATACTAAACATGAGCGTACGCCTGCAAGCGTGTACAATAAGCAATTAGTGTAATTACATTATTTCTTTCTGGCATTTACCTAATGGGTACCAAAAGAATGAATAGTCGTCTTCATCATCCACAATTAAAAGGATGTTTAGTAGGTGTAGATGCATTGTGTTGTGGTATATTTGTGCCGTTCAGCCCAGTGCATCCAACTTCAGCAAAACATTTTTGAGTACCAGGTTTTGTCTTCCCTCTTTGATCCCTACTTCCTTATCAGAATGGATGTTTCCAGGAGCACCACTGGGAGGTGGAGCAGGGTCTTGATCAGTTTTGCTGTTTGCCATCTTGATGCATGCAGTCAGCTATGGGTCTCTTACCACACTCATTTCAATTGCTGAACAGGCGTCTTAGCCCATGTAAATACATCATAAATTAATATGAACTTTTTAATGATGCTTGCTTGCGTTCACCCAATAACTTTGTCATCCACCTTTAATAGGACATTAAGTGATCTGGATGTGCTGTATTGTGGTTTACAATTAAACTGGGATATTTGCACCTTTCAACATATCCGATTTCAGCAAAAAATATTTTGGTACAGGTTGCTTCTTTTTTTATCCCTACTAATTTGGCCAGATTAGACTGGTTTTAGTTTGTTTCAAGAAGTACCACAAAGAGGTAAAGTAGAGTCTGGATAGTCTTGGTTCACCGATCCTGGCACAAGCCATCAAGAATGAATCACTGAAAATTTTCACCTATGTTGCTATCAAGCAATTCACTTTTTTTTTAATTATGAGGGCACATAAAAATAATTTATTTATAGAATTTCATTGCAACAATATACCTTTCTCTTGATCTCCTCTTGTTCTCGTTTAGATAGGGTCTTTGTTCCCAGTGACATGTTCCCTATGTCAAAAGCCCTGAGCTTACTTTCGCTCAGCCCCTAGAAATAAAATATCAACAGCTATTTATAACAAATGTTTGCCATAAGATATTATATTTTTTTTTAATCAGTTAGCAAGAAGGGATGATTGAGGGGTATGAAGACCTATCAGCAGAATTAAAAAAGTGTCATCTCAATGCCTTCAATCTACTGGTTGGTGCATCGGGCCAAGATGACCACTTAATCACATCATGTTTGGAACAGGTGACATTTTTGCTGCAGTGTGTGTTTTAAGTGATCCTTCCTGGTCTGGATCTTTGTTTGCAGAGACAGCAGTAATCCAGTTGCATTCACCTGACCACAAAGTCAATATGGTTATGGTGCCCATGCATGGAAGTATGTGCTGAAGGTGACTGATCCCAGTTTTGCCTACGGACAAGATGTGTAATCTGTATACCACTGCAAATTAGCCACAAGATGGAATGCAGTTTAATCGAACGTTTCAATGAAGTGGAGGCATGACTTCATTTGTTGGAACAACAATTCTTGAGGCACGCTTATTGACAGTGGCCCGGAAGTGTGCATCATGAACTGCACACCTTTTTTTCAGAATGCAACACGTTCACTAGTAAAGTATGAGCAATCAGAATGAACACTTTGCTGGTAGCTGAACAGGGGCTCAACAGATATGGGAAGGTCTTGCATGCAGTGACACTATTCCATTCTAAAGTCTAGGTCTACACTTCAGGTGTGTGCTTGCTTGCTGCTTGCTTGCGTTCGCCCGATGACTTAAGGAGTGTACCTCGTCATGAACAATATGGTGTTAAGTGTCTATATTTTTCAAAGACCAGTGCCACTCTGGTACTCATTTTCAGAGGAACCCTCAGTGGCTGAGTGGTTTGTGAGCTCACATCCTGATCAGAAATTGTTCAGGATCAAATCCCAGAAGTGGCAGAATCTTTTTTGGACCAATACAGCTCCAGGCCTCACCCAGACTTTTAAAACGGGTACCAAAGATTTCTCTGGGAAGTAATGGCAGCCTGACGTGATACTGAGCATATCACCAAAAATGGTACCATTGATCATGGAAAATCATTACCACCACATTCCCTATAGCCTAGCGAGGCAGGGGAGGGAACATTTATTATTTTTTTTTACTCATCTTTAAATGCTGGTTTAAATGCCTAAGGCTGTGTCTATGTCAAGAAAATTTGCCAAATTTGGGAACTGAATATTGACTCTTCTGGTTTGTAGTGAGTGCACTAACCACTGTGAATCTTCATCCCATCAGCATGTCACTGAAGTGAGAACCTCTGAGTTGAGCCATTCAGTGAATCTGATAACTTCTTTCTTTGATCATTTCTGTCGTTGACCTTCTGCCAAGCCATTAACTTATCTTATCTTGGTATCTTTTCTCTTTGCTTCGTCCCTCACTTTCCCAGTTGTCGCAATATATTCCAGCTGCTCACCTCTCATTATATGGCCAAAAAAAAAAAAAATTGTGACTGTTTCTTGCTAATATTGGAAATTACCTCTCTCTTAGCTCTGGCCTCTTTCAGAACATTTTCATTACTCTTCTTAGTTGTCCTTGCATGGTATACTCAACATTCTTCTGTAAAACCACATTTCTACAGCCTCCAGTGATTTTCTTGTCTGTTGTCCTATTGTCCATGATTCACATGCATATGTTAAGACTGGCGTATATAACATTTAAGAACTCTTTTTCTTGTTTATATTGTCAAAAATGGAATGCACAGTATCTTCCTCATTTTTTTGGAAAGCTGCTTTTGCCTGAGCCATTCTGCATTACACCTCTGTTGTACATCTACCATCTGAGGTTAACAGGTTGATGTTAATGCTATGTGGTTAACGCAATTTAATAATCATTCTTAGAATAAGGAAGGTGATTTGGTGTGCTGCAATGGCTTTCTTGAATTTGTAGGTTCTGCTGGAATAGGTGAAACTTGTTAATCTTAAAACATACTACAATACTAGGGTTTCTACATAAACAGACCCCACAAATGGGGGGACTTAACTAATGATTTTCTCAGTGAAAATCTCTGGTACAAATTTTTAGAAGCTGGGTTAACTCTAAAACTACACTGATCAGATAAAATATTCACAATATGGAGATAAACCTCCAAAACTACCATAGGAAAAAAAAAACGAAAGATGACAAAATAAATATAAGTAACCTTTTATCAAGAAGCCTCTTCTTCGCGTTCACTTATTAAGTGGACATGGATGCATTGTGTCACTAATTTATGTCAATGTCGAGATATATGCGTCTTTCAGTAGGCACATCCGTCTTCGGCAAGGATGAGTAGATTTGCTTAACAATTTTTGCCCAGTCAGAAGCCATTTTTGGTCTACTCTTTTCAACTTTTAGATGATAAGGGTTCTTTAACAAGAGCGAATGCACAAGGGACCACCACTTTCACCATTTTCTGGAAGGACTAAACATCAAACCTCACTACCCGGAGACCAGGGAAGGGTAAAGAGATGAAGAAACCACAGATTCAAAATTTTCTCAAATTAATTCCAACTGCCAGTGATCAAACCCTGGACCTTCTTGTCCAGAAGTCGACATCTCACCTCTAGAACACCCAGCCCCCTGTCAAGAACCCCTTGCTAATAAAATCAAAATAATCTAATAATAGAAACATGAAGAAACTTTGTTGTGATAATAAATCAATCAAAGCATTTCAGATCCATTTTTGGAGCACAGACAATAGACAAGATTTACCCGCCACTATTACCTGGACATTTTCTCTATTTACTTTCAGTTAAAGTTATAACACACAATTTCCTATATTTTAACACTTTAAACTTTTTGAAGTAAAGGCAAAGGGCATTCAATAGTTGATATTATCAATGTGAATACTTCACACTGTCACTATAAATACATCTCACAAACAGAATTTTATTTTAATTTGTTGTTTGGATTCTGAGTCTCCTATCATAGTCATCATACCTATATCACATTTCAGAGGCCCTGGCCAACATTATAATAATGATAATTGTTACACAATTTATTTAGATCCTCACTGAGATCTGCACACATCATCATCAATGAGAGGAAATGTGTATTTGTTAAATGTTCAAATGTAGCTATTTTAACTATTTACTTTTACTTACATGATAAATTTATAAAGTACTGTACTGGGCACTGGGAGCCGCGATAGCTCAGTGGTTAGTGAACTGGACTACCACGGACAAGGGGTAGGGTACGATCCCAACCGACGGCTTCCGGGTTCACCCAGCCTTAAATGGGTACCGGATTTTTTTCTGGGAAAGTAAAGCAGCATGGGCGTAATACCGACCACATTACCCCAAAATTCACGTGCTGAAGGTCTGTAAAATATATGGTCACTAACACCATATTTCCCTATACGCCACTTGGCGTGACGGGGGTACTTTACTTTTTTTACTGTACTGGGCACAGGTAAATTTTGAAAGTAAAAAACGTTTTCACCTGATAGATCAGTCTACAGTGTAAGTACAGATAACAAAAACACTAACACTACATTAACTTAACACACACATTCAAGAGAGGATAATGATTCCTTGTGGCTGTGGCTATTATCATACATCACAAGCATTTCCATTTGAATTTATTACTATTACTCATTTGGTTTTGGATTGTCAATTACACCTCTTCGTAAGCCGCCCTGAAAAGGACTTAAGTTGCGGGTATACGTTGTGTTGAGGTTTGCAGTAAAACTGTAGTAAAAAAGTAAGTAAAGTACCCCCGTCACGCCAAGTGGCGTATAGGGAAATATGGTGTTAGTGACCCTATATTTTACAGACCTTCAGCACATGATTTTTGGGGTAATGTGGTCGGTATTACGCCCGTGCTGCTTTACTTTCCCAGAAAAAATCCGGTACCCATTTAAGGCTGGGTGAACCCGGAAGCCGTCGGTTGGGATCGAACCCTACCCCTTGTCCGTGGTAGTCCAGTTCACTAACCACTGAGCTATTGCGGCTCACGCAGTAAAACTGTGCCTACTGATATTTGTTACCTTCACCCAAAGACATCTGCCTTCAGCCATATAGTTTTAAGTACCGGGTTGTTTACCCTCTTTAATCCCTACTCACTTAGCCAGACTAACATGTTAGTCTGTTTCTAGAGGCATTTCGAAGAGATGGAGAGTAGGGTCTGTAAGGTTCTCATCTGATTCATTAATATTGGCACAAGCCACTGTAGGTCACTGACAGCTTTCAGCTTTGGTGCTGTGAGGCACCTTTTGAGCATTTGTCATATAAAGAAATCAGATTAATCATAAATGTGACTGCTGACTGTACTCAACTATTCATCATCATCATGTCGATGATTATAATTTTAATATCACAACCAGTGATCACAGATTCATTTTCTTTCAATTTTGCATTTTGAATTAATTTTCTAACATTATTTTATATATATAATAATTAGACAATTCAATTACTTTCTCTAATCAATATTATTTATGGATTATCATTTATTTATTAGTGACAAAAAAACCACTCAAATTCAAATCACTGACATTACACTTCAGCACACTCAGTGTACAGTGTACAGTACAGTTACAGTAGTTAGTGACATGACACACTGACAATCTGAACTGGAGTGTGTGTGTCAGTGTGGAGTTTCATTGTACTTAGTGTCATAGTCATGTTATATTATGATATATATTATATTGTCATAATATTATAATTAATTTTATTAATATAGTTAATATAATGTAGTATATATAAGTATACTAAATATACTATATATAATATAATTGAATGTAAATTACATTTTACAATTTGACTATTTCACTATTTGTCATCTGTCATGGACAAAATTAATATTTATCATTTAATTTTAATATATATAATAATTATTATTTTATATAATTATAATAATTATATATTATAATATATATTATAATATATATTAAATTTATTATATTATATATTATATTTATATTTATTAGAAAGTTAGAAAGGAAAATTATCATAAATTTTGTTAGTTACTTAAGTTAACTTACAGTGAGTGAGTTAGTTACTAACCAAAAATCAACAAACAATACACTCCACTCAACATCATTTTGTTTTGTGTTGTACACAGTTATCACAGGTTACACGCACACGACAGTGTCACTGTCAGTGTCGACACAGTGACGACAGGCGACGGATAACAACCCCTTAAATTAAACTGTTTACAAAAACCAGTAGTCAATACAAATTTAGTGTGCATATAGTTTCAAAGTCTGTTCAAACCTCTTTTAACCTCCGTGTATGTGTGACATAGATTAAAACAAACTAATACAAATCATATTTCAATAAGTATGACACAAACCTTGGCTTTTCCCACTAATTTGTCCCTGCTGGACCGCTCCGCCATGTTTGATTGAATGGTCACGTGACGCTAAACCAAAAGCCTAATTTTATTTAACGACTTAAAGTTTGAGTGTCCATCCTGGTGTACCTTCAACTTCAACGCAGTTTTCTATATACATTTTCATCATCATCAGGTCGCATGTCCTTAACATGACGTTGCATTCACCATAGCCAGTCTGAAAGAATCTCTGTCTGGCCATATCTTCCACTTTTGTTGTTAGGTTCGATGTCTTGAAACCTTCTTCTTGGTCTCCCACTGATGAGTCGTCCGCGAACCATGCTTTCCATTATTGTTCTTTGCAGCCTGCTATGACTTTTGACGTGGCTATAGTATATATTTTTTTTCCATTTGAATAACGGTGTTTGTAAACCAGTTCATTTTAATGTTTACATTTTTATCAAGTTCGTATCAACATCATGTGCCAATCCGGTTGGCGTAGGCGATAGTGTCCCACAATTTTCTATTCACAGTGTATCGTATCAATTCAATTCTGTTGTCCACTGTTTGCCATGACATCAAGCTATCTAGTATTTTCTCTCTTTGTCGTCCTCATTCTTTCGTTCCAAGTATTTTTCCAGTTGTAACCAAATATTCCAATTTTCCTCTTCTCTTGATGTGCACGAAAGATGCCAATTGCTTCTTTCTGATTTTTCTTATGAGCTTCTTTTTGGTTTGGCCTCTTTGAGAATGTCCTCGTTAATCTATTTAGCTGTCCGGTTAATTCTCAACATTCTTTTGGAAAATCCCATCTATGTGGCCTCTAATCGTTTTTTTTTTTTTCATTTGTTTGTCTATGCTTCACTTCCATAGGTCACAATTGGCTCTATGTAGCACTAATGAACTCTCTTTCTCATTTCCGTTGACACGGGCTTGTTGCACAAGACGTTTTTTTTTTATTTTCTTAAATGCTATTTTGGTGCGACAAGTCCGTATAAGTGAATTAAATTAAAACTCTAAATGCAAACAACTGTTGACTTCCAGGAAAACTAAATCCTAGGAAAGGAACCAGAGGTGGGGAGTGTAAACACTCCAAGGTATTAAGACAGCTTTACAAGGGAGGAACACAACACAATACTGACGTTTCGGCCTGAGGCCTTCTTCAGAGTGCAAGGACAACGAAAACAAACGATGAAACACAATTATCTATAACTACATGATCATAAGAAAGAAAAGGTGGACAGAAAAGAGGGAAGTATGATGTAGAGAAATGAAAAAAGAAGAAGAAAGCTACATAATATTCTGAATAAGAATAAGTCCTGAAGAATAAATCCTAGGAAAGAAGTCCCAAATAGATGTCTGTTAAAAACTGTTGCGGTGGCAGGGCGCCACGGAAGTTGTCAGCGAACCACGGCTGATGGCTTGCGTCAGGATCGTTGAACCAGAACCTTCCAGTCTGCTTCACCTGTCCATGGTGCCTCCAGAAACAGATAAACATACTTTTAGTCTGGCCAAGTCTTCTTCTTCTGTCATCATGACGTTATTCGGACTAAGACTCCGGATCTCTTTTGAAGGCAGCTGTCTGTTTCGTTGATTCGGTTTCCCCGTATAATTTCTCTTCCAGGGAGATAGGTGTGAGCCATATTGTCCTCAAGCCTGTGTAATGGGGGCAATCCTGTAGAACAGGCTTTGTTTTCATGTCGGTACGGTGGCATTGGCTGTTAGTTCCTATTTTGAGTTTGGTGAACGTGATTTATTATTCTGTTGTGGCCAGTGCGTAGGCGAAGAATGATGCTTTGATCCTTTTCGTGATACTGGCCTTTGATGATGGATTTGGCTTCATCGTAGCTGACCAGATGGTTCTCTTGCGAGAATTCCCCCCCTCCCCTTAGCTAGTATGTCTGCGTATTCGTTTCATTGTATTACAGTGTGATGGTATCCACTGGATGACGACTCTCTGGAAGTTATTGCACAATTTGTCTATGGCTGTTCTCAAGTCATATAGCTCACTGTTATATAGGTTTTTTTTTTTTAACTGATAGGCCTGACAATGCGTCGGTCAGTATCACCAATTTCTTGTGCATTTTATTTTTGTGTTGGTTAGCCAGTTTTGCAGCATCTTTGATGGCTTCAGTTTCTGCTTCACAGTTGTTTGAGAATTTCCCTGTAGCTATTGACTTGCTAATTTATTCCTGGTTATTCAGCTTCAAGAACACACCTCAATTTCTGGTGGCATTTGTAGCAGACCCATCCATGTATATGTGAGACCAGAGTCATGTGGGTAGTTGTCGTCTACGTGTTTCTATGCTATGTGCTTTCTCTCTGTGTCTGTTTGGGTGCCTTTTTTATGATTCCTATTATATCTTCTTTAAGTTCTAGTATTTTATATTTCGCGCGGGGAGTCATACAGGGTGGGCATATGGGTTTTGGCATTGTTTGGGACAGTGCTGGATCGCTAGTTGTGAATTCTTTGAAGATTGCCGTGTAGTTGTTCCACTTTAATCTTCCTTCTTCGAAACCAATTATTCTTTAGTGTATGGGGTGGCTAGGAAGCCTTTTGTATTCTTTGGAGATTGACGTGAAGTTGCTCCTCTTTAGTCTTCCTTTTCCTAAATCAATTATTATTTGGTGCATGTGGTGGTTAGGGAGCCTTTTGTATATCTCCGCTTGTTGCATTACTTTAGTTTTCCGTCTGTCTTCCAAAGGCTGTAGGCTTGTTACTGTTTTTAGAGTCTTGGTAAGTGTAGATTTCATAGCACCAGTGATAATACGGGCAGCCTGGTTTTATGTTCTGTCAATTTTGCTAAGCCGTGACTTGGAAGCTGTAGCCCAGACTATGACTCCATACTCTAGGACTGGTCTTACTCTTCCTGTGTATAGTCGTTTTAAAATATTGCTGCCTACTCCCCAGTCTGCTAATTTCTTCATATCTGTTCGTTTTCTGGCTCTTTTGTTTGCTCTGTCTATCTGATTTATCCATGCCATTCTACGATCCATGGTGACGCCAAGATATGTTGGCTTTTGGTCAATAGAAAGCGTGTGGTCTTTTATCTTCATATTTGCAGCGAGTGTGTTCCTTGATAGGCTGTAAATGTATAATACATATATACAATAAAATTGTATATGTAGTATTTATTTTCATTAATGGATAGCAGTCAGATGTTCGTCCCATTTGTCAAGTTTTCCTAGGGCATCTTGCATTCTGGAGCTAGCTAATGACATAGATTCTTCTCGTCCCCATATCGCCAGGTCGTCTGCCTGAATTGCAGTGTATTCTGGGTGTAACGTCCTCTACGATGCCATTTATGAAGATTAGAAAAAGCATTGGGAATAGTACTCCGCCATGTGGGACACCTTGTTTTATTTTTATTTTCTTACTTAGTTGTCCATGTACATGTACTCTGGCTTACATTGTCCATGTACATGTACTCTTGGTACATGTTCTATTTGATAGATATTGAGATATTCAATTTAATAAATGACCTCGGATATCATGTCTGAGAAGCATGTTCTTTAATCCTTCCTCTGTATACTTACCCTATCAAAAGCTTTCTCTGTGTCGACCCACGCTATCAGAGTGTGTTACTTTTCTTGTGCAGTAGCCTCAATTTCCTGTTACCATGTAGGTAATCAGGTCTTCAGTTGATCTGTGCTGGCGGAAACCATTTTGTTGTGGCATAATTTGTTTTATATCCAGATGCCACATGAGTCTTCTGTTGACCAACCTTTCCATGAGTTTGCTCTGGCAGCTCAGCTAATTAGTCTGTAGCTGCTTAGATCCAGTGGGTCGTTTCCATGTTTGAGAATGGCGACCATAATGGCTTCTTCAGTCTTGCCAAGTGTGGAGGGATCGAGGACGGAAAACAACCCGGTACTCAAAATGTCGTGTTGAAGTCGGATGTGTTGGGCCGAATGGTGCAGATATCACAGTTTTACTACAAACCACAACACGACGCAGACACGCCTACTTAACGTCCTTCTAAGGGCGGATGACGAAGACGTTGCTGCTTGCTTGCCTTCGCCCGATGACTAAAGGAGTACACCTCGTCGTCATCCGCCCATAAAAATACATTAAGTGGTCTTGTCTACGTTGTGTTGTGGTTTGCAGTCTACAAACTTCATTGGCTGAACTCTGTCAGCATCACCATATTGCATTGCAGTGGATCCCATCTCACTGTGGTAAACCAGGAAGCGGGATAGCAGATCAGCTGTTTAAGGAAGGCGTCGCAGACAAACAACCAGATGCAAACCATCATAAGAAACAGATAATCAAATCAATTAGAAGACCACAAGCCCAAAATGAAGATGCATTTCAGAATATGAATAGATGTGAACAAGTTATCTTTTTCCGCGCTTCAGAACTGGACACAATCGACTCCACAGTTACATGTATACAAAATTCAAGATTGGCACCTCAGTTACGTGTCCATGTGGATAGGCGCCCCAGACTGCTGAATACATACTTCAAGACTGCACTGAATATAGTAAAAAGAAAAAAAAAGTAAAGTATCCCCATCACGCCAAGTGGCGTATAGGGAAATATGGTGTTAGTGACCCTGTATTTTACAGACCTTCAGCACATGATTTTTGGGGTAATGTGATCAGTATTACGCCCGTGCTGACTTACCTTCCCAGAAAAAATCCGGTACCCATTTAAGGCTGGGTGAACCCGGAAGCCGTTCGGTTGGGATCGAACCCTACCGCTTGTCCGTGGTAGTCCAGTTCACTAACTACTGAGCTATCGCGGCTCCACTGAATATAGTAGCCTGTGGAAAATCTATTGGTCCACTACAGGCAAAACGATATGAGCCACTGCAAGAATTAACATTTAAACAAGAAAAATAATTGCAGATATAGACAACACTCAGGCAGATGAAAGATAGATAGTGCACAAGAAGAGCATACGTTTTTCGCGAAATATCTTCTATTTGATTTCAACCAATCGGGAAAGAACACAATGTGACAGTGGAGAAATCACGAAGATTATAGTCGAGGGAACAAAATACAACTCGCCTCATCTGTGAATCGATTTTTCGTTCATCACATTAGTGGAGGGGAAGAGGGGTCCGTGTTGTCCATCTGGCAGATAGGCTGAGTGCGGTCGGCGATCCAGCATGCGTCAGGATCATCAAACAACAGAGGTGATCAAGACCCTGCTCCACGTCCCAGCGGTGCTTCTGGAAACTGAATACGCAGTCTGGCTAAGTGAGTAGTAATCGAAGAGGAAATGCAACCCGGTACCCACAAATGTACTCAAGTTGGATGTCTCGGTCCGACAGCGCACATTAACAGCACATCTACGCCCACTTAACGTGCTTGTAAGAGCGGATGAAGAAGAAGAGTAATCACTTCTTTAGTAGCCATCGGGTGTACGCCATAGAGAGAAGGGAAGACATAAACAGAGTGCGTTATATAGGGACGAAGACACTCAGAAGCATCTAAGCTGAAAGCGGTCGGCAACTCAAAGCTCACAGTTTGCGTCAGGGTTAGCTGCAACAGCTGATCAAGAGTTTACTTCACCTCCCAGTGATGCCCTGGAAATAGTTTAACCACCTCAAACTAGTATGGATCCAAATAGAAAGGCCACAAACTATCCAATAATGTTATGTCGAATACACATGTATCTGGTTGAATGTCGCGGATATCGCCTCATGAACCTCATGATATATGACCTCATGAACCTCATGATATATGACCTCATGAACCTCATGATATATGACCTCATGAACCTCATGATATATGACCTCATGAACCTCATGATATATGACCTCATGAACCAAAGACCAGATGGAACAACATATGGAATAACATGTGAAACAACAGATGGAACAATAGGTGAAGCAACAGGTGGAACTTTTGCACCATTTAAAAAACGTCCCATATGTCAACGACGGAACAGGCTATATGAGTAAGAGCCACATCCAAAGCTCTACCCACGGGGAAGGACACCCCAGAATAAAAAAAAAAACACTACTACCTAACAGTTACCACCGAAAGAAGCAATGGGAGAACACCCGGACTGAAACCACGGTCATTGTGGGTCCAACAGCCCTGGGTGGCATCTACCCTACGAGAAGGAAACTCCAACGTCAAACCAAGATCCACTCTGGCGAAGATAGAATGTGCCAGCCACGTAGCACGTTTAGGGAAACAAATCAGGAGACACATACATAGTAGTGATCATGCTACCAGCTCATCGTGTGTCAAGATGTTGTTCTTACCCCTCCATATACTAGTACTGGCCATGCGACCAGCTCATCGTGTGTCATGATTTGTTCTTATCCCTCCATATACTAGTACTGGACATTCAACCAGCTCATCGTGTGTCATGATGTTGTTCTTACCCCTCCATATACTAGTACTGGCCATGCGACCAGCTCATCGTGTGTCATGATTTGTTCTTATCCCTCCATATACTAGTACTGGCCATACTACCAGCTCATCGTGTGTCAAGATGTTGTTCTTACCCCTCCATATACTAGTACTGGACATTCAACCAGCTCATCGTGTGTCAAGATGTTGTTCTTACCCCTCCATATACTAGTACTGGACATTCAACCAGCTCATCGTGTGTCATGATGTTGTTCTTACCCCTCCATATACTAGTACTGGCCATACTACCAGCTCATCGTGTGTCAAGATGTTGTTCTTACCCCTCCATATACTAGTACTGGCGGGTGTCCGGTTAGCGCAATCGATAGGCGGTTGGCTTACCACGGCAACAGCCGGGGTTCGTACCCTGGCGAGGACACCTGGGTTTTACTAATTCCCTAAAAATTAGTACCTCTGAAGTCGGAGTAAATCTGCCTGCATGGCGAGGGGCATCCTGTAATGGGATAACAACAGACTTTACACGCAAAATTCAGTCCCACAAATTGAGTGGGTGGGACTTCGTCAGAGGTCAAAAGCTGACGAAAGCGAACGAACGAACGAACTAGTACTGGCCATGCGACCAGCTCATCGTGTGTCATGATGTTGTTCTTACCCCTCCATATACTAGTACTGGACATTCAACCAGCTCATCGTGTGTCATGATGTTGTTCTTACCCCTCCATATACTAGTACTGGCCATACTACCAGCTCATCGTGTGTCATGATGTTGTTCTTACCCCTCCATATACTAGTACTGGCCATACTACCAGCTCATCGTGTGTCATGATGTTGTTCTTACCCCTCCATATACTAGTACTGGCCATACTACCAGCTCATCGTGTGTCATGATGTTGTTCTTACCCCTCCATATACTAGTACTGGCCATGCGACCAGCTCATCGTGTGTCATGATGTTGTTCTTACCCCTCCATATACTAGTACTGGCCATACTACCAGCTCATCGTGTGTCATGATGTTGTTCTTACCCCTCCATATACTAGTACTGGCCATGCGACCAGCTCATCGTGTGTCATGATTTGTTCTTACCCCTCCATCATGAAACGGGAAAGAGTTCGCATGATTTGAACGCTGAAGAAGAAGAAGAGGAAGAAGAACAAGGACAAGAACAAGGACAAGAACAAGAAACAGAAGAATAAGAAGAACAAGAACAAGAAGAAGAAGA
This sequence comes from Megaustenia siamemsis, assembly GCA_032433765.1. Taxonomy (NCBI): domain Eukaryota; kingdom Metazoa; phylum Mollusca; class Gastropoda; order Stylommatophora; family Ariophantidae; genus Megaustenia; species Megaustenia siamemsis. The sequence continues at coordinate 7,650,635 of JAVIAB010000108.1, read as the reverse complement.
AGAAGAAGCATTTCACAGGCAAACGATAAAGATAAGCAATTGTCCGGCGAACATTACCTCTTCTGTCTTTCCTCATCTTCCTTTCAACTACGAGTGGATGTAAAGTTGTTTGCTCGCTCTTTTACTGGCCTCCTCAGTTGCGTGTTTTATTATATTCTAGATCCCTGGCCTTTTGTGTTTTCATAGGCAGTTGGAAACAGGCCAGTGCTGGTGTTGTTTTGCCCAGCAGCAGCTTCTCTCATGGATGGCAGGTCCAACTGCAGAATGCACAAGACAGCTTTATGTCAATGAATCTTGCCTCCTTTTTTTGCGTCATTTTTCTTCTAGCTTTGCATGCTTGCTTGCGTTCGTCCGATGATTAAAGTATTCTAGAGTACTCGTAGACTGTAGAATTCTTCTTCGTCATCCGTCCTAAAAAGGACGTTATGTGGGCGTGCCTGCGTTGTGGTTCGCAGTATAACTGTTATATTTGCGCCTTTCGGCCCAACACATCCGAATTCAGTACGACATTTTTGAGTACGGGGTTGTCTTCCCTCTTCGACCCCTGCTCGCTTGGCCAGACTAGACAGGTTAGTCTGTTACTGGAGGCAAAGCAGAGAGGTGGAGCAAAGTCTGGATGGTTTTGGTTCACCGATCCTGGCGCAAGCCATCAGCTGTGGATCGCTGACAACTTCCAGCTCCGGTGCTGGGAGGCGCGCCTTCGCCTCCTCTTCTAACTTTGACTTCGTTTCATTTTATTGTATCACTGCACTGTTATAAGTAAAAACAAAAAAAAAATAAAATAAAAAAATAAAAATAAAGCACACCTGTCACGCCAAGTGGCGTATAGGGAATATGGTGTTAGTGACCATAAATTTTACAGACCTTCAGCACATGATCTTTGGGGTAATGTTGTCGGTATTACGCCCGTGCCGCTTTACTTTTCAAGAACAAAATCCGGTACCCATTTAAGGCTGGGTGAACCCTGTGCCGTCGGCTGGGATCGTACCCCACCTCTTGTAGTCCAGTTCACTAACCACTGAGCTATCGCGGCTCCCTCACTGCACTGTTATGCTACTTTTTTTATGTTTGCAAGCTTGCATTCTCCTGATGACGATGTCGTTCGTCCTTAACAAGATATTAAGTGGGCGTGTATGTATTGATCAGTGATTTACAGCATATCTGTGATATTTGTGCCTTTCGGCTCAGCACATCCTATTTCAGTACGGCATGTTTGAGTACCGGATTGTTTTCCCTCTATACATGTATCTCTCTTTACTTGGTCAGACTAGACTGGCTAATCTGTTTATAGAGACACCGTGAAGAGCTTGGGTGAGGTCTGGATGGTTCTGGCTCTCCGACCCAGGCACAAGCCATCATCTATGAGTCGCTGGCAGTTTCCAGCTCTTTTGCTACCAGGCTCCTCTTTCCCTGGTTACCATTTAAGGCTGGGGGAATCAGGAAGCCGTCGATCAGGATCGAACCCAACCTTTCGTCCTTATTAGCCCAGTTCACTAACCAATGAGCTATCGAGGCTCCCGAAATGTGACTTCAACATATCGCAGTGGCACAGATCATAACAACTCCAATATCTCGCACTTGTCGTTTAATGTTAGCAGCAGTAGAAATCTTTCGTGCGAACTGTTGGTGTTGGGGAATCAACACAGAGAACTTGACATTGGCTATCTGTAAACACGGCATACACGCTGATATATGTCTAACATGCGGGAAGACACGGAAGAATAACAAATCAACACAGAACTGGAGTAATCAGGCCCCAAATGTTTTGGAACATACTGGGGAGAAGATCTGAGCAGTTATGGACGTGTTCGACGCTCAGGAATGATGATCCGTCTACTAAACTAAACTAAACTAAACTAAACTAAACTAAACTAAACTAAACTAAACTAAACTAAACTAAACTAAACTAAACTAAACTAAACTAAACTAAACTAAACTAAACTAAACTAAACTAAACTAAACTAAACTAAACTAAACTAAACTAAACTAAACTAAACTAAACTAAACTAAACTAAACTAAACTAAACTAAACTAAACTAAACTAAACTAAACTAAACTAAACTAAACTAAACTAAACTAAACTAAACTAAACTAAACTAAACTAAACTAAACTAAACTAAACTAAACTAAACTAAACTAAACTAAACGTCTAAGCTTGTCATCGCCATCTTTCTGTATTCAGACCTGGGTTAAGGGGACATCCACATATACCACAGCAAAGAAAATGCATATTTACAGATGCCTCTACATAGCATTTGGGCTCGAAAGGCCAACATTCTGCTTGACCAGTCACTTACAAATGAACCACATAGCATTTGATATACGCACGTTGGTTGTTCAAATAAACAGACACCAATTTCACCCAAGCAATAGAATGAAGAAAGCATATATATTATATTTTATAGTCTTTATATATATATATATATATATATATATCTATCTATTGACCTTTCGAGCCGTAACCGGCCCATAGGGCGTAGACCAAGATACACCTTCACCTATATGAATTTTTGTTCTAGCAGTTTTCTTTTAAAGATATTTTATCAAATCTCGCCATCTGTCTCTGTTCTGTGCAAGCAGTTCTATCTCATTGAGGGAGCCGATTCCTGCTGCTCTTGCCTCTCTCATCAATGTTCTTCTCAGTGTCTCCCTGGGTCTTCCTCTTTTTCTTTTACCTGTTGTTTCCCATATGAGGGCTTGCTTTGCTATTCGATTATTATCTCTTCTCATCACATGTCCAACGTATGACCATCGTCTTTTCTTTATTACTGAAGATATTAGTGGTTGATTGGCGATTTCTCTAATTTCCTCGTTTGTTTTGAATTCGTTCCATTCTATACCAAGTATTTTCCTTAGACATTTATTTTCGAATGCGTTCAACTTTGTTTCTATATCTCTTGTTGTTTTCCAGCTTTCACACGCATACGTAAGGGTTGATAGTACATTTGATTTGAATAGCCTAAGTTTTGTGTTTGTGCTAATGAGTTTTGATTTCCACAACTTTTCAAGGCTTCTGAAAGACATTGCTGCTTTAGCCAGTCTGATTCTAATTTCTTTGCTCGTATCCCCTTCTCGATCAATGTGACTTCCAAGATAGATGAAGTGATCGATCTCTTCTACTGGTTTGTTTTCCATGTATATTTTGTCACTTGTTGGAATTAAACTTTTCATGACTTTAGTCTTTTCATGATTGACCTCAAGCCCAATTTTGCTGGCTATTGATGATAGTTCATTTGTGTTTTCCTGCATCGTTTTTATCTGATTGCTGATGAGAACTATGTCATCAGCAAAGTCCAGGTCCTCCAAATGGTCTCCTTGTATCCATTCGATGCCTTTATTACCAGTGCAGCATTTCTTCATTATGAAGTCCATAACAATTCCAAATAACAAGGGCGATAAAATACATCCTTGTTTAACCCCAGTTTCTATTGGGAAACATTCGCTCAGTCCTTCCTCTGTTCGAACTGCACATGTGTAACCATCATACATGTCTTTGATAATATTTATGATTTTTGATGGTAAGCCATATTGCTTCAGAATTTTCCACAAAGAATCTCTATGAATACTATCAAATGCTTTTTGAAGTCGATGAAGTTAAGTACAAAAGGTTTTTGCTTTTCAATGTGTTCCTCCAATATAAGTCATATTATATATATATATGTGTGTGTGTGTGTGTGTGTGTGTGTGTGTGTGTGGAAGATAATCTGTTTTGGTTGTATATACGATCTCTCTCATCATCATCATGTGCCATACCGGTTGACGTAGGCGATCATGTCCTTCCACAATCTTCTATCTACAGTGCATCGTATCAGTTCTGTTGTGGACTGCTTTCAATGCCATGACATCTAGCCTTCTAGTATTTTCTATCTTTGTCGCCCGCGATCTCTCTTTCCTTTTATTTTGCCAGTTGTAACCAAGTATTCCAACTTTCCTCTTCTCATGATGTGCCCGAAAAATATTGATTGTTTCTTTCTGATGTTTTTTTGGGAGCTTCCTTTCTTTGTTGGCCTCTTTGAGAATTTCCTTGTTGGTCTTTTTAGCTGTCCAGAGAACTTTCAACATTCTTCTGAGAAATCCCATCTCTGTGGCCTCTAATCGTCTTTTCATTTGTTTGTCTATTGTCCACGATTTGCTTCCATATGTCAGAATTGGCTCTATATAGCACCGATGAACTCTCTTTCTCATTTCTTTTGACATAGATTTGTTGCATAATATATTTTTTTCATTTTCTGAAATGCTATTTTGGCCTGAGCTATTCTGCTTTTTATTTCCGTGGTGCATCTTCCATCCGATGTTATTATTGTGCCCAAGTATTTGACGTGTTGCACTTGTTTCAGATTTGTCTCGTTTATTTTTATGCTGCATAATGGTGATGATTGTTTCTTCGATTTGACCATTACTTCTGTTTTCTTACTATTCAGACTGAGACCTTTCTTGTTGCTTTCTTTTACTATTATGTCTATCATTTCTTGTAGTTCATTCCCTGTCTCTGTTATTAAGACCGTGTTATCCGCATAACGTAAATTATTTATGTTGTGACCGTTGACTTCAATTCCTATTTTGTCTACTATTGATCTCGTAATATGTTCTCTGTAAAGTGAAAACAAATCCGGTGACAGAACACAGCCATGTCTGAATCCTTGTTTTATATATTGGAATTGTCCTGTTTGGTTGTTAATTCGTATAGCTGCTGTTTGTTGCCAGTACATGTTTTTTATGATTCGCAGATCCCTGCCATCAATGTTTAATTTCTCCAGCGTATTGATTATTTCCACATGCTTTACTTTGTCAAATGCTTTTGTGTAGTCTATAACGCATATATATATATATATATATATATATATATATATATATATATATATATATATATATATATATATATATCTTTCTTTACTTTTATAGATCTTTCTATCAATGTTCTTAAGATGTATATTGCATTATTGGTGCCATTTCTTCCACAAATCCACATTGTTCCTCACTTATTTTTGGTGGTTTTATTTTGTTTCTTACACCACTCATGATGATTCTTAGTAATATTTTAGTCATATGGCTCATGAGACTAATAGTGCGATGGTCTTCACAATCAGTGGCGCCTGACTTCTTCGGTATGGCTACAAAGATAGAATTAAGTTGTGATTTGCCATGATTAGTCTAGGCAATATAAGAAGGTAGTTTGCCATTCCTTTCCTTGTTGGCAGTGACTGTACTAGTCGGAGATCGCAGCCATTGTCTTTATAAATGAGACCCTCTACCTGCCATCGCGGTGTGGGGACCATAACCGGAACTACTTATCGGCTGCTCCCACACCATCCACCACCTGCTCCAATGGCTTCACATAACTCTGATAGGGGGGTCTAAACGGGAGCTCCACCTTGCCCAAGGGTGTCCCTAAGACTAGCGGAGAAAACGAGACATCTTACTCCCCCTTTGGTAGGGCAGAACTCTACCCCGCTAACCCAATATCTCTCATACATCATTTATACTCTACCATTTGTATTGAAAACTGTTAGAATAAAAATTTAGATAAGAGAACGAGTATCTGAGTCTATGCCCTATGGACCGGCTACGGCTCGAAAGGTAAATAGATAGCTAGATTTGTATGTGACCTGTTGAAAATTAGTTTTAGCTACATTTAAGCGCATAATTATTTGTATTAAATTATTTGGCTATAAATTTTATTGTAAAGCATCAATTTGATGTTGCTACAGTCTATCTCATTATCTTAGTTTTTTTCCTTCCTTATTTGCCGTTCAGCATTGTGGAGAGATATAGTTTGCTGTAATTTGTTCTTCTGTTGGCCTCTGCTACTGTTATGTTTCCTAGTGTTTCTTACATATCCCGCCAATCCATCTTTCCTTGAGTCTGATGTGTCCGTAATGTTTATTAATGGTCTGCGGTGTTCTTTCTGTCTCATTGCCTGGCCAAACCACTTTCTCTCATAATTCATAATCATAAAGTGCCATGCCTGCTGGCGTAGGTGATCATGCCTCTCCACAACTTTCGATTTCGACAATTATCTATAATTTCTGTTATTGACCTTCTGCAAAGCCATTCTCCCAAGCTGTCTGGTATCTTTTCTCTTTGCTTCCCTCTATCTCTTCGTCCCTCGATTTTTTTTCCCCAGTTGTCACAATATATTCTAGCTGTTCCCTTCTAATTACATGGTCAAAAAATGATGACTCTTTATTGCAAATATTGGAAATTAGCTCTCGCTTTATTTTGATCTATTTTAGAACGTTTTCATTACTCTTCTTAGCTGTCCATGGTTTTCTCAACATTATTCCGTAAAACCACATTTCTACAGCCTACAGTGATTTTCTTGTTTGTTGTCCTATTGTCCATGATTCACATGCACATTGTTATAATTGTTTTATTCTTTTTTATCATTATTTCATCATTATTCACATGTATATTGGCTGTCATCATCATGTGCCATACCGGTTGGCGTAGGCGATCATGTCCCTCCACAATCTTCTATCTACAGTGCATCGTATCAGTTCTGTTGTTGACTGTTTTCCATGCCATGACACCAAGCTATCCAGTATTTTCTCTCTTTGTCGTCCGCGATCTCTCTTTCCTTTTATTTTGCCAGTTGTAATCAAGTATTCCAACTTTCCTCTTGTCATGATACTGACTATAAATAACATTTAAGAACTCTTTTTCTTATTTCTATTGTCCAAAATGAGTTACACAGTATCTTCCTAATTTTTTTTTTAAAACTGCTTTTGCGTAAGCTATTTTGCATCTCAGCTCTGTTGTACATCTACCATCTGAGGTTAATATTGTTTCCAGGTATTTAAATTCATTTACCTGCTTTAATATTGTTCCACTTGTCTTTATTGTGCATTACAGTGATGTATTTTTCTTTGTTGCTATCGTTACTTTTGTCTTTTTTGTTATTGATGCTGAGTCCTTTATTTTTGCTGTCTTTCACTATAATGTCTAACATTTCTTGTAACTCATTTTCACTCTTAGCAATTAAGACTATCGTCAGCATACAATCTCATAATTTAGTTATTTGCGGGTCATCATCATTGCATTCCGAACATGTCCATAGGTGCACAGATTCCCTCCTCAGCAGTTCCCGCAGTGTCCAGCGATAGGTGACTCCAGTTCTATGTTGCTTGATAAGTCTTCTTACACGGCCACTAAGTTTCTCATTTCTGGCTGTGCCCATTTTAACTCCCATTTCCATCATCCGAAGAAGTGACGTGGATCTGTGTTTGTCGAAGTCCTGTGCTCTTCCCACATCTCGGAGGGCATTGATGATGTCCGCCCGATCCATTGGTTGAGCGTCCTCAACGACAGCGCAGCTAGCCAACCTGTCCACTCTTTCATTTCCCCGTACTCCCGCATGTCCAGGGACATAGACAAAGGTGACCTTACGTATTTTGGATTTCTGCAACGACTCTACCCATTGCATGCGTACAGAGCCCGCCTCCACTTTTTTTATCATGCTCATCGAATCACTCAGTATACATGCGTGGGTGTAGACTTGTGACTCTAACCATTTGAATGCCTTGGTCACTGCCATTACCTCCATTGTCATGCTACTCGTGGTCATGATGTATGCACCACTGTCTTCCTAGACTATTCTGCCTGCCGAGCGTGCTGTAAATGCCTATGCACTTCTTTGGTGTCGTCTTACAGATCCGTCTGTATAGATGACTGCATCTTTCTCATCGGTGTTATCGCAGATGAGAACGTTGACCTCAGCATTAACCACGACCGGGTTCTGTTCCCTACTTTTCCTGTCGAGTGTGACAATACATGGGAAAGTCCCCTTGAACGACGTAGGCACCGGTATCCACTCCTCACCAACGCTGATGTTGGTAAGCCCACAGACCTGTTTGATGACATCTTCTGCTCGGCCCACCCATGATTTGCCTCTTTTTAGCCTGGCACCTTTCCCTGTGTTGAGCACGTGGTGCAATGGATGCTCTTTATCTGTACTAATCTTCAGGTATCTCATATAGTCATATCTATTGTCCTTTCTAGTCGAAGACGGCACATAGGGCAGAACCACAATCTCAAAAACAGAAACCTTGTGTGCCAAAATAGCACATATTGCAGAGATCACTGCTTCAAAAATCTATGGTTCTGTTTCCATAATAATGCGTTTTACAATGACAGCTTGTCAAACCATCGATCATCCTCCTTAGTCGCATCTTACGACATGCCTGGAAGGTCACAGTGTCACTATTCTTTACTTCCCACATAATGAGGCCCCGGTAACACACAGGAGATCTTATAATTACTTGTATTAAAACATTCGGCTACAAATTCTAAAACATCTGTTTGATTGTAGCTATTATCTTTCTCATAAGCACTTAGATTACAGGCACTGCATTGTTATAAACCGTAGAACATATTTGGTTGTAGGTAGATACGATCTCTCTCACAATTACTTTACAACATAGGCCTACAGCGTGAACACATAAAACAATAACGCAAAGGATGAACATACGAGACCACCAAGAACATTAATCAAATAAATGGGGAAATTTATGATTTAAAAAAAAAAACAAGCAAGAAATAATTTTATGGAAAAATATAATAATATTAACAGATAGTGTCTAAGTATGAAAAAAAAAGACACGATTGTAGCGAAAATAGAAATGGAAAGAAATGAATGTAAAAGAGGAGAATTGCCGTTGTTTTCTTCTCACTTCTGGCAGGCAGAATTTATAGGACGGAAGTTGGTCGATATGCGTGCGCATCATCAGCATTGAGTAGAGGATCCATTAGCCGTAACCAGAAAACCTTCGTGAATTCATTGTTTACAGAATACAAGTCAGAGGCCTTTATCATCAGCTTATTTAGACTGTTTGGTTTGAACAATCTTTGTCGTCTTGTCTAGCATGTGACTGACTGCCAGTTGTACAGTTTATGGGCTATTTTGTAGACGTTGACGACAGTGTTCAGAATGCTTGTAACTTGTCTGGGTATTGTAACAAGTTGGCCATTAGTAGTTGTCAGGGCTGGGAGTTTTGGGGCATCGGGATAACTGTTGAAGGTGTTTGAAAATGTTTGAGCTTACGTTGCTGTTATATTATTATTTGATCTGTATGTGTGGTGTGACAGTTTTAAGTTATGGTTAGTAAAAACGGAGGATAGTTTTGATTATTAGACGACAGGGATATAATTATAATTCGTGTGGCATAGCCTATCCTTCTTATCCATTCCTAGCACTAGTAGTCTAGTAGTGTTTTTCATGACGAAAAAAAAAGAATAATTCGAAAGTGATCCATCTGTGAACTTGCTCCTAGACAGTTGTGCCACATGTTCGCAGTACATACGGCACATAATTTCTAACTTGAGACTTTATAAGAAATAACCCCAAAGTTATTTGAACTACTATGATCAGGGCGTTGTTTTTGGAAACTATTCTGTAGAAGACTTAGACTAATGTAATTAAAGTAAAGTGCTTTAGTTTGTCATTGGTCACAATTGGTGTTCTTTATTATTATTTCCTTTCAGTAATATTAAATAATCTTACTAATACTAACACCTCCTAGTCTCTACTATTTATATATTTTATATTGACAGTTTCTAATACTAACTAAAAGTCATTTATCGTGATTAATTTTAGTTATTTTTGTTTTGTGTGTTACTGTTAATATTGATATTTATTTGGTTGTACTTACAGTACATACAGTATATTAGTATTAAAATGGTATCATATGTTTTATATTATAACACAATATTTGATTAATATAGTTATGTTATATACTCTACTGGTTGTTTAAACAAAAGTCAAAGTATCCATTTATAAATGCAAGCAGCTAATCATATAACTGATAACTATTTTAAATGAGTCATTTATGTTATGCATAAAAACTTCAAGATTAAGGTTTTAGTTTTAGAGAAGTATTAGAAATATGTTTGCATGTAATTTCTGATTTCACCTGACAAATTATTCATTTTAAGTGTCAATAAAATTATATGGAAAAAAAAAACAATGACTCATCAAAATATAATTACTTTTACATTAAACTTTAATACAACAAAATAGCAGCAAACAGTAATCATTTAAAAGAGAAAAAGGCCAAAGGTTTCAGTCATAATTGATAATTGGTCTATGATGTGGTGGAGGAAATATTATGTTTGTTCTCTAATTTCCTATACCATCTGCATGTACATCATGCTTATGGAGTGAGTGATATTTAAAATATTTCCATTATATAAATTATGTATGCTTTTGGTACTTTCTTATTTGTCGCTAATGAATGCATGTTTATCGACCCAGTGGTTACTATTTTTAGTTGTAAATGTCGACTGTTCCAGTACCAAAAGTTGACATATACTTTCAACAATTTTAATACCACCAGTATTATCATTTGAAGCTGAAGTTTTGATTCTTCTTCTACCTTTCAGCTCCCTTGGAGCATAGGTCTTCAAAAAACACATTCTAAGTCGTTCTGTTTCTTGCCATTCTTTTAAGATCATTCCATGTCTTCCCCATTATTTTCATCTCTGCTTCCATCTGTCTTCTCCAAGAATTCTTTGGTCTTCCTCTTTGTCTTTTCCCCTGGTGATTCCAAAAAAGGGCCTGTTGTGTAATACTCTCAGTTGGCTTCCACCGTGTGTGTCCTATCCAGCGCCATCATCTTCGCTGTATCTCTTTATTCACTGGTATTTGACTGGTACATTTCCATAATTCTATGTTAGTGATTTTGTCCTGCCATTTCCATCATTTTATTCTGCGTAAGCATCCATTAATGAAAGTCTGTAACTTTGTGATTGTCAATTTTGTTGGTCTCCATGTTTCACAGCCATATAATAGGACTGGCTTAACATTGGAGTTGAAAATTTTTATTTTTGTATGTAACCTAATTTCTTTGGACTTCATATGTTTCCCAGTGCAATGAAAGCTCCTCTTGCTTTTGATATCCTTATTTTGGTATCATTTTCTTTTCCTCCCTCTTTATCTATATTACTACCCAGATATATGTAAGATTGTACGTCAAGTAGAGGTATTTCTCCTAATTTTATTTGGTTATTGCCAAATGCATTAATTCTCATAATGTTGGTCTTATCTCTATTAATTTTCAGTCCTAGCTGTTATGATCTTTTATCGAATATGCTCATTTTATCCTGCATCTGTTGATGGCTGTGTGATAGGACAGCTATGTCATCAGCAAAGTCAAAATCATCAAGTTGCTTGGTCAGTGACCACTGGATTCCATTTCTGTTGTTTTAAGTTATTTTCATAATCCAGTCTATGGCCAGTAGAAAGAGAAATGGAGATAGAAGGCATCCCTGCCTTATTCCTGTTTTTATTTCAAATGCTTCTGTAAGCTACCCTTCATGCACCACACTACATTTCATTCCTTCATACATTGTTTTTATCAGGTTAATAAACTTTATGGGGATTCCATAATGACTCAGCAACTTCCAAAGCATTCCTCTGTCTAACATATCAAATGCTTTTTCGTAATCTATTAATCCAATATAAAGTGGGGACTGTAGTTTTAAACTTTGTAGTTTTGATTGGCTGGAGATATTTTCTGTTGACACCAGTTTTTTTTCATCATCATGTGCCATAATGGTTGGTGTAGACAATCATGACGATCCATAATTTTATATCCACAGTAAATTATGTTTCATCACTTCTGTTGTTTACAGTTCTCCATGCTGTGCCACCAAGCTGTCAAATATATTCTCTCATCGTCTGTGATTTTTCTTATTTTGTATTTTGTCAGTTGTAACCAAGTATTCCAACTTTCCTCTTCTCATGATGTGTCCGAAAAATGTAGATTGTTTCTTTCTGTTGTTTTTTAGGAGCTCCCTTTTTGTGTTGGCCTTTTTGAAAATTTCCTAGATGGTCTTTTTAGCTGTCAAGGGAACTCACAATATTCTTCTGAGAAATCCACATCTCTGTGGCCTCTAATTCTCTTTTCTTTGTCTTGCCTACTGTCCATGATTCGCTTCCATAGGTCAGAATTAGCTCTATATAACACAGATGAACTCTCTTTCTTACTTCTATTGACTTAGACTTGTTGCACAAAAGCTTTTAATTTTTTCTACTTACAATTATTTGAGATTCAAATAGATTCCTTTTTCTTATCAAAAAAATTTTGACTAGTTTTTTTTCTTATAAAAGTGAGTTAACATTTCTGTATCTGAATTCTTTAAAATCAGATTGTTATGATAATGCTTATTTATCTTTGTTGCCCACTCACATTTGCGAGTTCTCCATTTAGTACTACTTTTAACACCATAGATTGAGGAGAGCACGTATGTTCACCATTTGTATATGACTGAGAATCAATATTACCTTAGAGTGCATAAGAAAGATCCAGCAACTGGTATAAGAGAACAAGGTGACCTTCCCTATAGTTTATTATTGCTATTACCCTTATTGCAGCCAGGCTCTTTCTAACTTGTATAACTACTTGATACATGTTCTGGTAAAAGCAAGACTCTGATCAAATTACACTGCTACATTTTTCATTGTGTTGGTTCTCTCCACAATCTCTGAATATGTGTGGTTGTGTTGACATACCATTGTTCAGTGAGAGAACCTTATTACAACTGCCGTTGTCAAATTTACTATAGCTTCTGCCTCCCTTTGTTACGTGCTTGTCAGGTTCTGTTTACAATTCTCCAGCACCCTGCTCTTAGTTGTTTCCCCAATTCTAAACTAAAACACCATTGACATAAGACACTGTCCTTTAAGTATCAGTGATTTGCTTGCTTGTGATTCTCACAGTATAAGAGTTGGATAAGGCTGGAGATAATAGTGACTTATGTGTTAAACCAGGATGTATTGTTGATTCTGAAGTCCATGTGCTGTATTTGTACACCACCTTTTGTTGGAAAAGGGCTTGAGAAACCTAGTTAAGAAGGAATAGGCTGATATTGAGTGCAAGTAGTAGTTGTCCAGAAATCAAAAGGCAGCCTAATGTACACAGGTTGATTGCAGCAGCATGCCTCAAAGTTTAAGTGGAAACCCACATATACATCATGAGCAAAGACTGCAGCAATGCCTCAATACAAACCCTCAAAGATACATCAAGAGCAAAACCAGCAGCATGCCTCAATGCAATCCCTCCTATATATATCATGAGTAAAGACTGCAGCATGCCTCAATGCAAACCCTCATATATATCATGAGCAAAGACAGCAGCATGCCTCGATGCAAACCCTCATATATATAATGAGCAAAGACAGCAGCATGCCTCGATGCAAACCCTCATATATATCATGAGCAAAAACAGCAGTGTGCTTCAATGCCACAATGCAAACCCTCATATACATCATGAGCAAAGACAGCAGCATGCCTCAATGCAAACCCTCATATATAACAAAGACAGCAGTATGCCTCAATGCCACAACGCAAACCCTCATATGCATCATGAGCAAAGACAGCAGTATGCCACAATGCAAACCCTCATATACAACAAAGATAGCAGCATGCTTCAATGCAAACCCTCATATACAACAAAGACAGCAGCATGCCTCAATGCAAACCCTCATATACAACAAAGACAGCAGTATGCCACAACACAAACCCTCATATACATCATGAGCAAAGACAGCAGTATGCCTCAATGCAAACCCTCATATACAACAAATACAGCAGTATGCCTCAATGCTACAACACAAACCCTCATATACATCATGAGCAAAGACAGCAGTATTGTCCCAAGCCTCTCTATTGGACAGTATCCTCCAAGGGTAGATGAAAAGGAATGGCACTGTTCAAGCTTCTAGGTTATTTTCCTGGCAGTTGTCATTCCGACATCTTGCCTAATGTATTCAGCTTTGTATCTATTCGCAGATAGAAAGTATACAGGCTAAGGTTTATGTGCATTATTCTTAGGCACAAAAAATACATGCAGAACTGTGTGTTGTTTCCTTGACCTTCCCTCCATTAAAAACTGGACCAAAACAAGCATAAGGTAACCTCCAAGTCAGTGCTGACACACAACATTCACTTCAGTGAAATCAGGAGTTAAAAAGATGAAAGGTATGGGTCAGACCGAGGACATAGTTTAACATATTTGTTTACTTGAGGTCATAGAACCGGGTCAAGAATGGGTATGAGTGCTACCGGATTGCTGCACATCCTTTTCAGAATGTATCAAATGTAACAGACTGAGAAAACAAAACCTAGTGGTTGTGGAAGCCGAAGTACAGGCTTTGATTTTTGAGGGCCTAGTAGTATTGTTTTGAGGACCTATACAGGGATGGGTCTGCTGTTCAGCATAGATGAAGCTCATAGGCCTTCACAGCTCAGGTCGGGTGTAGAATGGTCAAGGAAAACAACTGTGTTTTTGCCATTACTACAAGTAGTTTGATGATTGAGGTCATGGCAGTAATCTTGGCAATAATTTAACTTGTATGTGAACTTTTACCCATCTATGCTTCTCTGTCATTCAGTGAGTATACCTAGGAAGATTGAAACATGCTTTGCTCAAAGACAGTGGTTGAATTGTCTGAATGGACAAAGTCTGATTAAAATTTGCCTAACTTTTGTGCCAGGACATTTGATGTAAGAGGGAATGAATGGGCAGACAGACTCGCTGGATTAGCTGTTGTTAAGAATGGATGAACAATGGACTGAGCTGACATTCTCAGTGCTCTAGGAAACAGAATAAGTGGTTCGTGCTATGAATGTGAATCTACAACCATCAGACTGCAAGTGCATCATGTCAAAGAAGGTGATACCAGACAAGAACGCTATGCTGGAAACAAAAAAGGGCTGACAATTCAACATGAAATCTGGATTGAATGTCGACACATTGAGGGATATACTGAGTTGGGGGATGAAAGCACTTATGGAGTTGTCTGATATGCCATGAAAATGATATGTGAACTTTCATTTTCTAGTGTTCACTCATCCAGACATTTCATTTACTAGTATGTAAACTCATCCAGACATTTCATTTACTAGTATGTAAACTCATCCGGACATTTCATTTACTAGTATGTAAACTCATCCAGACATTTCATTTACTAGTATGTAAACTCATCCTGACATTTCATTTATTAGTATGTAAACTCATCCAGACATTTCATTTTCTAGTATGTAAACTCATCCAGACATTTCATTTATTAGTATGTAAACTCATCCAGACATTTCATTTTCTAGTATGTAAACTCATCCAGACATTTCATTTTCTAGTATGTAAACTCATGCAGACATTTCATTTACTAGTATGTAAACTCATCCAGACAACTCACAGCTTGTCACATCATCTGAACACTTGTTAAGTTTTGTTAGTTAGAGGTTTACCAGTCTTATCTATTCTATATTATTTAACACTTGCCGTTTTTATGTTCAAAGTGATTAGAAGAATCTGTGTCTTCAAATTGAGAAACTTTTATGGTTACAAATTGATTATTGCATTCCCCCGAAGCTCTCAAATTTCCAGATCTTGAATCTTCTTGTTACAAACATTAACCAGTATCATCCACAAATAAATCATTACAATTGGCTGACAATTTTGTGTGTGGTGTCTTAAGTTGAAACCACTTCCATAAAATATCAATTTTAAGAATGAGTGGAATGTACTAGGCTTAGGACATCTACTACATCCATAAAGAATGCACAATTTCCAAGATTAGAACTTTGAGATGAAAACAAACAGCTTTGACCTAGTTGTCCATATTTGAGGACAGGTTAACAAAGTTGTTGAGGCTCACTTTTATTATTTTTTTTTTAGGTCAATCAAAGACTTCTCTTCTTCGTGTAGTCTTTGGCCTTTTCTAGCGCCCCCCCCCCTCCATTTCCATGATTGTGTCTATTTTGCGCATCATGTTTTTTTAACACATGAACTCTGTCCATCAACAAATTCGTTTCATAATCTGTTGCTTGGTTAACCCTTGTTCTGTTCTTTTCCAAATATTTTCATTTACTGATCCTGTCATGCCATCTTTCCCTCACCGAGTTGTTTAACTATGTCTGTCACAGTGCCATATAATGGGACCGTTTTTATTTATTTATTTGTCTGTTTTAATTTGCCGTAGGTCAGTGTTTGTTTTTGAGATATTTGGGAGTCCGTTTTGTTAAGCTATAAGAAACTCTCTTATCTTTGCTATTTTTTTTTTTGTTAGATGTTTTTTGTACTCAATCAGTTTTACTTATGGCCAGTGACTGGATAATTTATAATTTTTGTAATAGATCGGGGCAACTTTCCATCTTCTATCTATTCATTCACTCTGCTTCCAGTGGGAATCTAACACAGGTTATCCGAATGTCAGTACCCCAGTCGGATGATATTCCCAACTAGGCTACAGAGGCCTCCTATTTTTCAACGATTTTTCATTATCCATGCTTACTTAAACATGGGAGAGCTGAAAAACAATGAAAGAAATAGAAAATAAATTAGATGCATTTAAAAACAAATGGTCCAGGAAAGTACTTTGTGTACCGTGGGATGAATTCAAGACAAGTGCAGAAATAATAGTAGTGACAAGGCATCCAAAAATATCATATATAATCAAGAGAAAAAGGTGGTCATGTGGTGGTCTTGTCATGAGAAGAGAGAATAAGTGGATCTTAAAACAGGTCCTCAAATAGGAACCAGATGATAAAAGAAAAAGGCAGACCTAGAGAGACATTAAAAATAAACTGAAGTAAGAGGCAACAACAGCTCCCTTGCTAAAATTGAACGGCTCACCCAGAATAGGGACATGTGAGATACAATGTGCAAATCTGATATTTACTTAATAGCAAAAATCGTCAAACACTTGGAGGGTCTAGAATTTCTGCCCTGTGTGCCATTTTTGGCTCAACGGACAATAAACCTGTTATTAATGGTGACAATAGACAGATTATTAATCTTGACAATAGACATATTATTAATCTTGACAATAGACATATTATTAATGGTGACAATAGACAGATTATTAATGTTGACAATAGACAGATTATTAATGTTGACAATAGACAGATTATTAATGGTGACAATAGACATATTATTAATCTTGACAATAGACATATTATTAATCTTGACAATAGACATATTATTAATGGTGACAATAGACAGATTATTACTGATGACAATAGACAGATTATTAATGGCTCTAATTTTGGACAATACTTTCTCAAAGTTGATCGGTTATTTGATTATAGATCCAGTTGGTTGGTTGTAGATCCAACAGTATATGGAGTCCTCTTCTTCATTTCAGTAGGATTTTTTAGTGATTTATTATATAAATAAGTGGACAACATAGACCACTTGGTGGCTATGTTAAACTTGATGTGAACCAAGAATAATCTAGGACAGTATGTGCATTTTTATATTTTGTTTGCCTGAAATATTGTCTATATATGCAATGCTGTTTCCTGTATAAATTGTACTGTTTTTTTGTAATTCTAACAGTGGTCCATATAGTTTTATCTGTAGTGTTGTATCCATTGGTGTAAACATACTTCCCATTGCCATGAGTGCATGGCATCCTGATTGCTGTGGTGCACCTTTTGGCTGGTTACCTCCATCTTCAGCACTTAAACTTGCTAGAGCAGGTCTTGCTCGGTGTAGGAAGGCCTGGCCAGTCTTTGGTTTTCAGTCCCTGATGACTGCTAAGCCCCATTGCCACGACAGGGAGCTGGCCATGATGTATGGGCATTTAACAGTTGTTGCAAGTGGGGGATTACATTTTTGAGCCATTTTAGTCTTATCTCCATTGATCAGCTGCTTCTCTTTTGTTTGTCTCATAAGCTGTAGCTTCACATCAAAGAGATGCCTGCCAAGTACTTCTGATTTGTGCCACATTTCCCCCATGTGTCAAGATTAATATTGAAGGCTTTTAATGAAGTCTTGAGCATGTCTTTAAAGTACTTCTTTTATCCATCTTGTTGATGTTAATTTTTCTGCAACTTGCCATGTAATAATATTTTTGTCAGTTAGTAACTTGGCATGTGGACTATATGACCTGCCCAGAGAGTTTGTGCATGCATCAGAATTGTGTTAGAGCTGGGGATATCTACCATGTCTAAAATGGTGGTGCCTGGGATCTTGTCATTTTATTTGATGTTTAACTTTCTAAGACAGTACATACAATAAAGTTGCATACAGAAAAAAACAGCACAAAAAACAAACGGTCATAGTTTAATACACCAGCAGATACAACACTTCAGCCCTGTGTGTTGAAAACTTAGCCATCAAGGTCCTATGTATGACATGGCTCTGTAGTATTGAGTAGAGTTTCTATTGTGCCCTGCCAACAGCTGTGACTTTCTTTTCTGTTCTTTGATATATATACACACATGCACACACACAGAGACAGACAGTTAACCTAAACAAATTATAATTGATTAGAATTATATCAAGTATGCTTTGTGTGTTTTGATTTACCTAGACCTGTTATATATTTATTTGTAATGACATATATCATCAGTGACATATTCTCTTCGATTCCATGTTTTTGATTTGAGTTGAACATGTTAAAGCTAGCAGCAGCGAATTATGCACGACTGCCATTTTCTAAAGCTTTTTTTTTTAATTGTATAGTAATTGTTTCTGTTTATTAATTGGGGATTGATCAGCCTCAGAGCTTTTACCCTTTGTGCTTACATTCATCCATTATTTTCTTATTGAAATTGACAGGTCTATTAGTAAACCATGGAGATTTTTTCTTTATCTGTTGATAGCTTCCCCTGTTAGCTTTTAAATAGCTTCTCTTTACACATCTGCTCTGTTATTTATGCTTGGCTGTTGTGTTTAAATGTATCACACACTGCACTCCATGGTAGCTGTAAATACTAGTAGTCCTCAGTTGTGTTCCTGGTCATATTTAAAAGCCATTTGTCTTGGGTTTGTAAGCCTATAGTTTCTGTTTATATATGATCCTTGCACGCTTGCCACAATTGTTTTGTTTGCATAGATTTGTCTAAAGAGGTCATTTGTTAAAGTGTACATTTATTCTGTATATAACTATGTAAATGTTCATTGTTAAAGACTATTGTTCATTTTTTATTTTTGTTCTATTGCTGCATATGCCTGGTGATTGCTCCTGTGTCTTTTGTCTTTTAAGGGATGTTCAGTTAATGCAATTTGTTGTGGTTATTTCTTGATCCCTACTTGCTTGGTCAGGCTGGTTAGTCTCTTTTCAGGGCCACTACAGGGAGGTGGAGTAGGAAGCTGTGGTGTGTTGATCTTTAGTCTGGGTGCTGTGTTGTACTTTGTTTTTTTTTAAATATGCTTTTAACACTAAAGCCTCAGTTTATCACAAGAGGGAAATTGTTTTGTAGGTAACCATTAAGAGAAGGGGTTGGGTACACTTATAGTGGAAACAACAAAGTACTATTTTTGGTGTGTGTGTGTTTTTTTTAAACAGTGGCATCTTTATTGAGAAAATCGCTGTTGCACTGTTTCATCAAGTAGAACTGTGATACAGTTTTCATAGCCAGTACAGTTCATGCCAATATCATCCACATTGCCCGAGGATAGCCTTAGTTGTGGAAAATCTGTATATCTCTGTCTTCACTGCCCTCTGTCATGCTGTTTCTGGTCCACAACTCTGTCACATGTGTGTGTATACTGCTACTGTTGGCCAGTGTTTGTATGTCTCTTTGATTGTGCTTGATAAACAGCAAGTTTGTATCTTCTATGAGCTGCCAGAACAATACAATTATTATTGTGTGATGGCGCTAGATTCCAACAAACTCGTAAATCAGAATTATCAAAAGTAGCCAATTTAGGATAAGTCTTTCAGAATAACATTCAGTGTTTTGTTTTTGGACTAGATTTAATGAAACAAGCATGGCTAAATATAGAAAATGATATCATAGTATTTTCACTCAATGCATGTATTCCTATCATACATAATTGTATCGTAATTTCATAAAATCGTATGTCAAGATTTGTCTGTATATTATGAATGACGTAGGTCTTGAGACTTCAACAAAGCACCAGATATGACAAGTTTAAAAAAACCAGATGCCTTTTGTAAATCTTAATCCTTCCAATTCTATCTTCTCACACATTATCTTCTGGATACTGCACCATAAGTCCCTATTCTGGCCACAGAAATAAAATCAGAATAGCACAGGCCAAAATAGCATTTCAGAAAATGAAAAATATCTTATGCAACAAATCTATGTCAATAAAAATTAGAAAGAGAGTTCATCGGTGCTATATAGAACCAATTCTGACCTATGGAAGTGAATCATGGACAGTAGACAAACAAATGAAATGACGAGGCCACAGAGATGGGATTTCTCAGAAGAATGTTGAAAGTTCCCTGGACAGCTAAAAAGACCAATGAGGAAGTTCTCTGAGGCCAACACAAAAAGGGAGCTCTTAAAAAACATCAGAAAGAAGCAATAAACATTTTTCGGGCACATCATGAGAATAGGAAAGTTGGAATACTTGGTTACAACTGGCAAAATAAAAGGAAAGAGAGATCGCGGACGACAAAGAGGGAAAATACTGGATAGCTTGGTGTCATGGCATGGAAAACAGTCAACAACAGAACTGATACGATGCACTGTAGATAGAAGATTGTAGAGGAACATGATCGCCTACGCCAACCGGCATGGTACATGATGATGATGATCTTGCTTCTGTAGTGTGTGATTGTTTCTGTTTCTCTTGTGATCTACCTTTATTTCTTCCCTGGCGATGGACGTGATGGCAGTGACCGGGGCATTCATCTGGTTAAAGTTTAAAGACTACACCCACGCCTTCATACTGAGTCATTCGATGAGCATGATTGTAAAAAAAAAGTGCAGGCAGGCTCTGTACGCATGTAATGGTTGGAGTTATTGCAGAAGTAAAAAATATGTAAGGTCACCTTTGTCTACATCCAAGAACATGCTGGAGTACAGGGAAATGGAAGAGCGGACAGGTTGGCTATCTGCGCTATCGTTGAGGACGATCGACCAATGGAGTGTGCGGACATCACCAATGCCCTCTGAGATGTAGGAAGAGCACAGGACTTCGACAACCATGTGTCAATGTCACTCCTTCGGATGAAAGAAATAGGAGTTAAAATTGGCACAGCCAGAAACGAGAAACTTAGTGGGTGTGTAAGAAGACTTATCAACCTACCCAGAACTGGAGTCGTCAGTCGCTGGACACTGCGGGACTTGCTGGGGGGGGGGGGGGATCTGAGTACCTATGGACATGTTTGCAGTGAAATGATGATGTCCAACACATATAACTCAATAACATTTCTTCCCTCTAGGTTCTCTTTTGAGGCTTGCTTTGTAATTCTTTTGTCTTTTCACCACGTGGGTGACCTATGCCACCACCTCCTCCTGATTATAGATGATGCTTGGTTGCATGCTCATTTCCCTTATTTGTGCCCTAGTCTTAAATTCATTCCATTGTATATAAAGTATTAACCCTTTGGCGATAAAACGGCTGAAATAAACGAAAATGGAAGCAGACTGCTGGAGCTATGCAATCAAAATGATTTATTTATCACCAACACATTCTTCAAACACAGAGTCGCAAGTATACACCTGGTACAAATGGAATGACACAATATGCAGAAGCCAGATAGATTTTATACTAACAAGAAAAGAGTAACTGACAGTAGAACAATCCCAAATATTACAGACAACACGGATCACAAGATGGTTATGATCACACTAAGACAGCCAAAAATAAAGAGAATATACGAAAACAAACAAAAGAAGCAAAAAGAACAGACAATAAAAATAAAATAATTAAAAGATCAAGAAACAAAGAAAACCCTAGAAGAAAAACTAACAGAGGAATTCAAGAAACTCCCTAACGAAGTATGCACAGTAGAAGAAGAGTGGAAACAATTTAAGGAAACAGTAACCAACATCTCTAAAACAGTTTGTGGAACGAAGCTAAGAACAAGAGAAGGGAAAAAGAGCACCCCGTGGTGGAACGAAGCAATCAGAGAAGCAATTAAGGAAAAGAAAAGACTGTTAACAAATTGGAGGGAGAACAAGAATCAAGAAAAATATGAAAAATATGCCTTAGTTCGAAAAAGAGTTAAAAGGTTGATCAAAGAAGCTAAGTAAAAAAATTGGACAGAATTCGGACAAAACATGAGCAGGGACTTCAAGACAGCCACAAGAGATTTCTACAAAGCAGTAAAAGCCACAAGAGTGAGAAAAGAAAACCATGATCCTACTGAGCTGATAAATGACAAAGACGGACAACCAATATCAAACAACCAATGTTTGCAACAGAGATGGAAAGAATATTTTGAAGACCTGTTAAACATACCAACTACCAATAAGACAACACAAACCACGCCAGAACTCACAAATACTGAACCCAACATCATGAAAGAGGAAATCGAAGAAGTAATCAATTATGCACCAAGAAATAAAGCGCCAGGGATAGATAACATACCAATAGATATAATAGCAGCAGCAGGAGAAACAGGTATGCAATGGCTGCACAGAATATTTAATGCAGCATGACACCAACTAAGCCCCAGAAGACTGGCAACAGGCAATCATCATACCAATATGGAAAAAGAAAGGTAGCAAAAGAGACTGCAATCAATATAGCAGCCATGTAGGAAAGCTATACGCCAAAATCTTTGAAAAACGGCTGAGACCAATAATAAAACTACAGTTAAGCGATTCTCAAATGGGGTTCTGAAAAAACAGAGGATGCACCGACACACTATTCACACTAAAACAGCTTGCAGAAAAAACGACAGAACACAATCAAAACTTATACGTAGCCTTCATTGACCAGGAAAAAGCATTCGACAGAGTAAACAGAGAACAACTGTGGGAGATACTAACAACATATGGAGTAAGCCAACATCTAACCAACATTATTAAAAGCCTCTACGTCAACAGCAGCTGCAGGGTCAGAACAGCAGCAGGCTACACAGACCACTTCGAAGTCAGATCAGGTGTAAGACAGGGGTGCGTACTATCCCCCCCTACTGTTTATTACATATATGGACCATATATGCATGCTAGCCAACCCATCAGAGACAGAGGAGATCAACGAGCTTCTATTTGCAGACGATCAGGCACTAATACATGAAACAATAGAAGACCTACAAGAACACTTAAACAAACTCAACATCTCAGGCACAAAATACAACATGAAAATCAACATCAACAAAACAGAAGTCATGAACGTCGCCAAAAATAAACAGAACATCAACATAACTATAGAAGGCAGACAACTAAAACAAGTAGAGGAATTCAAGTACCTAGGAAGTCTAATGACAAATGATAATTCTCAAACGGCAGAGATAGAATCAAGATGCAACAAAGCTTGTCAAATCATCGGACAGTCATCACCACTATTGTCCAACAAGGAAATAACTCTGGAGGCAAAATGAGCACTATACAATACAATCTTCATCCCAACGTTGTGCTACCAATGCCAGACCTGGACCCTAGATGCAAGAACAATAAGAAAAATAACCTCTACAGAGATGAAATGTGTTAGACGAATGACAGGAAACAGTCTGAGAGATAAGATCAGAAATGAAGAACTGAGAAAAAAGCTAGGAATAGCCCCCACCATAGAATATATAAGGAAACAACAGATAAAATGGTTTGGCCACGTGACAAGGCAGAAAGAACAAAACACAATACAACGAGCTTTCAACAAACATTGTGAGAACACCAGACCCAAGGGTCAACCACGAAAAAGATGGGTCGATAGAATATTAGAAGCACTAGGAAACATAACAGCAGCAGAGGCGAACAGAAGAGCAAAAGACCGCAAATTATATCACCCTTGACGCTGTAAGGCAGATGAGGAAGGAAAGAAGAAGTATATAAAGTGTACAGCACATGTATCATAAAATTAAAGTTTATTACAGTAATCTTACAACCAAAGCATAAACTATGTGGTGGTAGTGAAACTGAAAACAGTGCATGCAAGATCTTCTAATTCAACATTGGGAAACTGAAAACAGTGCATGCAAGATCTTCTAATTCAACATTGGGAAACTGAAAACAGTGCATGCAAGATCTTCTAATTCAACATTGGGAAACTGCTTGGTCTTGAGGCGTGACAGAGAGGTTTTAAGTTCAAATCCCGACTGTACCAGAAGGGATTTTTATTTGTGATTTCTCTCTCCAGCAACTACCCCTCATCTCAGCAGCGAGGCCCGTCTTGAAATGTCAATTACTAATCTACGGAAAAAATATGAGTGACTCTGAAGACAGAGTAATCTGCCTGTGTTGCAAGGGACCCCTGTGCACATGGCTGCCAAGGAAAAAATGATTAACACACAAAATTCATTTCCTAGTCTCTATGGACTTTGCCAGAGGTGAAAGCTGGGCTGACTTCAGCATGAAATAACAAACTAAAGTAAACTGAAATAAGTAAAAGACTTTCACAATTAAGACATTTTAATATGTACACAGCTTTGGATACCTTAGTCTATTATAGAGGATATCGAATCACATTTCTACATGGGTTACAATGTGACCTATGAAGGTTGTGCAACATCAATTAAAAGGCAGCTGCATTATCACAATTCTGTAGTAACATCACTTAATAGAAGATTAGTTATAGTCACACAATTCTGTACAAACATCACTTAATAGATCAGCTACAGTCACACAACACACAATTGTTCACAAACATCACTTAATAGAAGACAGCTAGTCACACAATTGTTCACAAACATCACTTAATAGAAGACAGCTAGTCACACAATTGTTCACAAACATCCCTTAATAGATCAGCTACAGTCACACAATTGTTCACAAACATCACTTAATAGAAGATCATCTACAGTCACACAATTGTTCACAAACATCACTTAATAGAAGATCAGCTACAGTCACACAATTGTTCACAAACATCACTTAATAGATCAGCTACAGTCACACAATTGTTCACAAACATCACTTAATAGATCAGCTACAGTCACACAATTGTTCACAAACATCACTTAATAGATCAGCTACAGTCACACAATTGTTCACAAACATCACTTAATAGAAGATCATCTACAGTCACACAATTGTTCACAAACATCACTTAATAGAAGATCATCTACAGTCACACAATTGTTCACAAACATCACTTAATAGAAGATCAGCTACAGTCACATAATTCTGTACAAACATCACTTAATAGAAGATCAGCTACAGTCACATAATTCTGTACAAACATCACTTAATAGAAGATCAGCTACAGTCACACAATTGTTCACAAACATCACTTAATAGAAGATCAGCTACAGTCACACAATTCTGTACAAACATCACTTAATAAAAGATCAGCTACAGTCACACAATTCTGTACAAACATCACTTAATAAAAGATCAGCTACAGTCACACAATTCTGTACAAACATCACTTAATAAAAGATCAGCTACAGTCACACAATTGTTCACAAACATCACTTAATAGAAGATCAGCTACAGTCACATAATTCTGTACAAACATCACTTAATAGAAGATCAGCTACAGTCACAAAATTCTGTACAAACATCACTTAATAAAAGATCAGCTACAGTCACACAATTGTTCACAAACATCACTTAATAGAAGATCAGCTACAGTCACACAATTCTGTACAAACATCACTTAATAGAAGATCAGCTACAGTCACACAATTGTTCACAAACATCACTTAATAGAAGATCAGCTACAGTCACATAATTCTGTACAAACATCACTTAATAGAAGATCAGCTACAGTCACACAATTCTGTACAAACATCACTTAATAGAAGATCAGCTACAGTCACACAATTCTGTACAAACATCACTTAATAGAAGATCAGCTACAGTCACATAATTCTGTACAAACATCACTTAATAGAAGATCAGCTACAGTCACACAATTCTGTACAAACATCACTTAATAGATCAGTTTCAATCACACAGTTATCTTTACGACATAAGTACGATTGCTGATGTATTTTGGGGGGTTCATGATAGAACCAGAGTGATAAAGGCTGCTTGGTCAAAGCGGTCGTGAATAACATGTGAGTTATTTCACCCCTGATAGAAAAGTCCTTTCTTTCTACTTCGGGCTTCGAACACCGTACGCTGACTTTTCAGCCAATGAAACAGTGATATTAGCTGCATGGCCACGGTCGCCTCCCACCCCAACATTGGTGAAGTAAAAATTGTTGGTGAAAATACATATCTATATCTTCATCAACCTTATGTTACAATTTTTTCCCTTCCGTCAAGTTATTAGGAAAGATTTTTGCTTCTTCGAGACATAGAAATATATCATAATCTTTGTTTGGTTACTATTTATGAGTTTTACAGGCCATATTGTGGTAGCAACCACTCGGTCATTCAAAATGTGCTTTTCAGGTTTCTTTTCAGAATATCCTAAATGAATTTGCACATAAACGTAAATTTTCAGTCCATCTAAATATGGTCTGTAAAACTCATAAATAGTAACCAAGTGAGGATAGCAATATATTTCTATATCTCAAAGAAGCAAAAATCTTTCCTAATCACCTGACAGGATGAAAAAAATTCTTACATAAGATTGACGATGATATAGATATCATAATCAAGTATCATGCTTGTTGGTGTAGGAGATCATGTCTCTCCACAACTTTTGATCTGGACATTTATTTATCATTTCTGTTGTTGACCTTCTGCCAAGCCATTTTCTTAAAGCTGTCTGATATCTTTTCTCTTTGCTTCCCTCTCTCTATCGCTTCATCCCTCAATGTTTCAAGTTGTCACAATATATTGCAGCTGTTCCCTTCTCATTACATGGCCAAAAAATTATGATTGTTTCTTCTTAATATTGGAAATTAGCTCTCTTTTTGTTTTGGCCTCTTTCAGAACATTTTAATTACTCTTCTTAGATGTCCATAGTATTCTCAATATCCTTCTGTAAAACTATATTTCTACAGCCTCCAGTGATTAAATATGTGTTGTAACCAATTTTTATTTCACCAATGCTGGGATGTACATTTTAAAACAATGGCAAACATTCATGAACACACTATAGTTGCATTCACACATTGTTAAAGGAGGACTAGCTGAACCGATAATTTGTCGCCCATGAAAGTGTGCAGAAGTTAAGCGTGTGGCTGCAAGAACTGAACTTGTTGGTTTGTTACAAGAGTATTATTTACATCCATCACTGCACACCAGCTTTGAGATGACTAATGCTTTCTTTGAACTTATTAGAGTTGATGCCTCATGGTGTATATAACAGACGATAATTTCCTTTTGATTAGTCTAGTGTAGTTAATGTGCCAGTTACATCATAATTACCATTAGTTGTTTTGTATGACAGTATAGAGACTACAGCTGGTCAGCCTTTTCTTTCTTTCTGGCTTTCACCTGATGACTATTAAAGGAATGAATAGCCCACTTCGTCATCCACCCTAAAAATGACATTAAGAGTCTGGGAGTAGATGCATTGTGTTGTGGTTGGGTTGTTTGCGTCTTTCAACCCAACATATCCAACTTCTGCGTGGTATTTTTGAGTAACGGGTTGTGTTCCCTCTTCGATCCCTACTTGCTTGGCCAGACTGGATCGTCTGTTTCCATCAGCACCATTGGGAGGCGGAGCAGGGTCTTGATCAGTTCTGTGTTTAATTACCGATCATACTCTGCTCAGTTGATGACCCCCATTTGGTCAGTTATCTGAATCTACATAAACAGTCGAAGAATTGATGATGCTGCCATATTTGTGTAACACATTTAGTATGAACATGATGATGGTATTTTATTTGTGTTTGGTTTTGGGCATGACGATGGTACTTTTTTTTTATTGCCCATGGTAGTGGTATTTTTGTGTATTGCAATATATTTGGTATTATCCACGATGCTGGTACTTTATTTGTGTGGTGTAATATATTTGGTGTTGTCTATTTTTCAGACTACATCTGGCATGTGCTGGGTGTGTGTGGTAGCATATGGATGCTCAATGTGAGGAGCTGGCGGGGGGCAGTAAACGCAGGCGCAGTGCTGGGGGCATTAACAGTACAATAAAGTGAGTGTTGAAAAAATGAATTTCTTGAAAGTTAGTGAAATTAAAAATAAAAAAGCAGCCCTTTTAGTATGAGAGAGTAGTCCTTTTTACAGCATACACGTTTGTGTTTGAATAAACATGAAAGGAAACAAATCCAAAATTCAGGAGTAACTGGAAGTAGTAGTTAGGATTGGGGGGGGGGGGGTTGTTTGCGCACAGAAAACTGTCATTTGTATTTTAAGTGGTAATTTTTACGATGGTATTTTGTATCTAGGGTTAAACACTGTACTGACTGTGTGCTTGATAAAGTCTTTACATGTATGTGACAAGTGCTCATAATTTTATTTAACAGATCAAGTATTGCGGAACCTGATTCATCGCCTCCTGTTCAGATTCGAAGAGGTAGAAAAGTCAAGAAAGACAAAGACACTTTGTCAAGTTTACTTCAGGTGAGCCAAGTCAAGGATCTTCAAAGTCTCAGAAAGTTGAAGTTGGTCATTCTAAAAGTAGTGTATCATTGTCTGTAAATCCTGGGGAGAAAGACACAGACAAAGCAAAAGAAGACACGAAAGTTGAGCAGAGGTGCCTTAGACCAAGAAAATTGCACGTCTCGCTGGCTGAAGCGGACTTGGAGGCAGCAGCATTTAGAGGGGCCGCTGAGACTTTTGAGGAATCACTGTCTCACACATTAGCTCTCAGAAAAGGCAAAGGAAAAAAGAGGAAATCTGTGGAAGACTTCCAGCTTCCTGCTGGGGCTGTGGAATCTTTAGGGGCTGGAGGCGAGCCAGGTAAGTGTTGTGTTCTTGTTTTATTCTCGCACGATCACATTGACTCCTTCATATAGTTGGCAGTTTACTGCAACCTCACTCATACAGTCATCTCGATTTCTCTTATAGATTTCTTCACCTTTTTTCCTCTTAAAATTACCATTCATTATTAGATTTCAGTTAAATCTTTCCATACGGTTCAACATGTTTTCATGCCAATTTCTGCCGCATATGTTCAGCCACGGAGTGTGTTACTGTCAATTTGAATTGTATAAACCTTCATCAAACTCTATTCATTTTACATGTCTTGTATCATCTTGGTATTGGTGAAATCTAATTCCTTGTTCAGTAATATCTATCTATCTAGCTATCTATCTATCTATTGTTCTTTTGAGCCGAAGACGGCACATAGGGCAGAACCACAAACTCAAAAACAGAAACCTTGCATGCCAAAGTAGCACATATACAGAGATCACTGCTCTAAAATATATGGCGCTGTTTCCATAACAATACTTTTACAATGACAGCTTGTCAAGCCATCGATCAACCTCCTTAGTCGCCTCTTACACATAACAAGTCATATATATGTTATTTGATAGATATAAAGATACACATGTAGACTGATATTTAAAACCATGACACATTTTTTCTCTGAAATCTCTCCCATTGCATTGATAAAAGCCTTGTGTACTGAAAGAGTTAAAAAAAATATCATCAGAGGTGCCTTACTCATATACGTTAACAATCTTGTATTTTTGTGTTATTTGTTCATTCTCGTTTAATTCTGATACAGTCTAATCTACAGTTTTAATGCTGGTATAAAGAGTGAAAATGAGTTACAGGAAATGTTACACATTATAGTGAAGGAAAGCAAAAATAAGGAACTGAGCCTTAATAGTAAAAAGACAGATGTAATGGTAGCAGCAAAGAAAAAAAACTTCACCGCATTGCACAATAAAGATAAGTGGAACAATATTAAAACAGGTAAATAAATGAATTTAAATATCTGGGAACACTGTTAACCTCAGATGGTAGATGTACAACAGAGGTGAGATGTAGAATAGCTCAGGCAAAAGTAGCTTTCCCAAAAATTAGGAAGATACTGTGCACTCCATTTCTGACAATTTACAGGAAAAAAGAGTTCTTAAATGTTATATGTAGAGCCAGTCTTAACATAGGGATGTGAATCATGGGCAATAGGACAACAAACAAAAATATCACTAGAGGCTGTAGAAATGTGGTTTTACAGAACATAAGACAAAATATAGGTCTTCAACAAACACTTTCCAAGTTATTCTGTTTTTTGCCATTCTTTTAAGATCATTCCATGTCTTCCCCATCATCTTCATCTCTAATTCTATCTGTCTTCTCCAAGAATTCCTTGGTCTTCCTCTTTGTCTTTTCCCCTGGGGATTCCAAAAAAGGGCCTGTTGTGTAATACTCTCAGTTGGCTTCCGTAGTGTGTGTCCTATCCAGCGTCATCATCTTCGCTGTATCTCTTTATCCACTGGTGTTTGGTCCACTAAATATAGCTTATAGACAGTAAATCCTGTCATAACAAAGTTTGGACCCCACAGAATAGAGCTAAAATAAAATCCTGTGATAACAAAGGTTGAACTATCACATCCTGTATAAGACAACTAAGGAGAAATGAAGAAAAAAATTGTATAGTTAAGGCTTTACGTAATTAATGGACAACACAATTTGAACAATGTTTCAGCTCAATAGGCCTTCAGCAGGGAGAAACAAAAAACACACAAAAAAACATACATCATTCAAATTTGTGAAGTCAATTAATGTCCCATATTTTTAAGATAACAATCCATGGAAAGCTAAAATATTGATGGTGTTGATGGTCTGCTCACTGAAGTTTGTGTGAATCTGGTTAGCCAAGTTTCTTGTTGACATTCGTAGGATTGGGCTGCTGTTTTGTTATTGTGTGTGTTCTGAATGAAAAAATGTGTTATTTAGTTATTAGTGGGTCATCGTCATTGTACTCCGAACATGTCCTTAGGTGCTCAGATCCCCCCCTCAGTAAGTCTTGCAGTATCCAGCAACGACGACTCCAGTTCAGGGTTGGTTGATAAGTCTTCCCCATCTTAACTTGTATTCGGATGACGTGGACTCATGGTTGATGAAGTCCTGTGTCCTTCCCAGAGGGCATTGATGATGTCTGCCGGATCCATTGGTTGACTGTCCTCAACAATGGTGCAGCTAGCCAACCTGTCTGCTCTTTTATTTCCCCGTACTCCCACATGTCTTGGGACATAGACAAAGGTGACCGTATGTATTTTTGACTTCTGCAGTAACTCTACCCATTGAATACGTACAGAGCCTGCCTCCACTTTTCTTATCATGCTCATCGAATAGTATGTGTTTTCTGAATGAGGTAGATTTAATTAGCTAAAGCACTTATTTTCTACTTCTTACAGTCGTGATATCAAAGGGCAAAGGAAAGTTAAAGAAAAGCAAAGACAGCACTAAAAAATCCAAGAAGGAGAAGCCAGCAAAAGCAACAGCAAGTTTAGACTCTGAAACTAATAATTTATATAGCAGTTTGGACGATTGTGCTGAACTTGGAAATCTTCTCTCACCCAAACCCTCGGCTCCAAAGAAACGCCGCCTGCAGCCTTCATCCAACGAGGATAAGGAAGTTCAACCTACAATCTATAGTCCAGGTCCTTCTTCAGTCAATAAACCATCACCTCCGCTGCAAAAAAAGTCTGAAACTTTTGCTTCTTGCTCAAAAAAGAGCGAGACAAATAAGGCATCTAAGAAGTCATTGAAATCATCAAAATCCAGCAGTAAAGAGTCCAGTGACGAGAAATATCTAACCAAAGGGGAAACTAGAGGCAGAAAGACGGGATCTTGTGCTAGTAGCAGGTACATAAACAGTTACAGCATGTTTACTCTTTGTTAATTTATCTTTGTTAAGCCATCACTTAACATCGTAACATGTAAATAACACAAGAGGGCAACAAAATGAGTTGATCAGAAAATAAAACTTATGTTTTGCATGCTTGTAAAATGCTCAGAAAACTATCTTTCTTTGCATTGTCCATGATTCACTTAGTGTAGTTTTTTAAAAATATTCTTCAATTAAAATAATTATTTTCTGACTTCACTATCAAATTACCTTCCTTTCTGTGTTTTTAACCATATCTGAACATTACTGAGTCCTATATCTGTTGTGCTTCCTAGTGCACATTGATATCTTTTCATTGTATATTAATAGGTCCTAGGGTACAGTGAGGTTGATTCAGTTCATAATGCAACTACAAAATATATAGAAGAAATGTAGATATTGCTGTACTTTTTGAAAATAAATTTTAAAAAATAATATAGTTGTTGGATAGCCCTTGATGTCCATGAAGCAATACCTTCCTGATGTGTCCATGACAAAAAATACAAGTTATGTGCTTCAATGTTGTGTAAACACAAATGAGATTAGATAAATAGAAATTAACTGACAGCGGTGTTTGTTTTAGGGTGTAATAGTGACACTCTCTCTTAAGATGTATAACTTAAGGTCACTCTCACTTATGATGTTAATACATTAGCTTATTGTTTTTTCAGAGTGATTTGAAATGACCATAATACTTATTTTTAAAAATCATCTAACCCAACAGTAGATCCTTTAAAAATTTGGCACACTTATGTAGAAATGGACAATAAAACAATATCAAATTTGTTTGGGACATACAATTTTATATTTTTTGGACACCATCTATTCAAATTGAGGTCATTTAAAAATTCCTCTTTAACCCTATGGTCTTAGGTTATGACCTCAGGTCACTTAAACCGTTATAGTAAACAAACTAGGCTATAGATATATTTGGCATAGTTATAAAGAAGTAACTAATTGATCAAAATATCCAAACCAATCCACACGAATAGAATAACTTCATCAATTTACTTCCCCAACTTCCCCAAAATGTAAAAAAAAAAAATCCTCAGCGTGTAAAAATAGCTATAACTATAAACATATGGCTTGATAACTATAAACATATGGCTTGCATGTTCCAATGGAAATTTCCTTGATGTAGGGGAATCCTTAGCCTTGCTTTGGCACCACAGATGATGCTATGGAAACTTAATAACCCCGACAAGGATAGAATAACAAATGGCATCTAATGCTAGTCTTGCTCTCAATTTGGTCATTTCCATCTGACTATTTTCTTGTCCAGATTCCTTAGAAACTGGAAGAAGCCAAAATGACTTACTTAGCAATCCAGTGTGTTTAATAAATGTCCATGTTATTCTGTCAATCAGAGAGGAAGAGGTTCATGCAGACCTTTTCTGTGATACATTGACTTGTAACCACTGTTTCACTTCTTCTTCTTCTACCTTTTTAGCTCCCAGTGGAGCATAGGTCTTCAACATACACTTTCCAAGTCGTTCTGTTTTTTGCCATTCTTTTAAGATCATTCCATGTCTTCCCCATCATCTTCATCTCTGCTTCTATCTGTTTTCTCCAAGAACTCCTTGGTCTTCTTTTCGTCTTTTCCCCTGGGGATGCCAAAAAGGGTCTGTTGTGTAATACTCTCAGTTGGCTTCCGTAGTGTGTGTCCTATCCAGCGCCATAGTCTTCGCTGTATCTCTTTATCCACTGGTGTTTGACTGGTACATTTCCATAATTCTATGTTAGTGATTTTGTGCTGCCATTTCCATCCTTTTATCCTGCGTAAGCATCCATTAATGAAAGTCTGTATCTTCGTGATTGTCAATGTTGTTGTTCTCCATGTTTCACAGCCATATAATAGGACCGCCTTAACATTTGAGTTGAAAATTTTTATTTTGGTATTTAACCTAATTTCTTTGGATTTCCATGTTTCCCAGTGCAGTGAAAGCTCCTCTTGCTTTTGATATCCTTATTTTGGTATCATTTTCTGTTCCTCCCTCTTTATCTATATTACTGCCCAGATATATATAAGATTGTACGTCTGTAAGAGGTATTTCTCCTAGTTTTATTTGGTTATTGCTAACTGTATTAATTCTCATAATGTTGGTCTTATCTCTGTTAATCTTCAGTGCTAGCTGTTGTGATCTCTCATCAAGTATGCTCATTTTATCCTGCATCTGTTGATGGCTGTGTTATAGGAGAGCTATATGTTTCACTTAGTTCACTGTTATGTTATGATTCTCTCACCAGTGAAGATATATATAATTGCATGTGTTTGTCACTACTTTGAATTTATTAGCACTTGGTGATTGTATTGTTATAGTTTGAGTGTCTTTCAAGTTTGATAGCAACACTTCTATTTCAATATAGGACATGAGCTTCTCCGACATAGATTATAAAAGTATTGGGGACAGGTACTTCCTTCATAAATTGGTCCATTTTGTGGTCATCTGTTTGTTCTCTTCTTTTGCAACACCCACTCATGGTTTAGGGAGCCGCGATAGCTCAGTGGTTAGTGAACTGGACTACAAAGGACAAGAGGTAGGGTTCGATCCCAACCAACAGCTTCCGGGTTCACCCAGCCTTTAATGGGTACCTGATTTTTTTCAGGGAAAGTAAAGCGGCACAGGCGTAATACCGTCCACATTTCCTCAAAAATCATGTGCCGAAGGTCTGTAAAATATATGGTCACTAACACCACATTCCCTATATGCCACTTGGCGTGAAGGGGGGCTCATTACTTTACTTTACTACTCATGGTTTGATACACCCCCCCCCCCCCCAATCCCAAAAAAAATCTCTTTAGAGCTTCTCAGGTTGACATCCATCCTATCACTATTACGCCAAAAAGTATACCCACTGTTTTACACATCCAAGTGATTGTTGATGCAATTTGATGTTATATTTAAAAATTAATATTCTTGTTTTACTTTTTAAAGTATATTTTATTTCATGATTTCATTCCATTGCTTCAGTTTTCTTTAACTGCAACACTTTTTCTGTATTTCAGTATTTTAGGGACACATTATCGGGTTATATGAACTTTGCAAAAAACTGCGCTCATCACAACCTGATGGAAAGATTCTCTGTTTCCAGCTAGATCTCCCTCTTCTGTTCTTTTATATTCAAGGCCATTTTGATTGATTGATCATTTTTTTTTCATGCGTTCACCTGCTTTCACCTCTGACAAAGTACCTAGAGACTATGAACTGAATTTTGTGTGTTAGTCTGTTTTTCCCTGGCAGCCGTGTGCACAGGGGTCTTACCGCACAGACAGAAAACTCTGTCTTCGAAGGTACTCACATTATATTTCCATCAATGATTAATAGACATTTCAAGCTTGGGCCTCAGTGAGGCTGAGACTAGGGTTGATTGCCATAGAGAGTAATCGCAAATAAAAATCCCAACCGGTGCAGCCGGGATTTGAATTCACAACCTCTCTGTCTCCAACCTGTCCCCCTAAGGTCATTTGGATGAAATCACCTTCTCTTGGTCCGCTCCTATCTCACCTTCCTGGAACCATGCCTTCCATTATTGTTCTTTCCAACCCATTGTCTTTTGACGTGGGTATAATATTTTAATTTCCTTTGTGGGGACTCAGCTTTGTTAATTTGTCGTAGTGTTTATACAGTATGGTAATTTAAGAGTTATCTCCATTTCTACCAAGAGGTGCAGTGTATTAATCTTATGCTATATTTGACTAATAATGCAGTGGGCATCAGTCGTCAACAGCGCACCGAGGGTCAGGGCGTGCTGGTGCCAGTAGAAGTGCCAGTGTAGGGTCCAGAGAGAGGCCTGAACATAATAAGATTAGCAATCCCACGTCTACTACCACCATGTCATCATCTAGCCATCAGCAGCAGCAGCAGGAGAGTGGAAGCAGCGGTGGTACCCGCCCTCGTGAGGGTGGAGGTGGGGCGATGGCACAGCCTGATGGACCAGGTAATCAAACTCTTAACCACTGTTCACACTTTAATGATGAATTATAAAATAATATCACTGAAGAAAATATTAGCTCTCTCAGTGAAACGAGTAGCCCTTAACGGACTAGGTTGCTAATATAGAAATAGAGACATTGCTCAGATGTTTAGATTACAAGAATAGAAATAGAGACATTACTCAGATGTTTAGATTACAAGAATAGAAATAGGAATATTACTCATATGTTTAGATTACAAGAATAGAAATAGGGGCATTACTTAGATGTTTAGATTACTAGTATGGAAATAGGAATATTACTTAAATGTTTAGATTACTAGTATGAAATAGGAATAATACTTAAATGTTTAGATTACTAGTATAGAAATAGGAATATTACTTAAATGTTTAGATTACTAGTATGAAATAGGAATATTACTTAAATGTTTAGATTACTAGTATGGAAATAGGGATATTACTTAGATGTTTAGATTACAAGAATAGAAATACAGTCATCCTTTGCTACTTCGCTTTCATTTATCGCGGCCTCAGAACATTGCGGATTGTTCAAAAATTCAAAATTGAGGACTTATGGTGCAAAAGTTGCTCGCGCGCCAGCAGAAGGCAGGTAGTGCCCACACAAGTCTAAATCCATGTCTGAAATCCACTAACATTTAAAGTGAAGAAACTTCCATAATTGAAGAAATAAGGTCAATTTACTTAGAGAGAGAGAATCAAGTTCCTTGATCATCAACAGAGTGTATATTTGATATATCATTAATAAGACATGCAACTATTCTGATACTACCGCACCCAAAAAGGCAAAATTGCCCACTAGTTGGCAATGATAGCCAACCTTCGTTGTGGAGACAGCACTCGATGAAGATGAGTTGGCAATAGTGCCCAGGTTAATGATCCTTGCTGTAAACCATCATACATTATCTCTACACTTACATGGCACTCTTTAAAGGTAATACGGTGCTAGTGGAGTAGCTACTGGGCAAGCGCATAAGAAGAAAAATCAGCTCTGTTGGTTCTGATTGTTCTCTCCTTAGTTTTGCCTTGCAGTATCAAGTGAGAATAAAGTGTTCTTGATAGAGTTGACCAGTTTGCTTCGTGCATAATAATGTTTAAGCTGGTATCTTGCTAATCCATCTTTTGAGTGGTCTTTCTTGTCATCTTTTGTTATATATTGATAATGCTTGTTGCAAGATACTACATCAAAAAGTGTTTTCATTGGCCGCAGAATGTGCCAGTTTAGATCCATAAAAAAATATTAATTTGTCGTCATGTTGCATGTTAAATTTGGTACTTTGATAGGTTAATTTTATTTAACAGTTTATGACGTGTGTATGTATTAACATTTTGTTATATGTCTACGTACTAACATTTTGTTATGTGTGTACGTATACTAACATTTTGAATGAGTGTTATTGAAGTATGACTACAAAGCAATACTGGTAAATAAAAAGATTGAAAAAAAATTAGGGTCACTTCAAAATCTTGCTTTTAAATCATGTATTTTTCATATCGCCAGGTTTATTCTTCTTGTTTTGGCTGTATGTAGATCAGTCTTTTTATTTGATTGAATTGTCATGATGTCTGCATGTGTGACCTTTTACAATCTATTATGTTTATTACTGTGCTGCTTCTTGAACACACATGCATGAGCACAGTGCCTGTGTGCAGAGTTTTATATCAAAGATATTTTTTATTCTTATTTAAATGGTATATTAACCCATATCTATCTATCTATCTATCTATCTATCTATCTATCTATCTATCTATCTATCTATCTATCTATCTGTCTGTCTATCTATTGTCCTTTCGAGCTGAAGACGGCACATAGGGCAGAACCACAATCTCAAAAACAGAAATCTTGCGTGCCAAAATGACACATATTGCAGAGATCACTGCATCTAAAATCTATGACTGTTTCCATAACAATAATTTTTACAATGACAGCTTGTCAAGCCATCGATCAACTTCCTTAGTCGTCTCTTACGACATGCCTGGAAGGTCACAGTGTCACTATTCTTTACCTCCCTCATAATGAGGCCCCGGCAACACACGGGATATTAACCCATACACTACCACATAATTATGGTTAAAATGTACCCCATTGCCAAATCTTATGTATCCTTATTTTAGAAAACAACACCATAACAGAGCAACAATAAGTAACTGACACATGCTGGCATTGGTTTGCAACACATAAGTTATCTACTATAGTTGGTTCCAGCCTCTGAGAAGATTCATTGGAAACTGAAAGGATTCAGCTTTGGTGGTATAAGAGTTAATGCACCGTGCTGCTCTTGACATCAGGGGTTGCAATATGTAACTTTTCAACCTGACATCCCATTTTGACAGTCTGTTTGACATAAAGATGCCTGCATCTGTCATTAGTTATGCTAGGGAATGTGGTAGGCCAGTTACTACATGAGGCTTAACACAGGGAACTAGTTGTTTGACTGTTATAAAGAGAAGGTATTTAATGTAGGTCTATTTGTGCCGTAAATGTTTAGTCTTTTTTTTGTCTGTTTTATTTCTGGTTAGACTCTGGTTCAGGTATGCCACTTGGTGCTGTTGGTGGTGCTGGTGCAGATAATGACAGTGATGAATCAGATATGAACAGATTACAAGGTAGGCCTCCTCTAATTAGCCACATCATCAGGCAGGTCAGACATGTAAATATCATCATCAATTTCATTTCATTTATTCTTTCCCATTCTTCATGCAGTATCATCCAATGTTATCTGGTAAACGCCATATTTCTATTGTGTGCTGTACTTCTGGCATCAATTAGATTTTTTATCTCCATGATTTAACTCAGCAATATAGCTCAACAAATATATTGTTTATTGTAGGTTCTTGATTTAATAGTGAGTGGTTGCCAATTGAAATATGCTACAAATTGATCAAAACATTATACAGATTGAAGAGAACATTTGCTACAAAGTGAAGTTAACATGCTACAAATTGATCATTTGATTTTTGATCTCCATGATTTAACTTTGCAATATAGCTCAGCAAATATATTGTTTATTGTAGGTTC
This sequence comes from Megaustenia siamemsis, assembly GCA_032433765.1. Taxonomy (NCBI): domain Eukaryota; kingdom Metazoa; phylum Mollusca; class Gastropoda; order Stylommatophora; family Ariophantidae; genus Megaustenia; species Megaustenia siamemsis. Next base: position 7,612,157 of record JAVIAB010000108.1, on the reverse strand, counting down.
TTGATTTAATAGTGAGTGGTTGCCAATTGAAATAAACATATGCTACAAATTGATCAAAACATGCTACAGATTGAAGAAAACATTTGCTACAAAGTGAAGAAAACATGCAACAAATTGATAATTCAATTTTGATCTCCATGATTTAACTTTGCAATATAGCTCAGCAAATATATTGTTTATTGTAGGTTCTTGATTTAATAGTAGGTGGTTGCCTCCGTGCCTTAAAGCATGTGGGCTCATGGTGTTTGTATTCTTATTTTTGTTAACTAGTGGCCCCAACAAATATACATCTTAAGAACATTGATAGAAAGATCTATAGAGGTAAAGAAAGATCTATATATGTGCTTTATAGACTACACAAAAGCATTTGACAAAGTAAAGCATGTGAAAATAATTAATATGCTGGAGAAATTAAACATTGATAGCAAGGATCTGCGAATCATAAAAAAACATGTACTGGCAACAAACAGCAGCTATACGAATTAACAACCAAACAGGACATTTTCAACTTATAAAACAAGGAGTCAGACAAGGTTGTGTTCTGTCGCCGAATTTGTTTTCACTTTACAGCGAACATATTACGAGATCAATAGTAGAAAAAAAAGGAATTGAAGTCAATGGTCACAACATAAATAATATGCGAATGACACAGTCTTAATATCAGAGACATAGAATGAATTACAAGAAATGATAGGCATAATAGTAAAAGAAAGCATCAAGAAAGGTCTCAGTCTGAATAGTAAGAAAACAGAAGTAATGGTCATATTGAGGAAACAATCTTCACCAGCATGCAGCATAAAAATAAACAGGACAAATTTGAAACGAGCAACGAGTCAAATGCTTGGGCACAATAATAACATCGGATGGAAGTTGCACCACAGAAATAAAAAGCAGAATAGCTCAGGCCAAAATAGCATTTCAGAAAATGAAAAATATCTTATGCAACAAATCTATGTCAATAGAAATGAGAAAGAGAGTTCATCAATGCTATATAGAATCAATTCTGACCTATGGAAGCGAATCATGGACAGTAGACAAACAAATGAAAAAACGATTAGAAGCCACAGAGATGGGATTTCTCAGAAGAATGTTGAAAGTTTCCTGGACAGCTAAAAAGACCAATGAGAAAGTTCTCAAAGAGGCAAACACAAAAGGGAGCTCCTAAAAAAACATCAGAAAGAAGCAATCAACATTTTTGGGCACATCATGAGAAGAGGAAAGTTGGAATACTTGGTTACAACTGGCAAAATAAAAGGAAAGAGAGATCGCGGACAACAAAAAGAGAAAATACTGGATAGCTTGGTGTCATGGCTTGGAAAGCAGTTAACAACAGAACTGATACGATGCACTGTGGATAGAAGATTGTGGAAGGACATGATCGCCTACGACAACCGGTATGGTACATGATAATGAGTGGCTCCAAACCACTTTCTGGCAGGTAGCTAGTGCAATGACCACCCAGACACCATAGCTTGATTTAATAGTATTTTCCAAATTACTACTTCCAGTGATCCCCTGAGTGCTTAATTTGCTTCCATTGTTTTTGGATTTTTAAATTGTTTTTTTAAATATCGTGTGATACATTGAATAATGCAGAAAAAAATCAAAAATTTTTAAGAAATTGGTAGTTTTTCCCTTGTGGTCAGGGAAATTTACTCGGTCATCGACAGACATCAAACAATCCTTTGTGACTCGGGAAATACATCGAATAACGTTATGAGGTAGCAGAACATTCTTATGGTGACCTTACCAATAGACATTGTAACATGTCCGGTCAATGAGGTGAAACTCAGGTCATAAATCAACTTGAGCCATGAATTCCGAGTCCCTCTGTTTTGCCTAGTGTGAACACGCTTTCAAAAGTTCAGAGAAATTTACTATTTTTAGAGCATCTAAAGTTACATTTAAGTGGTAGTAATTTTTACTACAGTATCGTAACTGGGAGAGTTACAGCTAGGTATCATAATTAAGAGTTAAGATCATTCCATGTTTTCCACATCCGTTTCCATCTCTCTTTCCCCAAATATTTATATTTATTCTTAACTCTAAATAATGCCTTCTACTTAGCCTATAATTCTGTTATTCCACTGTTGTTAATGGGGAGCCGCGATAGCTCAGTGGTTAGTGAACTGGACTACCACGGACAAGGGGTAGGGTTCGATCCCAACCGACGGCTTCCGGGTTCACCCAGCCTTAAATGGGTACCGGATTTTTTTCTGGGAAAGTAAAGCAGCACGGGCGTAATACCGACCATATTACCCCAAAAATCATGTGCTAAAGGTCTGTAAAATATAGGGTCACTAACACCATATTTCCCTATACGCCACTTGGCTGTGACGGGGTACTTTACTTTACTTACTTTACTATTGTTAATGTAGCACCTAATATTTAGACGGTTTAATATCTAACCTGTTTTTTTTCTTAGCGTTGTTGGAAGCTAGAGGCCTGCCGTCTCACCTGTTTGGGGCTCTTGGTCCACGAATGCACCAGCTACTTCATAGAACGATGAGCGGTGGCACATGTGAGTTATTCCCCTCATTTGTGTATATATCTTTGCATGTGCTTGTACATGCATGTATGTTTTATTATGTTTTATATTATATATATATATATATATATATATATATATAGACACACACATTGTAAATGGCAGTAATAGTAATACAGGTTGATGCTGCAGGTTGTTATACTTCTATCTGCAGGTTGTTACACTTCTGTCTGCAGGTTGTTACACTTCTATCTGCAGGTTGTTATACTTCTGTCTGCAGGTTGTTATACTTCTATCTGCAGGTTGTTATACTTCTGTCTCCGAAACTATGAATTAGTATTACATATTTTGTAAATGTATTGTTTGAATATTGTCTTGATAATGTTCTGTAATCTAATCTAAGTTACGTGCACTCTAAATTATATTCAAATGTTGATCTTGATAATGTTCTGTAATCTAATCGAAGTTACGTGCACTCTAAATTATATTCAAATGTTAATCTTGATAATGTTCTGTATTGTAAACTATATTTCACTGTTAATCTTGGTTATGTTAATTATTCCAAACTTTGTTTCACTGTTAATCTTGGTAATATTCTGTATTCTAATCTAAGTTATGCACTCTAATCTAAGTAATGCTCGAATGTTAATCAATATATTTTGTTTTATAAACTATGTTTATCTTGGTTATGTTATATACTTGATATTATATTTCAATGGATTGTTTTGTCTGGAAGGTGAAAGCACTGTCATATATCCCAGAAAAGCAAGAACAGGCATGTCCTATCCATATATGTAAATCATGAGCAGATGGTGCCAGAAAATATCTATAGAGATAGCAATAATCTAACAATTGTTAAATATATATATCTATTGGAAACAAGAAACAGCCAATCAAATATGAAAAAAAAAAACATTGGGTCTATCAACTAAGACAAAGAGTGCGATGGGAGTGTGCATTGTCAGATCTATTTTCTTTGAACAGCAAAAATACTTTAAGAACAATTGCGAACAAGCCTAGAATTAAAGTGTGGAAAAGCAACATAAACAACCCCTCTGGCATGCAGATGAAGTAGAATTGATAGCAGAGAACCAATAAGATCTACAAAATCTATTACATGAAATTATGATGGAAAGTGAACAAAATGCCTGACCCTCAAAAGACAGAAACTATGACAATAGCAAACAAAACAAACACACTTGTAGAGTAAAACTAAATGGAACTATCCTGAAACATGTGTATAGATTCAAATACATGGAATCAGTAATAACATGAGATGGCAGGTGAACTGCAGAGATTATAAGTAGAATAGGACAAGCAAAGACAGCATCGATTGAAAAACATGCTATGTAACATATCATTGTCAAATACTGTTAGAAAATGTGTCCTAAAGTGCTACATACAACCTGTTCTACTGTGGAAGTGAGTCATTGATGATAAGCAAGACAACATAGAGAACATTGCAGGCAACCGAGATGTGGTTTATCAGAAGAATGTTATGATTTCCAGGGATAGCAAAAATTACTAATTAAGAATGTTTATTAAGAGCTGGAGCAACCAGAAATATCCAGATTCATAAGGAAAAGACAATCTACATTTATTGAGCATGTCATGTGGAAAGAAGGCATTTAGGATACTATAACATTGGGCAGAATGAGTGGGAAGAAGGCATTTAGGATACTATAACATTGGGCAGAATGAGTGGGAAGAAGGCATTTAGGATACTATAACATTGGGCAGAATGAGTGGGAAGAAGGCATTTAGGATACTATAACATTGGGCAGAATGAGTGGGAAGAAGGCATTTAGGATACTATAACATTGGGCAGAATGAGTGGGAAGAAGGCATTTAGGATACTATAACATTGGGCAGAATGAGTGGGAAGAAGGCATTTAGGATACTATAACATTGGGCAGAATGAGTGGGAAGAAGGCATTTAGGATACTATAACATTGGGCAGAATGAGTGGGAAGAAGAGCAGAGGAAATCCAAAAGAAAAAATATTGAAATAACTTTAGTTGGTGATCTTTTATTCTGCCATGCATGAAAGATTGAGAAATGATTGCCTAAGCTAACTAGAATGGCTCCAGATGGTGAAGATGATGAGAGATAGGATGTTGGCATCAGAACAGTGAGGTCCTAGAGAGAGGTTGGATGTTGGCATCAGAACAGTGAAGTCCCAGAGAGAGGTAGGATGTTGGCCTCAGAACAGTGAAGTCCCACAGAGAGATAGGATGTTGGCCTCAGAACAATGAAGTCCCAGTGAGAGATAGGATGTTGGCCTCAGAACAGTGAAGTCCCAGAGAGAGATAGGATGTTGGCATCAGAACAGTGAAGTCCCAGAGAGAGAGATAGGATGTTGGCCTCAGAACAGTGAAGTCCCAGAGAGAGATAGGATGTTGGCATCAGAACAGTGAAGTCCCAGAGAGAGAGATAGGATGTTGGCCTCAGAACAGTGAGGTCCCAGAGAGAGATAGGATGTTGGCCTCAGAACAGTGAGGTCCCAGAGAGAGAGAGATAGGATGTTGGCCTCAGAACAGTGAAGTCCCAGAGAGAGATAGAGAGATAGGATGTTGGCCTCAGAACAGTGAGGTCCCAGAGAGAGATCGGACGTTGGCCTCAGAACAGTGAGGTCCCAGAGAGAGATAGGATGTTGGCCTCAGAACAGTGAGATCCCAGTGAGAGATAGGATGTTGGCCTCAGAACAGTGAAGTCCCAGAGAGAGATATGATGTTGGCCTCAGAACAGTGAGATCCCAGAGAGAGATAGGATGTTGGCCTCAGAACAGCGAGGTCCCAGAGAGAGATAGGATGTTGGCATCAGAACAGTGAGGTCCCAGAGAGAGATAGGATGTTGGCATTAGAACAGTGAGGTCCCAGAGAGAGATAGGATGTTGGCCTCAGAACAGTGAGGTCCCAGAGAGAGATAGGATGTTGGCCTCAGAGCAGTGAGGTCCCAGAGAGAGAGAGAGAGATAGGATGTTGGCATTAGAACAGTGAGGTCCCAGAGAGAGATAGGATGTTGGCCTCAGAACAGTGAGGTCCCAGAGAGAGATCGGACGTTGGCCTCAGAACAGTGAGGTCCCAGAGAGAGATAGGATGTTGGCCTCAGAACAGTGAGATCCCAGAGAGAGATAGGATGTTGGCCTCAGAACAGTGAGGTCCCAGAGAGAGAGAGAGATAGGATGTTGGCCTCAGAACAGTGAAGTCCCAGAGAGAGATAGAGAGATAGGATGTTGGCCTCAGAACAGTGAGGTCCCAGAGAGAGATCGGACGTTGGCCTCAGAACAGTGAGGTCCCAGAGAGAGATAGGATGTTGGCCTCAGAACAGTGAGATCCCAGTGAGAGATAGGATGTTGGCCTCAGAACAGTGAAGTCCCAGAGAGAGATATGATGTTGGCCTCAGAACAGTGAGATCCCAGAGAGAGATAGGATGTTGGCCTCAGAACAGCGAGGTCCCAGAGAGAGATAGGATGTTGGCATCAGAACAGTGAGGTCCCAGAGAGAGATAGGATGTTGGCATTAGAACAGTGAGGTCCCAGAGAGAGATAGGATGTTGGCCTCAGAACAGTGAGGTCCCAGAGAGAGATAGGATGTTGGCCTCAGAGCAGTGAGGTCCCAGAGAGAGAGAGAGAGATAGGATGTTGGCATTAGAACAGTGAGGTCCCAGAGAGAGATAGGATGTTGGCCTCAGAACAGTGAGGTCCCAGAGAGAGATCGGACGTTGGCCTCAGAACAGTGAGGTCCCAGAGAGAGATAGGATGTTGGCCTCAGAACAGTGAGATCCCAGAGAGAGATAGTATGTTGGCCTCAGAACAGTGAAGTCCCAGAGAGAGATAGGATGTTGGCCTCAGAACAGTGAGATCCCAGAGAGAGATAGGATATTGGCCTCAGAACAGCGAGGTCCCAGAGAGAGATAGGATGTTGGCATTAGAACAGTGAGGTCCCAGAGAGAGATAGGATGTTGGCCTCAGAACAGTGAGGTCCCAGAGAGAGATAGGATGTTGGCCTCAGAGCAGTGAGGTCCCAGAGAGAGAGAGAGAGATAGGATGTTGGCCTCAGAACAGTGAGGTCCCAGAGAGAGATAGGATGTTGGCATCAGAACAGTGAGATCCCAGAGAGAGATAGTATGTTGGCCTCAGAACAGTGAAGTCCCAGAGAGAGATAGGATGTTGGCCTCAGAACAGTGAGATCCCAGAGAGAGATAGGATGTTGGCCTCAGAACAGCGAGGTCCCAGAGAGAGATAGGATGTTGGCATTAGAACAGTGAGGTCCCAGAGAGAGATAGGATGTTGGCCTCAGAGCAGTGAGGTCCCAGAGAGAGAGAGAGATAGGATGTTGGCCTCAGAACAGTGAGGTCCCAGAGAGAGATAGGATGTTGGCATCAGAACAGTGAGGTCACAGAGAGAGATAGGATGTTGGCATTAGAACAGTGAGGTCCCAGAGAGAGATAGGATGTTGGCCTCAGAACAGTGAGGTCCCAGAGAGAGATAGGATGTTGGCCTCAGAGCAGTGAGGTCCCAGAGAGAGAGAGAGATAGGATGTTGGCATTAGAACAGTGAGGTCCCAGAGAGAGATAGGATGTTGGCCTCAGAACAGTGAGGTCCCAGAGAGAGATCGGACGTTGGCCTCAGAACAGTGAGGTCCCAGAGAGAGATAGGATGTTGGCCTCAGAACAGTGAGATCCCAGAGAGAGATAGGATGTTGGCATCAGAACAGTGAGGTCCCAGAGAGAGATAGGATGTTGGCATTAGAACAGTGAGGTCCCAGAGAGAGATAGGATGTTGGCCTCAGAACAGTGAGGTCCCAGAGAGAGATAGGATGTTGGCCTCAGAGCAGTGAGGTCCCAGAGAGAGAGAGAGATAGGATGTTGGCCTCAGAACAGTGAGGTCCCAGAGAGAGATAGGATGTTGGCATCAGAACAGTGAGGTCCCAGAGAGAGATAGGATGTTGGCCTCAGAACAGTGAGGTCCCAGAGAGAGATAGGATGTTGGCCTCAGAACAGTGAGGTCCCAGAGAGAGATAGGATGTTGGCATTAGAACAGTGAGGTCCCAGAGAGAGATAGGATGTTGGCCTCAGAACAGTGAAGTCCCAGAGAGAGATAGGATGTTGGCATCAGAACAGTGAGGTCCCAGAGAGAGATAGGATGTTGGCATCAGAATAGTGAGGTCCCAGAGAGAGATAGGATGTTGGCATCAGAACAGTGAGGTCCCAGAGACAGATAGGATGTTGGCCTCAGAGCAGTGATATCCCAGATAGTAATCCCGCCACTAGTGGTAGTAATTTTGTGCACATATGTGGTTTCTTCACTTTATCCTCTCCAGGTCTCTGGATAGTCAGATGCAATGTCTAACCCTTTTGAAGAAAAACAGGCGGAAATGAGTGCTTTCTGCACACATTAAAGAACCCTTGACAGTTGGAAACCAAAAAGAGTAATACGAAAATGTCTTCTGCTTGGGCAAAATTGAAAGAAAAATATATTCAGAGCTTCAAAACTCATAAAAAATGAGAGTGCCTCTGAAGTTAAGAAGAATATCTGCTCTTGTGAAGTGCACCTGAGCGTATGACTGTCAATGTGGAAAAAAAGAGAGGATAAGCGATGTTCATGTAAAATCAAGTGCCTTAGAACTTCGCTAGAGATATAAAGAAGTCACACACAGTTTACACACATACATACACAATTGTTCCTCTACTACAACATTGTTTTCTTCTCATTCATGTTCTTTACTTTCCTGTAAATAAGTTCCTAGAATGCTTATTTAAGACTTGACCCAAAAAGATAATATCACCTGGATTACGTTCTTACCTGTCTGCATTTGCACATGTTAAAAAAAATATAAGGCGGTTTTTATAAGTAAAAAAGAGTAGGCCTTACAGGATTGTTGAGCAAATCTACCCATGTCGATGATGGATGTGTCTGAAAGGAGTGATATAGTGGCTTTACCATAAACTAGTGACGCGGAGCATCAATGCCCACTTAATGGGTGAATACTGGAAATCTATCTATCTATTGACCTTTTGAGCCGTTGCCGGCCCATAGGACGTAGACCAAGATACACCTCATATCTGAATTTTTGTTCTAGCAGTTTTCTTTTAAAGATATTTTATCAAATCTTGCCATTTGTCTCTGTTCTGTGCAAGCAGCTCTATCTCATTGAGGGAGCCGAATCCTGTTGCTCTTGCCTCTCTCATCAATGTTCTTCTCAGTGTCTCCCTGGGTCTTTCTCTTTTTCTTTTACCTGTTGCTTCTCATATGAGGGCCTGCTTTGCTATTCGGTTCTGTATCAGGTCTACGTTTCATTAACAACATCGTTTTTACGATAGCGGCTTGTTAAACCTCTGATCAACGGCTATATACCAAGCCGGAGAAAAATAATTCCTCCATTTTGGAAACAATACTGGAAATAGAGGTATATTATATTTCAATATTAGGCTTAGTGATGCTCTGAACTCGAAATAGTATATTGGAATGTTTATTTTTGTAATGGCATATACAAAATAACTGCGCAGACTGTCTAGACATATTTGATGAGATCAAACATTATTTGTTGTCACAGTGAGCAAAGTTCAGCATTTGCTTCAAGGACTTCAGGCTACTGGTGATGAGGCCCAGCAGTTGTCTGCTGTCATGGAGATGTGTCAGGTATGTTTCAGCATTGCTTCCTATTAATTTTTGGAGGTCTCATATTTGTTTCTTTGTTCACCACATTTCACTGCTCTCAAACCATTGAGTCCTGGTTATGAATATAATTGCTTTTGTTATTTTCATGGCCTGGATTCATTTTTCTATGGTAAAGATTATGTGGATGTGTTGACAAAAATAAATATAGATCTGCCAGCCTGATGATTAACTTTATTCTTGTATGCAGTAGAAATGCAAAGAGCGATAAGTTTAAAATCTTACATGAATAGTTTATGACATCTGCCATCACATACAAATCTAATAAATGGCAGCAGAAATTTAGAAGTTAAATTGTAAGGTGTAACAATATCTTGGATAAGCATCAAATTGAAATGAAATGTTGTAGATCATTGCTGCATGTTCTGAAAAATGTGTAAAAGGTGTATGTCGATAACAGAAGGTGTCAATTTGTCTTCATTTTAAAATATTCAAAACTTGATTCTGATACATGAGTACAAACTGGTATGGCATTCAGTATAATGTTGAAATGATCACATTTGGAGCATAGTCTTGGACCATTACAGAACAAACATGTAACATTATAATTTTGTATATGTAGAAATGAAAGAAATGAAGATAGAAAGAATCATATGCCAGGGATGGATGTGCCAGGCGGAAAAATGTAACTATAATAGCTCAGCTGTAAACTAGCAACACAACACATCAACGCACACTTTACATCTGAAGGCTAAGAATAAGAAGAAAGAATCATTAAATATTGGCAAATAAACAATTAAATATTGGCAAATAAACAATTAAATATTGGCAAATAAACAATTAAATGTTGGCAAATAAACAATTAAATATTGGCAAATAAACAATTAAATGTTGGCAAATAAACAATTAAATATTGGCAAATAAACAATTAAATGTTGGCAAATAAACAATTAAATGTTGGCAAATAAACAATTAAATATTGGCAAATAAACAATTAAATATTGGCAAATAAACAATTATATATTGGCAAATAAACAATTATATATTGGCAAATAAACAATTATATATTGGCAAATAAACAATTAAATATTGGCAAATAAACAATTAAATATTGGCAAATAAACAATTATATATTGGCAAATAAACAATTAAATATTGGCAAATAGACAATTATATATTGGCAAATAAACAATTAAAAATTTGCAAATAAACAATTTCAAGGAGAACATCTGTTAAGTTTAAAAGACAAAGTTGCAGAACCTATTTAATTTGTATGAAATTATATAGAATTGTTCAACTTACAGACTTTTGTAATAACATACCAGTTGGGTTTCTTCACATAATGTAGATCCTTGTTATGGGAAACGAGGACAGCCTGGTAGGCTTTCCCATCAAACAGGTGGTGCCTGCTCTCATCCAGCTTCTTCAGATGGAGCACAACTTTGAGATGATGATTCATGCCAGTCGTGCTCTCACTTACATGATGGAGGCTTTGCCGCGATCTTCAGCTTCTGTAGTTGAGGGAGTGGCAGTTTTTCTGGAGAAGGTATGTGTTCTGTTCTCGTGTTAGGAATCATGATTTGATCAATGTTTGTGTATTTATGTTGAACCAATAATGTTTTCTGATTCCAACCCAAGATGGAGGATTTGTTTTTCTTCATCTTGCAATGTACGGTTGATTGATAGTTTAACAAACCGTTATCGTTAAAACATCTATTGTTATAGAGACAAAAATCTCAACTCAGATTGAAGGAAACACAGTGTCTACAAAGTAGATTACTTGTTTGTCTTGGAAGCTGCATAGATAAAGAAGGATACACAAAGAAAGAAATTAGAATCTGAATAGCAAAATGCAGTAATGACTTTCAGACGGAAATCAAAATTACTAAGCACAAAAACAACGCTCACGATTTTCAAATGAAATGCATTATCCACCCTTTCTATGCATGTGAAAGCTTGAAAAAAACAACTAAAGACTTAGAGAATGACAAAACATCCCAAAATATTAACTATAATTAAGAGGTGTTCATATGTTGGTCATGTGATAGACTAGAGAATCTTAAAACAAGTCCTCATATGGGAACAAGAGGGTTAACGAAAAAGAGGCTGACCTAGACAAACACTAAAAATAACAATGAGGTAAGAGAGATAACAACAGCAGGCATCAGCTCCCTCGCTGAGATTGAGCAACTTGCCCAGAACAGAACACGTGGCCAGACACAATGCAGGTCCTGTGCTGAGATTGAGCAACTTGCCCAGAACAGAACCACGTGGCCAGACACAATGCAGGTCCTGTGCTGAGATTGAGCAACTTGCCCAGAACAGAACCACGTGGCCAGACACAATGCAGGTCCTGTGCTGAGATTGAGCAACTTGCCCAGAACAGAACCACGTGACCAGACACAATGCAGGTCCTGTGCTGAGATTGAGCAACTTGCCCAGAACAGAACCACATGGCCAGACACAATGCAGGTCCTGTGCTGAGATTGAGCAACTTGCCCAGAACAGAACCACGTGGCCAGACACAATGCAGGTCCTGTGTTGAGATTGAGCAACTTGCCCAGAACAGAACCATGTGGCCAGACACAATGCAGGTCCTGTGCAAAGTCTGACAGTTGAAAATGTCATCAGAAAGAAGAGTTTAGAATTTCTGCTCTATGCGCAATCTTCAGCTCAAAAGGACAATAGAAAGAATAATGAATGAATATAATCTGGTTTTAGATATTTGTTGAAATGTAAAATGTAAAAACATATGACCATCGTCTTTTCTTGATTACTGAAGATATTAGTGGTTGATTGGCGATTTCTCTCATTTCCTCGTTTGTTTTGAATTCATTCCACGCTATACCAAATATTTTCCTTAGACATTTATTTTCTCTAATTTCCTCGTTTGTTTTGAATTCGTTCCATGCTATACCAAGTATTTTCCTTAGACATTTATTTTCTCTAATTTCCTCGCTTGTTTTGAATTCGTTCCATGCTATACCAAGTATTTTCCTTAGACATTTATTTTCGAATGTGTTCAACTTCACAGCTGCCTTTACTTCCCAGAAAAATCTCTGGTACCAGCTTTTAGAGGTTGGGCGAACCCTGGAGCCTTGTCAGTCCAAAAAATAAATCTGCCAATGCTAGGGATTGAACCTAGACCTGGGGATTGCACTAACCACTTGGGATTGAACCTAGACCTGGGGATTGCACTAACCACTTGGGATTGAACCTAGACCTGGGGATTGCACTAACCACTTAGCAATTATGGCTTTTTGTTAAAATATTTCTGTTACAAGCTATGTTTTTTTTTGTTACAAATATATGTTCTTATAAGTATCTACAGCATATCTGCAAGAAAATATGAGAGTTCAATATGCTGAAGGAGGAAATGTAAACAACATAAGAGCCAAATTAAAAAAAAAACTACCTCAAATTGCATTATTTATGTCGAGCAGTTGGTAATTTTTGTAAATTGATGATTGATCTATGCAGTGATGCAGTTTTCAGTTTTTTGTTTCTTAATTTATTTTCCCCAGCTTCAGGTCATTAACTGTATTGATGTTGCAGAACAGTCACTGTCAGCTTTAGAGACTCTTTCCAAACGACATGGGAAGGCAATACTTCAGGCTGTAAGACATCTCCTGTTTCTTTATTTTTTGTGATGTTTTTATTTTCATGTAACGTGCACAAGAAACTGGTGATACTGATGGATGTGCTGTCAGCCATAATAGCATTGCAAACCACCAGGACTTGTGAGCTAAATAATATAAGGACAACCCAGTGATCACATGGATACAATCACATTGCATCAGGCAGGGAAATGCTACAAACTAGGCAAGGAATGAACAAAACTACCACAAGGGAAATGAGTATACAGACTAGGCAAGGAAGGAGCACAACTACTACAAGGGAAATGAGTATACAGATAAACTAGGCAAGGAAGGAGCAAAACTACCACAAGGGAAATGAGTATACAGACTAGGCAAGGAAGGAGCACAACTACTACAAGGGAAATGAGTATACAGATAAACTAGGCAAGGAAGGAGCAAAACTACCACAAGGGAAATGAGTATACAGACTAGGCAAGGAAGGAGCACAACTACTACAAGGGAAATGAGTATACAGAAAAACTAGGCAAGGAAGGAGCAAAACCACCACAAGATTATGTAGTATAATCATCAATGAAGTTTAATCTATATGATTAATGGGCAGTATCATTCAAAATGGAAACAAGGCCACCTAAAACACACTGAGGGGTATGGATTAACTCTCAAGGTGAGGCCAAGTTACCAAACTTTCCCTCCACACTGGCTGCAACAGAATGAAATGTACTCCATATTTACAATAGGTACCACCAGTCTATGCCACTACACCCTAGCAGATAGGACAACAAAACATATTCTACAAGAGTGCCCCCAGTCTGTGCCACTTCTTCACCCTAGCAGATAGGACAACAAAACATATTCTACTTGAGTGTCCCTAGTCTATGCCACTACACCCAAGCAGATAGGACAACAAAACATATTCTACAAGAGTGCCCCCCAGTTTATGCCACTACACCCAAGCAGATAGGACAACAAAACATATTCTACAAGAGTGCCCCCAGTCTATGCCACTACACCCTAGCAGATATGACAACAAAACATATTCTCTTATTGCTGTGCCGTTCTGTGAGGTTTTGATTATTTTTTGGCCCCATGCATTTTACAGCTAGAGGCTCTTTGGGTTTCTTGTTTCTCCTCATCCCTGTTTGATGCAAATGTTAAATGTTTCATTAGGAAAAATGTAGTAGCAATTATTTTTATTGATTTATTTGTAACTTTTGTCAGTACAGGAGCTTTTGCTCATAATTTGTTTCTGTAACCAGGTCTATTTTATCTTGCCTTGCTATATGCTTTAAATGTATTTTATTTAAGATGTGCCAGCAATTTTATCACAGCATGAATACGTGATCATACATTTCCTGTTTGTAGGGTGGCATATCAGCATGTTTGATGTTCTTGGACTTCTTCAGCATCATAGCCCAGCGCAGGGCACTAAACATCACTGCCAATTGTGTCCAGCCTATGTCAACTGATGAATTTCATTACATGAGGGACTCGCTGTCTCTTCTCAGTAGTAGGCTTAACCATTCTGTAAGTTGGAGCACAATCAATTTATTTCTCAATGTGAGCTTTCCACAAATTAATGTTAACAACTATATTCTTAAGAACAGAACAGCTTACATGATCTGGATATAGTTTTGTTTATTTCTAAATTACTGTTTACGTTTAAGTATTGTGAAATAAAACATGCATCATCAAATGATTCTTTTAGATTATTGTCCAAGAAACAACATAGTATTGGGTATGTCCTTGTTAATATTAATTTGATCTGAAGTTGTGACTCTCCAATGTTTGTCATTCTCCTAAGCACAGTTTTTCATTGTTTTGTGTACAGAAAGTCATATTGAAAATGTCACTTTTTCAGGACAGCAAATCTGTTGAGAGTGTGTGTCTATGCTTTGCTCGACTCGTGGACAACTTTCAGAATGATCAAAGGTTGCTGAAGGAAATAGCTGTCCATGATTTGCTGACCAACATACAACAATTGGTAAAGTTAACACAGTTCTGCCTTTAAGTAATCTCAATGTTTCAACCTTTAAAGCAGTGATGGCCAAATAGTGGCCTGAGGGCCATATCCAGCTAGCTGGTCTATTTTTCTCGTATTGTGAAGCATCTACATAAACTATATTAAATATTGCTAAATAAAAACCGAAGTTTGAGTCAGTAAAAAAAATAATATTATAAAGGTAATTTTGAAATAAATAATTGTCAGGTTACAAATGCTAAAATATGTTGTCAAAGTGCATTATTTATATATGACTAAATCACATCATGATCTTTTGATGAAACTTCTAAGTTTGAAGAATATGTTAGGTGCTGGCCTGGCGATCCAATATTATTTTTGTACAAGTTAAAAAAATGCTAATTTGTTTGCGTTATCCCATTTGATTGAAACCTGTCTTGTTTTCAGCTGATGATGAGCCCTCCTGTAATCAGCACCAGCGTGTTCATCACAGTGGTTAGAATGCTTGTGGTCATGTGCTCAAACTGCCCAGATTTGGCAGTCATACTTCTGAAACAGAGTAAGCAAGAGTGGCTAATTACATTTCAAAATATCAAAAACAAACTTAGGTTTGACTTTATCTTTGTCAGTTTTAAGTATTTAAAATTCCTTTTGTCAAACCTGTTCTTATTTGAACTGTAGCTCAAGTTTGCTTTTTCTGTAAATTAAAGAATTCATGAATTGTTAATAACTGAAATAACAAGGGTCATTTCCTTCCAACAAATACTGAATCAACAGTTTGTTGATATGTGTGTTGGGTCAGATTACTTTGTGGGAATGTGGTGTAGCATTCTAGATTCTGAGAGATTACTGACAATGAAACTGTAACGTTTTTTTCACATGTTCTATAGAATTTTACCCTAGATTACAACACTTCACACTAAGTTAGGTTTTTATGTAAAATTTACTACTTTAAAAAAACTAATTTGGAGAAATATTTGTTATTGAGTTTTTGGTACAAATCTTTGGAACAACTTTACTTTGGAGGATCAACAGTTAAACAAATAATTGATACATTTATGCAGCACAGCAAGACAAATGTTAACACTATGAGCATGGCATAGCTTAAAAAAAAAGGAAGGTTTGGACAGTTTTTTTATAAAACCCTCTCTACTAACCGATATATAAAAAAAAAACTATTGTGATGTGATTTCACTTTTTATGACACCTTTGAAGTATTTAATAATAAAAAAAAAAACATTTGTGTCAAAATGATGCTTCACTGCCATGAACTGTTAGGAAGGTACATGGTAGGAAAGCTTGTGTGTGGGGGGAGCTCAATTTCTAAGAGTTTGAATTTTGAGATAATAATTTTGACGATGATCGACAATCGAGGGTGAAAGTTGTTTAAAAATAAACCTGTCTGCTGCTTAAACTATGTTGTTTAAGATCATTAAATTTCTGTCTCATTGGCTGACTGATGCAGGAAGTCCACTAGAGTTGGCTGATCCCTGTAGGTCTCTGAGAACTATGTGCATGCATGTTTCATCATGTGTAACACGTAGATGTGTTAGTCTTGGAACTATTATAGATGGGCTAATTAAACATATTGCTTGAGCTGCTGTGTCATTATATTTGTAATATGGTTCCATCTCTTACCTCGTTGGTACATTTTGAGAGATTGTTCATCACTTAACCCTAGATTGAGCTACCATTGTAAACATTGCTACATCAAAATACAAATTATTGAAATTTGATCATTTGCCTCCTCCTCCCCCCCTTTATTTTATAGACACCTCCTCCTCCTCCCTATATCTTCCTTAGTACTACTTCCGGTGAACATCGAGGGTTGGACTTGTTTCCTTTGATGTTGATTTTTTTTTTTTTCAAGTGCAGTGTAAAAAGTACGGTGGTATTGTAGAAAGGTGGCTTTTTAAAATATTTTTTTTATATTTTAAAAATAAATTTTGCAAATTTTCAAGTCTTAAGATAAGACAGGGAAATCTCCTTGGAATTCAGCGAGACATCGAACAAACCTTTGCAACATGGGACAGACGCTTTGAGGGAGCCAAATATATAGCTGGATTGACGGACTGGCGGTCGCCATGTGAATAGACAACGTAACACTTCTGGCAGTCTTGGTACCAAGTATTTGAATTTCAAGCCATAAATCTAACGTATCCCAAGAAATGAATATGGCAACCTATGTGTCTGCTTGGTAAACACACAGCTGTGTAGCAAAAGTTCAAAGAAAGTCTTAGTTTCTAAACTTCAAAGTGTTAGTAGTTTTTACAATGGTTGTGAAAAAGTGACCTACAGAGTATTGTAATCTAGAATTAATGTTAATCTCCTGACTACATAGTCATCTTGTCTTGCTGATACCTTCTTACAGCTCTTCTTTTGTCTGTCATTGATTCCATAGAGCTTTGGTAATATTACCTGTTTGTGTTCAATCATGCCGTGCCAATACTGTCTTGAGAATGATGTTGCGCCTCTTTATTTTCTACAATGTTTGACAGTTTTCTAAGTGCTTTTTCTAAAAGCATTTTGACTATTTCTTTGAGCTACTGTTTATTTTGTGCCATTCATTTACCCACCAAATTACATGATTGCCCCTGATTATTTGTATTTTGTGCCATTCATTTACCAACCAAATTACATGATTGCCCCTGATTATTTGTATTTTGTGCCATTCATTTACCCACCAAATTACATGATTGCCCCTGATTATTTGTATTTTTCCAGAAATAGCAGAAACTTTGAGATATCTGTTGACAGCATCACCTGAGACAACAGAGCAATGTTTTGAGGTTGGTAAAGTGATCTGTGCTTCTCAAAGCATTTTAGTCATTTACTAATTTTATTTTTTTTCCTTTGTTACTTCTTGCTCCTCCTTGTCGTCCTTTTCTTCTTCCTCCTCACCCTTTTCTTCCTCTTGTTCTTTCTCTTCCTCCTCTTCTTTTCCTTCTCCACCTCCTGTTCTTCTTCTCTTCCTTTCTTCAGCTCCCTGTGGAGTATAGGTCTTCAACAAACACTTTCCAGGCCATTCTGTTTAACAATAGTGTTGATAGCTGTCCAATGATTTGACAAGCTTTGTTGCATCTTGAATCTCTGCTATTTGAGAATTGTTGTTTGTCACTAGACTTTCTAGGTATTTGAATTCCTCTACTTGTTTTAGTTGCTTCTTCTTCTTCTACCTTTTAGCTCCCAGTGGAGCATAGGTCTTCAACAAACACTTTCCAAGTCGTTCTGTTTTTTGCAATTCTTTTAAGATCATTCCATGTCTTCCCCATCATCTTCATCTCTGCTTCAATCTGTCTTCTCCAAGAATTCCTTGGTCTTCCTCTTTGTCTTTTCCCCTGGGGATTCCAAAAAAGGGCCTGTTGTGTAATACTCTCAGTTGGTTTCCGTAGTGTGTGTCCTATCCATCGCCATCGTCTTCGCTGTATTTCTTTATCCACTGGTATTTGACCGGTACATTTCCATAATTCCACGTTTGTGACTTTGTCCTGCCATTTCCATCCCTTTATTCTGCGCAAGCATCCATTAATGAAAGTCTGTACCTTCGTGATTGTCAATTTTGTTATTCTCCATGTTTCACAGCCATATAATAGAACCGACTTAACATTGGAGTTGAAAATTTGTATTTTTGTATTTAGCCTAATTTCTTTGGATTTCCATATGTTTCCCAGTGCAATGAAAGCTCCTCTTGCTTTTGATATCCTTATTTTGGTATCGTTTTCTGTTCCTCCCTCTTTATCTATATTACTGCCCAGATATATATAAGATTGTACGTCTAGTAGAGGTATTTCTCCTAGTTTTATTTGGTTATTGCCAACTGCATTAATTCTCATAATGTTGGTCTTATCTCTATTAATCTTTAGTCCTAGCTGTTGTGATCTCTCATCTAATATACTCATTTTATCTTGCATCTGTTGGTGGCTGTGTGATAGGAGAGCTATGTCATCAGCAAAGTCTAAATCATCAAGTTGTTTGGTCAGTGACCACTGGATCCCATTTCTGTTGTTTTGAGTTATTTTCATAATCCAATCTATGGCCAGTAGAAAGAGAAATGGAGACAGAAGGCATCCTTGCCTTACTCCTGTTCTTATTTCAAATGCTTCTGTAAGCTGTCCTTCATGCACCACACTACATTTTGTTCCTTCATACATTGTTTTTATCAGGTTAATAAACTTTATGGGGATTCCATAATGACTCAGCAACTTCCAAAGCATTCTTCTGTCTAAACTATCAAATGCCTTTTCGTAATCTATGAATCCAATATAAAGTGGGGATTTTAGTTCTAGACTTTGTTCAACTATTATACGTAGAGTAGTTATTTGATCAGCACATGATCTGTTCTTCCTAAAACCTGCTTGTTCATCTCTCAAGTGTTTCTCTATAGCCTCTTTTAGTCTCTCCAGAATGATTCTGCCTAATATTTTTCCTGGCACTGATAGTAGCATAATTCCCCTATAATTTGTGCACTCCTGTAAACTTCCTTTCTTTGGTAGTTTGATCATATAACCTTCTCTCCAGTCTTTAGGTATTTCTTCCCTCTCCCAAATTTTATCCAATAGATTATGTAACATCTTGGTAGAGGTGATAATATCTGCTTTGATGGCTTCCGAAGGAATTTCATCTGGTCCTGTGGCTTTACCATCTTTTAACAGTTTGATGGCTTTCATTATTTCTTCTTTGCTTGGTTTTCCGCAGTTAACGTGTAATTCTTCTTCTGCTGGTAGTATATCTGGAGGATTATTTGCGCCAGGTCTGTTCAAAAGTTCTTCAAAGTGCTCCTTCCATCTCTCCATTTGTTCCTTTATATTACTAAGCAGATTTCCTTTCTTATCTTTGATAAAGGCGTTGATCTGTTTGTATTTTCCACCTAATTTCTTTGTGCTGTTGTACAGTTCTTTCATATTCCCTTTATTTGCTGCTTCTTCTGCCTCTTTAGCTAATTCATCTATATATTTCCTCTTATCCCTTTTAATGCATCTTCTCACTTCTTTGTTCACCTCTGTGTAAGCTTCCTGTGTCTTGGCTTTATTACTTCTTGTTTTGCTTTTATTTATGTCTGCTTTCTTGTTCTTTCTTTCTTTAATTTTATCCAGGGTCTCTGCTGTCATCCATGCCTTATTCTGGCGTTCTCTTTTCCCAGTGTTTCTTCGCATGTCTCTTTCCATATATTTTTTACCTGTTTCCAATGATCTTCTATATTTATTGTATTTTCTAGTTGTTGGAGGACTTGGTATTTGTTTGATATTGTGACTGCGAATTTATCTTTAATTCCTTGTTCTTTAAGAAACCCTACATTGAAATACGTTCTGCCCTTATTCGTTGTAGTATACCTTTTTAATTTAATTTTAAGTTTGGCTAACAGAAGATGATGATCAGAAGCTATATCTGCCCCTCTATATACTTTTACATCCTGTAAGGATGACTTAAACTTATTATTAATACATATGTGATCAATTTGATTTTCCGTTCTATGATCTGGTGACACCCATGTAGCTTTGTGTATTCTTTTATGTTGGAATATTGTTCCTCCTAGGCTCATTTGATTAAGGGCGCAGAAATTCACAAATATCTCTCCATTCTCGTTTATATCTCCAAGTCCATGTTTTCCCATAATCTCTTCAAAGCCTCTGTTGTCTGATCCTACCTTAGCATTTAGGTCTCCCATCAAGATTATAATATCCTTGGCTCGTCTTGCATCCATCTGGCATTGTAGCTGTTTATAAAAATCATCTTTAACTGAGTCATCTTTATCGTTGGTTGGTGCATAGCATTGTATAATGTGTAATTTTATTTTGTTTTTGGTTGTTCTAAATGTTGCTCTCACCAGTCTTGGTCCCACTGCCTCCCATTCTATTAGTGTCTTCTGTGCATTCTTTGATAGCATTATAGCTACCCCTTCGCTATGTTGTGCTCCTGGTTCCTGGTGTCCTGATGATAAAATCATCTCCCCTGTATTCAATTTTATTCTCTCCGCTCCCAGCCATCTTGTTTCACACATTCCCAGAATATCTATCTTGTAGTTGTTCATTTCTGCTGCCACTTGTGCCGCTTTTCCCTGTTCGTTAAGGGTACGAACATTCCAGGTGCCAATTCTGGATGATTTCCTGGTAGACAAAGGGTAAGTCGGCAACCCGGACTCCTTATGGCTTTCTCCGGATTGCGTCATACGTCTCTTAGACAGAGAGCCCTTCTCTTTCCTGGTTGACGGATTTACTTTATCTTTCTTTGACTTGTTCATGTTTGTGAAGTTTTTTCGGCTTATTTTTTTACAGTATGGGATAGCCAGTCCCATGCCTAACCCTCCTTTCTCGCCTCTTACGAACATGCCTGGTAGGGTACAGCGCCGCTATTCTTTACTTCCCTTTCGGGCCCCGGCAGCGCACGGGAGGTTTTAGTTGCTTGCCTTCTGGCATTGTTCTGTTGATGTCCTGTTTCTCTTTGGCAACATTCATGATTTCTGTTTTTTCATGTTGTATTTTCATTTTCTTCCTCCTGCTCATCATCATTCTTTCTCTTCCTCCTCCTTTCTTCAGCTTCCTGTGGAGCATAGGTCTTCAACAAACACTTGCCAAGCTGTTCTGTTTCTTGTCTTTCTCTTAAGGTCATCCCCTGTCTTCCCAATCATCTTCACCTCAGTTTTCACCTGCCTCCCCTAAGAATATTTTGCTATTCCACTTTGTCTTTTCCTCTGGGCATTCCAAAAAAAGGCCTGTCATTTAATACTCTCGTAACATGTTCTGTGATAGTACTTTAATTTTGCATTTTGAAGACATTAATCTGACAACTTTGTTACATTTGACAGCATACTCCAAGTTGGAAATATTGTTCAATTATTATTTAGTTAAATGCAAGTGTTTATTGTTTATTTCAGTTGGTATCCAGAACTCCACAAGAACTGTACGAAATTGTCAGCTTGATTGGGTAAGTAGAGCATATAATGTTATGTACCATTGTTTATAATACGTGTCCCTGTAGTACCTTCATCGCTGCTACCATCATAATAAAATGGAACAAGTAAACTATTAGACAAGACAAACTATGACGTCTCGACAAAAGGGCTCATCAAGTAAAACAGACAATACAAATTAAACACAAATCCAAACCAGAAAACACAGCACGGTACAAGAAAATCTGTAATTCTTTTATATTATTATAAAGTACATCCATTTATCTTTATGTCAGGGGGGGGTTTTCTTTCCCCTTTTCTACCGTGACCGCCCACCAGCGGCGTTGTTAACTTTGAACTTTGCGACTGCAGCGAAGAAGGCTCGTTCAGACCTGAGCCCTCTAATATAGCAGCCTGGTGTGAAGGCACGTCAAGACCTGAGCCTTCACGTATTGGTTGGTCGGCGCTTGACCTCAATGCCCTGTTTGCCTTGCATCCCAGGCACGTATGACCAGCCGTGATCAAACAGCACACTTACCCTGGACTTGAAGAGGTCGGACTTCTCCGACTACCTTGAGGCGATGAAGGGGAATCCCCCTGCTGCACCGACTCATGTCGTGTCGACCTTGCCCTCGTATAGTACCCTTGGCCGGATGATCGTTTCACTTAGTACTCTCGTCGATTGTTGACATACCAGCGTTCGTCTTTACTAGGGACAGACAAATACAGCTATCGCTTGAAGAAACATCAATGGAACACCAGGTAAAAGCACACACCTGAGGTTTTATTCTCATAATGTCGACTTCACATATTACATTCTCAATTACAATTACAGTGGTAGTACAGCCACCTTGCACAACACACAGCCTGCTCACATTTGGCGGCTTCCCCTAACTTATCTACCATCCTACACAGTTATTTAGCATTAAACTGTTCGTTGTTACGACTGCATAACTACATTATCTTTATGCTTTTCATGAAGCTAAACTTAGTGAGACTACTCACAACTTGACATTAAACGGTTCATTGTACTACATCACAACTACATTATCTTTATGCTTCTCCTGAAGCTAAACTTAGTGAGACTACTGCACAAGTACATTATCTTTATGCTTCTCCTGAAGCTAAACTTAGTGAGACTACTCACGGCTTGACCTTAAAACTGTTTGTTGTACTACAGCACAACTACATTATCTTTATGCTTCTCCTGAAGCTAAACTTAGTGAGACTACTCACTGCTTGACATTAAACTGTTCGTTGTGACTACTGCACAACTACATTATCTTTATGCTTCTCCTGAAGCTAAACTTAGTGAGACTACTCACAACTTGACATTCTAAGGTTGGTGCTGGTGCTCTTACACTATCCTAGCATTACTCTACACATTTCTACATACCACTGCTTCTGGAATAAGGTCCGTTCCCTGCCGTGTCCACACACCAACTAACCTACTGGATCACTCTTGGGTGACTCACTCTAACTGATTCCCGGTACTGGCTGCCACATAAACCCACAACCGTCCGGATAGAACCCTCGCTACATCTTGAATGATCTTACCAATCTATCCTTTGTCTCACCTTTTCCTTTTCCAACCAATCGCCTCCGTTGTTACAATTTCCACCTTGTTCCTACGATTCTTGTGATCCACCCTGTGTTCACTTTCCTAATTTTCCACGTGGACCCCTGATTCTGTGTTACTCACCTTCTTATCTCCCCTTGATTTCTTACTACTTCACTCCCATCTTGTCTTACACTACTTTATCACTGCTACCTCCCTGCTTTATCTTAACGCTACAAGTTATTTCTTTAAATAATGATAAAATAGCTACATTTGTACTTAGTGATTTAGGTTGAAGAAGTGCAGAAAAACCAATTCATGCCAGTTTCTGCTTTGTAGTATTCAGTGAGTTTTAACTTGTGGAGGTGAATGCTGGACAACAGACAAGAAGATCATTGAGGCTGCAGAGATGTGATTTTACTGAAAAATGGACAGCTAAAAATAGTAAGGAGGATTTTTTTTTAGAGGCAGGATCAATAAAGAATACCTGGTATCAGAATCAAAAGGAAATACTTATCATTTTTGGCGATGTAATGAGAGTACAACAGCTGGGTTATATTGTGGCAACTTGAAAAATTGAGGGAAGAAGAGGTGGACGGAGAAAAGACACAAGACAGTTTGAAGAAAATGGTTTGGTAAAATGTCAACAATAGAGTTGATAAACAGTTGTAAAGATAGAATGTTGTGGTGAGACATCATCACGTAATGTCAGCCGTCATGGTGCTTGATGGAATGAGAAAATGACAAGATCCTTCAATGAGAGCAACAGGACTGCGCAATTCAAAATTTGTGTTAAATAGACCAATTTTATCATTAGGTGATATGGTATAGATCATAACTTACATGTCTTAAATACCCTTAGGTCTGTGGGCCCCGGTAGCCTAAATGTGCTACCGATGTTCAAACAACTTCTGCTTGATTCCCGCTGGAAGCAGTGTGAGTTGTACTCACGGTTTGGAAAAAAAATACCCTGCGGTTGACCTAGCCGCTGACTGAAATGGGTACCAGGATATAGTACTCTGGGAAGGCGAGGAATGCCACCTCACATCATGAATTTCAATGCTTGAAGCGACACTATCCAGAAGTTTCTGAATACTTCTGAATAGGCAGCCAAGCACATATGAGTGAAAACTCACATGCTATGATGTAGATTCAAGTCTCGTACTTTACCCTTATGTTTACGGTAACAAAATTTGACAAAGGCTGAAGAAAATCTAGATCCACTTATGTCAAACTGCCAGGGATGAAGGTGCTAGATAGTTGATTTATAAGTCCTGGGTTTGAATCTATGGTTTCTTCCTGCCTTTACACTTCCCATGTCTCTATGTCGAGAAATCTGATTTCTAGCTCTCTCTCTTGGATATCAGCAAATAACGGGAGGCCCTCAGTTATGTTAAAGAACCCTTGACATTTTAAAGTTGAAAAAAAAAGTACTCCAAAATGGCTGAGGTATATTAAGCTATTTTAATGTCTACCCATGCTCAAAATAGATGTGTCAATCTGAAAGGTGCACATTTCATGTAGCAGTGTCCCTAGGAGACTAGTATCACACTGCATTTATGTCCACACAACAGGTGTACACTGAGAAAGAAGATATGGCACAACAGGTGTACACAAGAAGATTGGCACAACAGGTGTACACAAGAAGATTGGCACAACAGGTGTACACAAGATGATTGGCACAACAGGTGTACACAAGAAGATTGACACAACAGTGTACACAAGAAGATTTGGCACAGCAGGTGTACACAAGAAGATTGGCACAACAGGTGTACACAAGAAGATATGGCACTACAGGTGTACACAAGAAGATATGGCACTACAGGTGTACACAAGAAGATATGGCACAACAGGTGTACACAAGAAGATTGGCACAACAGGTGTACACAAGAAGATATGGCACAACAGGTGTACACAAGAAGATTGGCACAACAGGTGTACACAAGAAGATATGGCACAACAGGTGTACACAAGAAGATTTGGCACATGTGTACACTGAAAAAGAAGCCACTGTTCAGAAAAAGTTGTTCAGCAAGTCTACCCATGTTGAAGGTGGATGTGCTGGGCCTAAATGCTCAGATGGCTTTGCTGTTAAACAAGTGGCCACCTCTACATAATGGGTGAATGTTGAAAAAAACAAAGAAACTTTCACTGTGTGCTTTCTCTGTTGTGCCATAGTTTGTATTCAGCTGATTAACACAATAATAATATAACATTGTGTTTCCTATAAATTGTGTAGAGCTGACTCCCAATAACATAACATTGTGTTTCCTATAACTTGTGTAGAGAGCTGACTCTCCTAATAATAACACAACATTGTGTTTCCTATAACTTGCCTAGAGAGCTGACTCTCCTAATAATAACATAACATTGTGTTTCCTATAACTTGTGTAGAGAGCTGACTCTCCTAATAATAACATAACATTGTGTTTCCTATAACTTGTGTAGAGAGCTGACTCTCCTAATAATAACACAACATTGTGTTTCCTATAACTTGTGTAGAGAGCTGACTCTCCTAATAATAACATAACATTGTGTTTCCTATAACTTGTCTAGAGAGCTGACTCCCCTAATAATAACACAACATTGTGTTTCCTATAACTTGTGTAGAGAGCTGACTCCCCTAATAATAACATAACATTGTGTTTCCTATAACTTGTGTAGAGAGCTGACTCTCCTAATAATAACACAACATTGTGTTTCCTATAACTTGTGTAGAGAGCTGACTCTCCTAATAATAACATAACATTGTGTTTCCTATAACTTGTCTAGAGAGCTGACTCCCCTAATAATAACACAACATTGTGTTTCCTATAACTTGTCTAGAGAGCTGACTCCCCTAATAATAACATAACATTGTGTTTCCTATAACTTGTCTAGAGAGCTGACTCCCCTAATAATAACACAACATTGTGTTTCCTATAACTTGTCTAGAGAGCTGACTCCCCTAATAATAACATAACATTGTGTTTCCTATAACTTGTGTAGAGAGCTGACTCTCCTAATAATAACACAACATTGTGTTTCCTATAACTTGTGTAGAGAGCTGACTCCCCTAATAATAACAACATTGTGTTTCCTATAACTTGTGTAGAGAGTTGACTCTCCTAATAATAACATAACATTGTGTTTCCTATAACTTGTGTAGAGAGCTGACTCTCCTAATAATAACATAACATTGTGTTTCCTATAACTTGTGTAGAGAGCTGACTCTCCTAATAATAACACAACATTGTGTTTCCTATAACTTGTCTAGAGAGCTGACTCCCCTAATAATAACACAACATTGTGTTTCCTATAACTTGTCTAGAGAGCTGACTCCCCTAATAATAACATAACATTGTGTTTCCTATAACTTGTGTAGAGAGCTGACTCTCCTAATAATAACACAACATTGTGTTTCCTATAACTTGTGTAGAGAGCTGACTCCCCTAATAATAACAACATTGTGTTTCCTATAACTTGTGTAGAGAGTTGACTCTCCTAATAATAACATAACATTGTGTTTCCTATAACTTGTGTAGAGAGCTGACTCCCAATAACATAACATTGTGTTTCCTATAACTTGTGTAGAGAGCTGACTCTCCTAATAATAACACAACATTGTGTTTCCTATAACTTGCCTAGAGAGCTGACTCTCCTAATAATAACATAACATTGTGTTTCCTATAACTTGTGTAGAGAGCTGACTCTCCTAATAATAACACAACATTGTGTTTCCTATAACTTGCCTAGAGAGCTGACTCTCCTAATAATAACATAACATTGTGTTTCCTATAACTTGTGTAGAGACCTGACTCTCCTAATAATAACATAACATTGTGTTTCCTATAACTTGTGTAGAGAGCTGACTCTCCTAATAATAACACAACATTGTGTTTCCTATAACTTGTGTAGAGAGCTGACTCTCCTAATAATAACATAACATTGTGTTTCCTATAACTTGTCTAGAGAGCTGACTCCCCTAATAATAACACAACATTGTGTTTCCTATAACTTGTGTAGAGAGCTGACTCCCCTAATAATAACATAACATTGTGTTTCCTATAACTTGTGTAGAGAGCTGACTCTCCTAATAATAACATAACATTGTGTTTCCTATAACTTGTGTAGAGAGCTGACTCTCCTAATAATAACATAACATTGTGTTTCCTATAACTTGTGTAGAGAGCTGACTCTCCTAATAATAACACAACATTGTGTTTCCTATAACTTGTGTAGAGAGCTGACTCTCCTAATAATAACATAACATTGTGTTTCCTATAACTTGTCTAGAGAGCTGACTCCCCTAATAATAACACAACATTGTGTTTCCTATAATTTGTCTAGAGAGCTGACTCCCCTAATAATAACATAACATTGTGTTTCCTATAACTTGTGTAGAGAGCTGACTCCCCTAATAATAACACAACATTGTGTTTCCTATAACTTGTGTAGAGAGCTGACTCCCCTAATAATAACAACATTGTGTTTCCTATAACTTGTGTAGAGAGTTGACTCTCCTAATAATAACATAACATTGTGTTTCCTATAACTTGTGTAGAGAGCTGACTCTCCTAATAATAACATAACATTGTGTTTCCTATAACTTGTGTAGAGAGCTGACTCTCCTAATAATAACACAACATTGTGTTTCCTATAACTTGTCTAGAGAGCTGACTCCCCTAATAATAACAACACAACATTGTGTTTCCTATAACTTGTCTAGAGAGCTGACTCCCTAATAATAACATAACATTGTGTTTCCTATAACTTGTGTAGAGAGCTGACTCTCCTAATAATAACACAACATTGTGTTTCCTATAACTTGTGTAGAGAGCTGACTCCCCTAATAATAACAACATTGTGTTTCCTATAACTTGTGTAGAGAGTTGACTCTCCTAATAATAACATAACATTGTGTTTCCTATAACTTGTGTAGAGAGCTGACTCTCCTAATAATAACACAACATTGTGTTTCCTATAACTTGTGTAGAGAGCTGACTCTCCTAATAATAACATAACATTGTGTTTCCTATAACTTGTGTAGAGAGCTGACTCCCCTAATAATAACACAACATTGTGTTTCCTATAACTTGTGTAGAGAGCTGACTCTCCTAATAATAACACAACATTGTGTTTCCTATAACTTGTGTAGAGAGCTGACTCTCCTAATAATAACATAACATTGTGTTTCCTATAACTTGTGTAGAGAGCTGACTCCCCTAATAATAACACAACATTGTGTTTCCTATAACTTGTGTAGAGAGCTGACTCTCCTAATAATAACATAACATTGTGTTTCCTATAACTTGTGTAGAGAGCTGCTTCCCCGTCTACCAACAGACGGTATCTTCTCAGTGAATGCCCTTCTGCATAAGGGTGGAATTATCAACCATGATGGAGCTTTCTGGCAATGGCAGGATGACAGAGGACTGTGGCACATGTACACACCTATAGACAACAAAATTGTGGAGGTAATGTGCACATATTATCGGAGAACATATCATTTAATGTTTAACACTTGATATTAATAATGAGCACTGATTCATTCACTCTGTAAGTAGATACAGTAATTACATCAGTAAACCAATGAAAGTACTTTTATCTATTAGGCTACATCAGTAAACCAATGAAAGTACTTGCATTTATTAGGCTACATCAGTAAACCAATGAAAGTACTTTTATCTATTAGGCTACATCAGTAAACCAATGAAAGTACTTTTATCTATTAGGCTACATCAGTAAACCAATGAAAGTACTTGCATTTATTAGGCTACATCAGTAAACTAATGAACGTACTTACATTTATTAGGTTACATCAGTAAATCAATGAAAGTACTTTTATTTATTAGGTTACATCAGTAAACCAATGAAAGTACTTGTATTTATTAGGCTACATCAGTAAACCAATGAAAGTACTTTTATTTATTAGGTTACATCAGTAAATCAATGAAAGTACTTGTATTTATTAGGCTACATCAGTAAATCAATGAAAGTACTTTTATTTATTAGGTTACATCAGTAAATCAATGAAAGTACTTGTATTTATTAGGCTACATCAGTAAACCAATGAAAGTACTTTTATTTATTAGGTTACATCAGTAAACCAATGAAAGTACTTGTATTTATTAGGCTACGTCAGTAAACCAATGAAAGTACTTTTATTTATTAGGCTACATCAGTAAACCAATGAAAGTACTTGTATTTATTAGGCTGGTAAAGTTCATATTACTCAGGTATGGTTGACAAAAGAAAAGTCTTCAGTTGCTCATTATTTACGTGTCTTGATAAGTTTCTTTGACTTCACTAATTCCAGATTTCTACAGTTGAATGTTGAGGTAGAGTATTGATTGTGTGCTGGTCTCCACTGTCCATAAATTATGAGTATGTTTGCAGTGAGACTGCCTTCATTCAATGCACGGTGTGTTAAAAAAAAATAGGTACAGGACTTGCAGAATTGTGGATGGGTATTAAAAGTGAGGAACACTAACATATATCTACAAATGTTGCAACTTAGCACTTTCACTGTGATGTGCTTTACAACTCTTGGGATATGCTTTACAACTCTACGGCATTGACCTAAATTAAAGGGGATCTACTGTCCTGATCATTCAACTACAGAACCTGTAAGTCTTATTTTGAGGGCAAGCATAGGGCGTCAAGCACTTAAGCACAATAATATCAAATGGAAGATGCACCACAGAAATAACAAGTAGAATAGCTCAGGCCAAAATAGCATTTCAGAAAATGAAAAACATCATGTGCAACAAGTCTGTGTCAATAGAAGTGAGAGAGTTCATCGGTGCTGTATAGAACCAATTCTGACCCATGGAAGTCAATTATAGGCAGTAGACAAAGCAAATGAAAAGACGATTAGTGGCCAAAGAGTTTGGATTTCTCAGAAGAGTGTTGAAAGTTCCCTGGACATCTAAACAAAAATCAACAAGAACATTCTCAAAGAGAACAACACAAAAAGGGGGCTCCTTAAAAGCATCAGACAAAAAAACAATCAACATTTTTCAGGCACATGAGAAGAGGAAAATTGGAGTACTTGGTTACAACTGGTAAAATGGGGAAAAAGAGATCATGGACAACAAAGAGAGAAGGTACTATATAGCTTGGTGTCAGGCCATGGAAAACAGTCAACAACAGAATGCGCTGTAGATAAAAGATTGTGGAAGTACATAATCAGCATTGTCATTATGTGTTATCAAATAGGGCAATAAACTGCCTCGGCATTGTCTTTATTGTCAAATAAGGCAATAAACTGCCTCCTCATCTTTATGTATTGTCAAATAAAGCAATAAACTACCTCCTCGTTGTCTTTATGTATTGTCAAATAAAGCAATAAACTGCCTCCTCATCATTATGTATTGTCAAATAAGGCAATAAACTGCCTCCTCATTGTCTTTATGTATTGTCAAATAAAGCAATAAACTGCCTCCTCATTGTCTTTATGTATTGTCAAATAAGGCAATAAACTGCCTCCTCATTGTCTTTATGTATTGTCAAATAAGGCAATAAACTGCCTCCTCATTGTCTTTATGTATTGTCAAATAAGGCAATAAACTGCCTCCTCATTGTCTTTATGTATTGTCAAATAAGGCAATAAACTACCTCCTCATTGTCTTTATGTATTGTCAAATAAAGCAATAAACTACCTCCTCATCTTTATGTATTGTCAAATAAAGTAATAAACTGCCTCCTCATCATTATGTATTGTCAAATAAAGCAATAAACTGCCTCCTCATCTTTATGTATTGTCAAATAAAGCAATAAACTGCCTCCTCATCATTATGTATTGTCAAATAAAGCAATAAACTGCCTCCTCATCTTTATGTATTGTCAAATAAAGTAATAAACTGCCTCCTCATCATTATGTATTGTCAAATAAAGCAATAAACTGCCTCCTCATCATTATGTATTGTCAAATAAAGTAATAAACTGCCTCCTCATCATTATGTATTGTCAAATAAAGCAATAAACTGCCTCCTCATCATTATGTATTGTCAAATAAAGCAATAAACTGCCTCCTCATCATTATGTATTGTCAAATAAAGCAATAAACTGCCTCCTCATCATTATGTATTGTCAAATAAAGCAATAAACTGCTTCCTCATCTTTATGTATTGTCAAATAAAGTAATAAACTACCTCCTCATCTTTATGTATTGTCAAATAAAGTAATAAACTGTCTCCTCATCATTATGTATTGTCAAATAAAGTAATAAACTGCCTCCTCATCATTATGTATTGTCAAATAAAGCAATAAACTACCTCCTCATCTTTATGTATTGTCAAATAAAGTAATAAACTGCCTCCTCATCTTTATGTATTGTCAAATAAGGCAATAAACTGCCTCCTCATCTTTATGTATTGTCAAATAAAGCAATAAACTGCCTCCTCATCTTTATGTATTGTCAAATAAAGCAATAAACTGCCTCCTCATCTTTATGTATTGTCAAATAAAGTAATAAACTGCCTCCTCATCATTATGTATTGTCAAATAAAGCAATAAACTGCCTCCTCATCATTATGTATTGTCAAATAAAGCAATAAACTGCCTCCTCATCATTATGTATTGTCAAATAAAGCAATAAACTGCCTCCTCATCTTTATGTATTGTCAAATAAAGTAATAAACTGCCTCCTCATCTTTATGTATTGTCAAATAAAGTAATAAACTGCCTCCTCATCATTATGTATTGTCAAATAAAGTAATAAACTGCCTCTTCATCATTATGTATTGTCAAATAAAGCAATAAACTACCTCCTCATCTTTATGTATTGTCAAATAAAGTAATAAACTGCCTCCTCATCTTTATGTATTGTCAAATAAGGCAATAAACTGCCTCCTCATCTTTATGTATTGTCAAATAAAGCAATAAACTACCTCCTCTTTGTCTTTATGTATTATCAAATAAAGCAATAAACTGCCTCCTCATCTTTATGTATTGTCAAATAAGGCAATAAACTACCTCCTCTTTGTCTTTATGTATTGTCAAATAAAGCAATAAACTACCTCCTCTTTGTCTTTATGTATTGTCAAATAAAGCAATAAACTGCCTCCTCATCTTTATGTATTGTCAAATAAAGCAATAAACTACCTCCTCATCTTCATGTATTGTCAAATAAAGCAATAAACTGCCTCCTCATCTTTATGTATTGTCAAATAAAGTAATAAACTGCCTCCTCATCATTATGTATTGTCGAATAAAGCAATAAACTGCCTCCTCATCTTTATGTATTGTCAAATAAAGCAATAAACTGCCTCCTCATCTTTATGTATTGTCAAATAAAGCAATAAACTACCTCCTCATCTTTATGTATTGTCAAATAAAGCAATAAACTACCTCCTCATCTTTATGTATTGTCAAATAAAGCAATAAACTGCCTCAGCATTGTCTTTATGCGTTATCAAATAAGTGTACAATCACAGTATTGCCTACAGTGTTTCCTTAAGTTGCATACATCCTTGATGATTGAACAGGCTGCCTACCAAGCAGGAGAAGAAGAGGTCAACCTGTCCACAATGGGGAGGTCATACTTGCTGGACTTTAATTCCATGCAGCAGATAAATGAAGACACAGGAACAGCCAGACCAGTTGTTAGGAAGGCCAATAGTCTTGGGGTGGGTGGTCAAAACAGTGCAGCTGGGGACCCAGGTAATTAAAAACTATTAATTTCATGTTAGTTTTTCCACCATTATAAAATTGTTACTTTCATTTGAAGTTGCTGAGGCATAGTATTAATTTCATGTTGGTTTTTCCGCCACTATTAAATAGCCACTTTAACTTAAACAGCCTTATGCCATTTTGTCCCCTTCATATGTATTTATTTTATGCTTTTATACAGTCTATTTAGTTGGTTTCGTTTTTCCCCCTTAGATTCCACTTCATAACCTCTTTTGTCCACCCAACCTAAGTAATAACTCTTATGTCTGTCACTTTGCTGTCTACAATTCCTTTGTTAATATTCTTTTATTGAACAATATTTTTTATATCATTTATCTTTTTATTTCTGCTTCATACCATAGACTGTCATTTGTAATTCTAATGTTTATGTTGTAATTCTTATTCGTGCATAATGCATCATTTTCAGTTTCCGGTGTCATGGCGGCTGCGTGTAGTCGTTTTTTATAATTCGGCAATTGCTGATATATTTAAGTGATTTACGCGACAGTCTAGTTGTGAAATTATGTGTTGCTATTCCCCGTTTGGTGTATGTTTTACTTCTGACATGTGGATGAACTGTGATTACCGATATTTAAGTGGAATATGATTTATTCTTCTTTGTGTCGTGTGTTCGCAGTTCGATAGGCAAGCACATGGTTTGACAAAAATTTCGCCAGCAAACCGGGTATGTTCAACCCATATGTGAAAAGTCTGTGACGGTGGATGGGGCGGATGAATCAGAAATGATCAACGGCCCAGAAAGCGAAAACAGCAAAGTGTGTGGTACACATGAGGCATATTCAGAACACGAAAGGCGAATATGGCAGACCACTGTGAAAGAGATTGGAGCCTCATCACGTACTAGTCCAGAGGAAGCCATGGAGAGGAATTCGAACTTATGTCGGAGGAAAGATCTTAAAATAAGTACTTGGAATGTTAGGACTCTATATCAAGAAGGGAAATTGGAAAATCTGATTCAAGAAGCAGAACGAATAAATATAGATATTTTTGGCATATCAGAGACAAGATGGAAAGAATGTGGGTACTTAGAGGATGAAAAATATACATTTATCTACTCAGGAAACACAACAGAACATCAAAGGGTGGTAGGAATACTGATAAAAAGAGAGCTACAAAAATATATAAGTAACAACTGGACATACAGTGATAGGATTATACTACTCAAGTTGAAAGCAAAACCATTCGACATAGCAATAATACAGACATATGAACCTACTCAAGACTACACAGATGAACAAATAGAGGCATACTATGAAGACCTAAATAAAGTTATGAAGCAAGTGAAATCTTCAGACATCTTGATTGTAATGGGTGACATGGACGCTAAAGTAGGAAAAGGTAGATATAAGACCATTATAGGAAATCAGGGTTTAGGAAAAAGAAATGACAGAGGAGAAAGATTAATACAATTCTGTGAAGAAAACAGGCTGATAATATGTAACTTGATCGATGTATATGTTGATCGATGGCTTGACAAGCTGTCATTGTAAAAAGTGTTGTTATGGAAACAGACAATATGTGCCACTTTGGCACGCAGGGTTTCTGTTTTTGAGATTATGATTCTGCCCTATGTGCCGTCTTCGGCTCGAAAGGAGAATAGATAGATAGATAGAATATGTAACACCTACTTTGAACAAGAGAAAAGGAAACTATACACATGGGAAAGCCCTGGAGATAAGAAGAGGAATCAAATAGATTACATAGTGATAAAAGAAAGGTTCCGGAACCGCGTCAAGAAAGCCAAAACCTAGCCAGGAGCAGATATTAATCCAGATCATAATCCTGTAATGATTGAAAAATACAGCCTTTTTTGCTTAATTAATTTGGCCATGAGTGAAGTCAATTTTTTTAACTTCTGACTGCAAAATTCTCCTCGGCTGTTGGCGAGACATCAAACAAGTTTTTGTAAACTTGGGATAGGCAACAAGTGATCACAAAGATAAAAAAAAGATATACTGGCTGCTCTTATGCTCAACTTGTCAATAGACATAATATTGTGTGATCAAATTTTAGGCCTGAAATCAGGCTAAAAAGGCAAAAGGGTACTGCATCTGGTTCCTGCGGTAGGTAAATGGAAAGATTTGTAGCAAAAATTCAATGAAAGTATTATTTATCCAAATTAGTTTGGTTTTATTTGAGTGATAAGTGTTAAGAACATCTTGTAACAACTTGTCTGACAGACAGGTTATATAATTTAGGATTCATTCAACTTTGTGTTTTATGTCAGTCTCAATAAAAAGGGAGCCGCAATAGCTCAGTGGTTAGTGAATTGGACTACAAAGGACAAGGGGTAGGGTTTGATCCCAACCGACGGCTTCCGGGTTCACCCAGCCTTAAATGGGTACCGGATTTTTTTCTGGGATAGTAAAGCAGCATGGGCATAATACCGACCACATTACCCCAAAAATCATGTGCTGAAGGTCTGTAAAATATAGGGTCACTAACACCATATTTCCCTATACGCCACTTGGCGTGACGGGGGTACTTTACTCTTTTTTTTCCTCAATAAATGACATTGATAGTTTTCTTTGATTGTTGCAGTTACTAGTTCCAATTTCTAAGATTGATCTTATATTTTGAAAACGCATTCCCTTTTTCCATCTAGCTGGCCAGACATCTGATCCCAATGTTGAAAGATGTGATTCTAGAGCAGAAATTCTCAAGGAAGACCAAGACCTGGCTACCAGTTTTATTCAGACTTTGTTTGCTGTCCTGTATGAGGTGTACAGCTCATCTGTGAGTTTAATGTTTGTTTACTGGTATTTGGGGAGCCGCGATAGCTCAGTGGTTAGTGAACTGGACTACAAAGGACAAGAGGTAGGGTTCGATCCCAACCGACGGCTCCAGTTCACCAACCTTTAATGGGTACCGGATTTTTTTCTGGAAAGTAAAGCGGCACGGGCGTAATACCGACCACATTACCCCAAAAACCATGTATCTAAAATTTATGGTCACTAACACCATATTCCCTATATGCTACTTGGCGTGACGAGGGTACTTTACTTTTTTTTTGTTTTTTTTTATAAACTGATATTTGGTGTCAGTGTTTGTTTACTTTAACGCTATCAGTCCAGTCTTTTTCTCTTATGACAGACAGTGGAGCATTCACATCTGTCCATTGTCCTGCATTATCACATAGGATTAAAGCATTGCTGGAAATAACTTGACTCCCTAGTAGAAGCCTCCGTCAGTCATAGTTGACTATGGATTTTGCAGCACCCCTAGAAATGGTATTTTTTTCTTTTCAAGTGAAATATTTCCTAGTACTCTTTGGACTAATGATTATGTGGCTTTCTAGAAGACTGCTTCATGGTAGAACTTGGCATTGGGCTGTGCATGTTCACCTGGGTAGCCTGTAGCATCAGTGAAGTGCATGAATGGCACAACACGACAGAGAGGCATACCAGACTTTCAGAGCACAGGCCGGATGTGGCACAAATCTGATGAGAGCAAAGGGAAGGCCCTGCTTGCCCGCTACATTAGCATACGGACCAAAGAAATGAGGCTGTTAGAATGAGGATACGGGGATCATTGTCATAATTGTGTAAGGATGTAGTGCTGGAAGAAGATCTCACAGTCACAACCGACACCATTCGCACAATACTGCTCCTGGTCCAGATGGTGTTCAGTATGATGACATAGGCGATTTAGCTGATGACGACTTGACAACACTGGCCAATGAGTTTAATGCCAGTATTCGGGGTGGTCAGATTAAGGAGGAGTGGCTACACAGCTACTTACTACCGCTACCAAAGCCAAACAAGGACCATTCTCAGATCAGTGCCTACAGAATCATCACAATGCAGAACACTGCGGGCAAGCTGCTGGAGAAAATAGTTGCCCGTGTCCTCACCTGTCACCTTGAACAGAAACGTGCATTCCCACCCACACTCGGAGGTTATAGATATAACAAAGAGACATGGCTCAATGTGGCAGTGTTTGCCTATGACGTCTTCGAAGGCTTCCACAGACGAGAGGAGACATGTGCTGCTGCTATAGATCTGGAGGATGCATACAACAGGGTACCATTTGAATATCTCACGTATATGCTCCCCAAACTGGCGCTGCACCCTTTCCTCATTTGGTGGATCGCCGCAGCGCTGTTTCAGAGGAAGGTGATACTCAGATGTGGAAGTTGGTCTTCCGAGCCAACATCCATTTGTCCTGGGCTGCCACAAGGCTCACCATTGTCACCAGTTCTATTTAACGTGTACACAATAACGATCACTGAACAACAGCTGGATGGGAGGGGAAGAACTATGACTTTTGCTGATGATATTCTGGTATATCGACAGGGAAGAGACAGACGGGGAATCGCCTCCACAATGCAAGACGAACTCCATCGCATTTATTCCTGGTGTGGGGTTTCAGGTGCCTTGGTTAATCCTAATAAAGCATCAGTTTCATGGTTCTCCCTTAACAATCATATCGTTAATAGGACCACACCGGTAGTACGAATGGTAGCTGATGAGGTGACCAGGGACAAGATGATGACATGCCTCAGAGTTAAGTTTGATCGCAGCCTGTTTTTCGGGAATACGTCGACCATATGATAACAAAATCCCACAAAGGATTAGGCACCTTGAAGGTCATGGCAGCTGCCAACATCAAGCAGAGGCTACTTACTCTTCTGTTCCAGGGATTAGTCTTCGCACCAATCGAGTATGCCCTGGCAATTCTTACTGTCAGTATGACTCAAATTGATAGGTTGGAGAAAATACAAAATGAAGTCATTCGCATTATCTTGGGATGTACAAGGATGACACTACCTGTGTAGCAATGTGGTATATTCTTGACTTTCCAACAATGGATGACAGAATCAAGATCTGGGGAGCACGAGCATACCTGAAGATTAGTACAGATAAAGAGCATCCATTGCACCACATGCTCAACACAGGGAAAGTTGCCAGGCTAAAAGGAGGCAAATCATGGGTGGGCCGAGCAGAAGATGTCATCAAACAGGTCTGTGGACTTACCAATATCAGCATTGATGAGGAGTGGATACTGGTGCCTACGTCGTTCAAAGGGACTTTCTCTTGTGTTGTCACACTTGACAGGCAAAGTAGGGAACAGAACCTGGTCACGGTTACTGCTGAGGTCAGTGGTCTCATCTGTGATAACACCAATGAGAAAGATACAGTCATCTATACAGACGGATCTGTAAGATGACACCAAAGAAGTGCATGGGCATTTACAGCACACTCGGCAGGCAGAATAGTAAAAAAAAGACAGTGGTGCATACGTCATGACCACGAGTAGCATGACAATGGAGGTGATGGCAGTGACCAAGGCATTCAAATGGTTAGAGTCTCAAGACTATGCCCACGCATGCACTGGGCATTCGATGAGCATGATAAAAAAAGTGGAGGCGGGCTTTGTACGCATGCACTGGGTAGAGTCGTTGCAGAAATCCAAATATGTAAGGTCACCTTTGTCTATGTCCCTGGACATGCTTTATTACGGGGAAATGAAAGAGCGGACAGGTTGGCTAGCTGTGCTGTCGTTGAGGACGGGCAACCAATGGATCGGGCGGACATCATCAATGCCCTCCGAGATGTAGGAAGAGCACAGGACTTCGACAAACACAAATCCACATCACTTCTTTGGATGATGAAAATGGGAGTTAAGATGGACACAGCCAGAAATGAGAAACTTAGTGGCCATATAAGAAGACTTATCAACCAACATGTAACTCGAGTCGTCAGTCGCTGGACACTGCGGGAATTGCTGAGGAGGGGATCTGGGCACCTATGGACATGTTCGGTGTGCAATGATGATGATCCGCAAATAACTCAATAACTCAATCAGTCAAGTGGCAGAGTTTGAACTTAGAGCTTGTCATGAGTTCCTTATTGTTGTCTAGTTCCCAACACCAATAGCCAGCATGCACAGTTTGAGTTCAGTAGCTTATTGTGGCTGTGCAAAGCTCACAAGTAGGTTCTGTCATCACATCTAAGACATGATGAGATCATTGTTTGTTCACAGTTTGCCTCTAAGTTGCCAGTGATGTTACATTTTGATTGAGTGTCGTGTCATCAACTCAGCTGTGGTTAAGTTGTGATTGAGCCATCAGTGTCATCACCTCAACTGTGGTTTAGCTGTGGTTGAGCCATCAGTGTCATAACCTCAAGTGTGGTTGAGCCATCAGTGTCATCGCCTCAACTGTGGTTTAGCTATGATTGAGCCATCAGTGTCATCACCTCAACTGTGGTTTAACTGTGATTGAGTCATCAGTGTCATCACCTCAACTTTGGTTTAGCTGTGGTTGAGTCATCAGTGTCATCACCTCAACTGTGGTTTAGCTATGATTGAGCCATCAGTGTCATCACCTCAACTGTGGTTTAGCTGTGATTGAGTCATCAGTGTCATCACCTCAACTTTGGTTTAGCTGTGGTTGAGTCATCAGTGTCATCACCTCAACTGTGGTTAAGCTGATGTGTGTTTTGAGGAGACTTCTTCTTCAAGGGGAGTTGTGGAGTGGGTGGGCGGGGGAAAGGTTATGCTATTAATTATCTTTAGTCACATGATACCCTTTCAGTTAGCTCATTGTGTACTGGCTGGTTGGACTTTAGGTTGTACTGGCTGGTTGGACTTTAGGTTAGGACCTAATTAATTTTCAATTTAGGAAATTTCTATCACATCTTTTTCATTTTACAATTTCACGTAGTAATATAATTAAGTGTTGTGAATGTTATACATCACCGGAAAGGAAAATGGTTGAAGAAAATGAAAATAGGAATCTATTGATGATGTCTGAAGGAAAACATATATTTATTATAAATAGTATAAAATATTAAAAATAATCATGTTTCCCGTTCATCTATTTTCCCAAACTTAGGAGTGTGTTGCTATCAGTTCTCAAAATTGCACACAAACTAATCCAAAAGTTCTTCAAAATACACTTTATTTTATTCATTTATGTCCACAAATAATGAATTACTGCACAAGAAATAACAGACTACTAAGTAATAGCGGGTGTTTCGTGGTCACTTCATAAGTGAAGCCGATATGTCGGTAGTTGTCCAGAAAAAGTTTTGTCTTTTTTGAGAACAAGAACTCAAGCATTTTGGCCATGCAGTATGATGCTTTGATACATTTACCCACTGGTGCAACACTCACTACTAAGCTGTTGGAAATGCTGAAGAGAGAGCTTTACAAATAAAAACTTTAGCAACAAAGGAGACATCAGTGGAGGTGCATGTGGCAGATTTCTCAGATATTCCTGCATGTTGATTCTAGCTCAAATTTTATACTTTAATCTAGAGGTTTGGGAGCCTGTGAAACCTTTAACTGTTTGTTTATAATTGTTTCTTTGGTAATCCAGTCTGGGCCAAATATTAGTCACTAATTGTTTCTTTGATAATCCAGGCTGGGCCAATATTAGTCACTAATTGTTTCTTTGATAATCCAGGCAGGGCCAAATATTAGTCACTGATTGTTTCTTTGATAATCCAGGCTGGGCCAAATATTAGACACAAGTGCCTTCAGACCATCTTAAGAATGATCTACTACTCGCCACCAGAACTGCTGAGACAAGTGCTAGTCAACCAAGCTGTCTCAAGGTATGTCCACAGTTACTTAGTGCTGGTACTCTAGTTTTGTTTCCTCTGTCCTGTTGGTAAAGATGCTATTCTTGGTTATGTCTATTTCTTTTAGTTTATCAATTGGGGGTGGGAAATCTTCTGCAATTATGGCTCATTCAGACTGGGATTCTAGACTCTTATGTAGGCTGTTGTCTGTTTCATTGATTCGGATGCACCGTAGAAATTCTCTTCTAGGGAGGTGGATGTTTACCACATTTACTTCCCAGGTCTGTGTACCCTGTAAGATGTGCTTTGTTGTCATATCATCTTGTTGTCATATTATCTTGGGTACAAAGGTATCTATCTATCTATTGACCTTTCGAGCCGTTGCCAGCCCATAGGGCGTCGAACAAGATACACCTTCTCGTATCTGAATTTTTGTTCTAGCAGTTTTCTTTTAAAGATATTTTATCAAATCTCGCCATTTGTCTCTGTTCTGTGCAAGCAGCTCTATCTCATTGAGGGAGCCGAATCCTGTTGCTCTTGCCTCTCTCATCAATGTTCTTCTCAGTGTCTCCCTGGGTCTTCCTCTTTTTCTCTTACCTCTTACAAAGGTATAGATAAGAAAAATGATTTACAACAAATTAATAATTGTTAAATTAATTTTATTGTTAAATTTCTTTTTAAAAAAAAGTCTGGTTGCTGGATGACTATAAGAGTTATTAAATGTTAAACAGACAATTATAATATAAACAAATTTAATAAAG
Organism: Megaustenia siamemsis; assembly: GCA_032433765.1. Classification (NCBI taxonomy): domain Eukaryota; kingdom Metazoa; phylum Mollusca; class Gastropoda; order Stylommatophora; family Ariophantidae; genus Megaustenia; species Megaustenia siamemsis. The sequence goes on along the minus strand of JAVIAB010000108.1, from coordinate 7,571,085 downwards.
CAACAAGTAGTAGAAAAATTATTGATTTTTTGGGACTAGAATTCATGACATTATTTTGTTAGACAAGAAGACATTATTTTGTTGGACAAGAAGAATTTATCAATCACCAGGATTGTAAATGTTTCACATTTGCAATAAACAAATGGCTCAGTTATCATATCATCATCATCATCATGTGCCATACCGGTTGGCGTAGGTGATCATGTCCCTCCACAATCTGTGGTTAGCTGGGTAGAGTTCTGCCCTACCAAAGGAGGAGTAAGACGTCTCCTTTCCTCCGCTAGTCTTCGGGACACCCCTGGGCAAGGTGGAGCTCCCTTTTAGCCCCCCTATCAGGGTTATGTGAAGCCATTGGAGCAGGTGGTGAATGGTGTTGTGGGAGCAGCCGACAAGTAGTGTCGGTTATGGTCCCCACACCGCGATGGCAGGCAGAGGATCTCATGTATAGAGACAATGGCTGCGATCTCTGACTAGCACAGTCACTGCCAAGAAGGAAAGGAATGGCAAACTACCTTCTTAAATTGCCTGGAATAATCATGACAAATCACAACCTTCTATTTACAGTTATCATATAGAAAAGAAAAAAATAACTTAGAGACTTTATTATAAAAATAAAGACTAATAACAGAATTTCCAGTAACAATCACAAGATCTGCTATGTATTGGACTATGAAGGGAATGTGAAAGTGAGGCAGGATAAGGATGACATGGCAGAGGACAGTGGAACCATGGTCATCTAAAGTCATAAGGCCGACAGGCAGAAAGGGAAATCTCAGAAAATGCCCACACTCATGATTATTTGTTGTTAGGATCATCATCATCACTATGCACCAGGTGAATCTGTATGGGATGTTTAGCCCCCTCAAATCAAAGCAAAAAACAGGAGGTCCCATGTGCACTCTGCACGTATCGAAGAACCCCTGGGTTAGAAAATTAAAGAGAGTAGGCCAAAAATGGCTGCCAGGGAAAAATTGGTAGGAAAAATCTCCTTAAAATGTCAGAACTCTCAATGTGAAAAAACTGAGAGTATCTCTGAACTTGGAGAATATCTGCCTGTATAGTGCAGGGCACCTGAGGACATGGCTGCCAGTGTGAAATAAAGGAGAAAAAGCGATAATTCACACACTTTTTAAAGTCCCTCAGAACTTTTCTAGATTTATAATGCTGGCATTTGCAAAAATAACGTTTGTGTATGAATTTGAAATTTATTTGTAACAATTATGATTGAAATATACTTGTAACAAATCTAAATGAAAAACTGGTATCTTGCAGCCATATTGCCTGTATGTTGGGGTCTCCAGACCTGAAAGTTGTGGTTGGAGCCATTCAGATGGCCAACATCCTTATGCAGAAGTTAGCAGATGTTTACAGTGTTTATTTCAGGAGAGAAGGTATTTGTGCTCATATAGACCAATAAGATTGCATGTTTGTCCAAATCCATAGATACTGTTGTCTGGTTTTATGAAGCATACAAATTTAAGTAGTTTTTCCATTGTAAACATTGTCACCAACAGATTAAAAGTCACTTGTGTGTCACCTACAATTTTATTAGTAATATGCAACTTCAGTCTCTTGCACTTCATCACTGTACATACAATTTAGTGAATACCTAAAGTTGTTAAGAGCTCCAGTTTAATTCCTCAATGTAGATTGATCCTGTATAGTCTATTTGGTAGTTAATCATTTTAGCATAAAGAATTATGTGCATGTTTTGATATTCTATATTTTTTTTCCTTCTTGAGTGATCTCTGACCTCAAGGTAAGTGACATTGAGTGTCTAGTTCTGTCAGACACAATTAGTAAAACACAGATGCCAGAAGAATGAGTCCTGAATGTTGAATTGTAGACAGTTAAAAAGAACCATTACAAAGCAAAATCATTAGATAGAATTATGGAAAAGTACCAGTCAAATATCGGTGGATACAGAGATAAGTGAAGACAATGGCGCTGGATAGGACACAGACTATGGTAGCCAACTGAGAGTATTACATGATAGGCCTTTTTTGGAATCCCAGGGAAAAAGACAAAGAGGAAAATCAAAATATTCTTGGAGAAGACAGGTGGAAGCAGACATGAAGATGATAGGAAAGACATGGAATGATCTTAAAAGAGTGGCAAGAAACAGAACGGCTTGGAAAGTGTTTGTTGAAGACCTATGCTTCACAGGGAGCTGAAAGTGTTTGTTGAAGACCCATGCTTCACAGGGAGCTGAAAGTGTTTGTTGAAGACCTATGCTCCACAGGGAGCTGGAAGTATTTGTTGAAGACCTATGCTTCACAGGGAGCTGAAAGTATTTGTTGAAGACCTATGCTCCACAGGGAGCTGAAAGGGAGAAGAAGAAGAAGACAAGAACCATGACATTCTATCTTCTAAAATGAACATTTCTATCCACAGGTGTAATGCACCAAATACAGAAACTGGCCACAGCTGAGGCCCTACCAGCTTCACCTACAAAGTCAGGGCATTCCCAGGGTCTTCTCCAGTTTTGTGTTCCACATCAGACACTGGATGCTCTCTGCCACCTTCTGTGCCAAGGATAGATGTCCCGGAGGTGGGGGAGAGTGATGACATGTTTTCTGGAGGTGCATCCTCACTGATTGAAGAGCCATGTGCCTCCTCACACATGTAAGTCTGGTGTAGTAACTTTAATACTTGCTCCAGTGTATATTCTTTTTTTTTGTAAAAAAAAAAAAAAAACACTTTAGGGACCACCCACTGTACTTGCCTCTACTGGGTTTGGAAATAAATTCCTGCTATGTGAGCACAGATCAGAGAGGTCACGTGATCCCGAGTAAGCTATGCTAAAGACAGATGTGTTGGACAGAAAGACACAAATAGTTGACTCTAGTTCCAAGGTAGGGAGCCGTGATAGCTCAGTGGTTAATGAACTGGACTACAAAGGACAAGGGGTAGGGTTAGATCACAACCGACGGCTTCCTGGTTCACCCAGCCTTAAATCGGTACCAGATTTTTTTCTGGGAAAGTAAAGCGGCACGGGCGTAATACCGACCACATTACCCCAAAAAACATGTGCTGAAGTTTTGTAAAATTTATGGTCACTAACACTATATTCCCTATACGCCATTTGGCGCGACGGGGGCTCTTTACTTTACTTTTACTAGTTCCAAGATGGTTGAGTAGCATTTATGTTTCATTGACCACCAGTGTCATGCATCTGGCTGCGGTCTTTTCAGTGATTCAAGCATTGTGGAGACTTCCATTTTTGCCAAACATTGTGCATACTGTGTCTAAGTGTTTTACAATGTGGCCGTGTGATGAACAAATTGTATATCCCTACCTTCTTTTGAAAAGAAAATAGGGCGAGATGAACATTTTGATTTTGTTTGTGAGTCAGCAATCCTGGTGTGACTGCTGGATCTTCAAGTCAAGAAGGATGTTGCCTAAATTCAAGAGAGATACAGGGAGAACGAGGGCAGATTTGTGAACCAGAATAGATTATTTCTGAGTCGCTTCACGCTGTGGGACTTAACCAACAAGGAGATCTCAGCACTTCTGGATGTTTGTTCAATGTGGGGTGAAAATAATCTGATAACTAACATAACACAAATAATGTAACTTGCTGTAAATTACAAGAAAACCACATTAAAACCCTTTCATTATCTCTGTAGGACAGATGAAGAAGAAGAATTATCATGGGCCAAATGTAGAAGAAAAGAAATTCAATTTTGGCACATTTGATTATTATTGGATAAAATATGCCACAAAAATTATTGCCAGTTCTAGTCTTTGGCACATATTAAGATCTGAGGACTGATATTGGTGTTTATGTACCTTAATCACATATTTGTTTATTTCAAATCACACTACATTACAGAGAAAATATATTGTCAGATTCCATCACAGTTGATGTCATTAGACATTTGTATTTCACTTTTGTGTGTGCAATGTATCACAGAGGCTAACTACTTGTCTGTTTCCTTGTGTAAGGAAACTTAGCGATGTGCTCAAAAGGAAAAGGCCACCAAGAAGAGGACCCACCAAAAAGGGGAGCAAATCTGAAGATGCACCAACATCTGATCCATCTCCTAAAGGTGTGGGCTTGCTTCTTGGGAGGAGCTCAAACAGAGGAAAGTCTTCAGGTAAGACTGAATTTACATTGAACAGTTCTCATAGTTTTGTTTTTGATTAATTACTGTCACGTTGTGTTCAGCTATGTTTAGTAGTTACATAATGTTCAAATGTTTCATCTTCCTTTGTCTTTCTAATTATATTATAGATCATCAGGTCACATGTCCTTTGCAGCATGTGGCATTCACCACAGTTCATCTGAAAGAATCTCTGTCTCTAGCCAAATCTTCCACATCTTCTGTTGTCATGTTCAAGGTCTCTTTGATGTCTTGACACCACCTTCTTTTTGTTAGTCTTGGTCTGCCTCTGCCTCTTTTACCTTGTATTTTCCCTTCCAAGATTACTTTTATTAGGCTGCTGTGTCTTTAAACATGCCCCAAAAATATCATTTGTTTTGTTTGAATTGTATTTAGTAGTTATCTTTTTTCCACTTTTAGTTGTTGTAAGACTTCATTGCTTATTTTCTTTTCTTTCCATCCAATTCTTCCTCTTCTTTTATAAATCCACATTTCAAAGGCTTCAATTTTCTGTTCTGTGCTCTTGTCTAATGTTCACATTTATGTGAATTGCAGGAATGTTGAAAAGATATAACATTTTGCTATTCTTAGTTTTAGTCCTGGTGATATTTGTTTTGATGTTAGTATATTTTTCATGGCATTAATTTTTGCGATTCCTATTTTTTTGTTTATTTCAATTGTACATTTTCCATCACTGGTTATAGTATGTTCAAGGTAATTGTAGCTCTGAACTGTCTCCAGGTCTATTCCTTCAACTTTGAAAGCCACTTGCAGGTTTTGAGTATTATCTTCGTTTATGATCATAGTTTTATTCTTTTTGATATTCATATCTAATCCATATTTTTTGCTTGTCATGTTCACTGGGTGTCAATTGCCAATGTTGGCTTAGCCTTTCTGATACTCTATACAGTCCTACAGATCTTATTTCAGTTACACAAAGCAAGCCCATTGAGACATATTTCTCTGCTCTAAAATCCTTAGGTAAAGAAGCCAGATCAAGTTCCTCAAGCTCAAAGATTCCATTTTTGACAAACCTCAATCCACGCTCATGGGGCCGAGTAGGCAACTCAGCTGACAGGCAGCCTTCTGTGAAGGTACAATTACATGGTTGATAAATCCTGATGTAATGCATAAAACAATCTTTACAAATTGTGTATGATTGAGTTTCTGACATGATTCAAGAAACAATCTTTACAAATTGTGTATGATAGAATTTCTGACATAATTAAAAAAAATCAATAGTAGAAATGAAAAAATGTAGGGAAAAAAAACGGTATCGCTAAAGCTTTACATAATAAGTGGACGACACAAATTAGAATGATGTTTCAGCTCAATAGGCCTTCAGCAGGAACAAACATACATCACACACACAGATAATTATTTAAAGTAAAAAATAATAAAAATAATTTAGAACTAGAATGAGAAATAAAAAGTATGTTCTGTGTAAATTGTTATATGTAAATTGTTATATGTAAATGATGTAAAGCTTTAACCATACCATTTTTAAACAATGATTTTGTTCATTTCTCCTTACAATTAGCTTTACTGCAACTTCACATTTGTATGCTTTTCTTTGTCTTCACCCTTCAAAAAAATCAACATTTACAAATTATATGTGTGGTTCTGATTTGATTCAAAGAATCATCATCTTTTTTTTCAGGATATGCTGTCTCACAAACAGATGCCTGCACCCATGATTGTCAACAAGGAGAAGGTCAGGGTCTGGATTAAAGATCAGTGTATGTATACACTTGACATATAGCAACCTGAAATTGTCAAATATATCCCGATCTTTCTATTATAATTTCAAGCTGAAGACTGCACATTGGGCAGAACTTCTAGACTGTTTGTGTCCAACGATCTTTGTTATGAAGCATCAGACCCAGTACAGGATCCCCATTTTTTTATCTTGCCATACTTCTTCTGTGATCATGACTTATTCAAACTAGGGCTCTGGACTCTCTTATGAATGCAGCTGTCTGTTTCAGTGATTCGGTTGACCCGTAAAGTTTCTCTTCCAGAGGTAGTCAAGTTATCCAGGGTACAATGACACTGGCTGGTAGTTCCTATTTTGAGTATGGTGAACATGTGGTTTCTCATTCTGTTGTGGCCAGTGTGTAGGCGAAGTATGATGATTAGATCCCTCTTTGACAGTTGGAGGTATTTATCCCTCTTGTTATACTTTGAGTGTTCTTTGTTTCCATTTTTCATGATACTGGCCTTTGATAATGGATTTGGCTTCATTGTAGCTCAACAGATGGTTCTTTTGTGGTAATCTACCTCCCTCCTTAGCTAGTTTGTCTGTGCATTCAAACTTTATCTAACATATAACATTGTGGTTACACTCACAAATCATTAAACTTTACCTAACATATAACATTGTGGTTACACTCACAAATTATCAAACTTTACCTAACATATAACATTGTGGTCACACTCACAAATTATTAAACTTTACCTAACATATAACATTGTGGTCACACTCACAAATTATTAAACTTTACCTAACATATAACATTGTGGTCACACTCACAAATTATTAAACTTTACCTAACATATAACATTGTGGTCACACTCACAAATTATTAAACTTTACCTAACATATAACATTGTGGTCACACTCACAAATTATTAAACTTTACCTAACATATAACATTGTGGTTACAATCACAAATCATCAAACTTTACCTAACATATAACACTATGGTCAGACTCACAAGCTGATTGCGTGGTCTTAAACCTTTTCTTTTATACAAATTATGTGACAAGTTTTGTGTTTATTGCACCTCACACATGTGTTTGTTGCTGTGTCATAATAGATAACTCTCTTCATAAATTTGTTTGTGAGTAGATATAGTGTTCTGAAGTCATCACCAGGTCACATGTTCTTTACAGCACATTGCATACACTACAGCCCATCTAAAAGAATCTGTCTCTAGCCAAATCTTCCACTTCTTTTGTCATGTTTAAGATCTCATTCATGTTTTGAAACCACCTTCTTGGTCTTCCTCTCATGCACCGCCCAGGAACCATGCCTTCCATTATTGTTCTTTTCATTCTGCTGTCTCTTTTGACATGGTCATAGTATTTTAATTTTTCCTGTAGAATTCTGTTTATAAGCCAGTTCTTTTTAATGTTTAAGTCTTTCAATATTTATTCATTGCTGTTTTTCATTATTCAATGTAGCTTAATGACTTTTCTGTTGCATTTTGTTTTGAATGAATCAAATTAAAAATTAATTAAATTAATGTTTCTCTGAAACAGAAATCACACAGTGTTAGTTTTTAATGATTCTTGTATTTGCTCTCATGTTTCATTTTTATGTTTATTGATTTTTAAGAAAAAGGTTCATCTCTAGCAATTGATTTGAACTCTGACCTTATATATCATTTAGGTAAATTGTTCATGGAAAAGTATTTTTCTGCCGATATTCATGGAGAATCTCACCCAGCTTTGGACATGTTAAAACGACTGTGCACTGCCACAAAAAATCTATCTCTGCAGGTTTGTTTAGGAGACATTGCAGCTAAATTATTTAAATTTATTGTGAGTAGTTGTCAGAATGAGTGTGGGAATGCTTTTTTATTTTTGTTCCCTGTATAGCATGTCTATTGTTTGTTAAATATATCAGCTAGTGTGAGAATAACATGAGAAATCTGAACAAGTATGAGAATGGTTGTATGAGGATAACATTTGTGGAGTATATTATATTATAGAGATTAGCTTGTGTGAGAATGATATAGGTGAGTATGAATAAGTGGGAATACCATATGTGTGTGTGGTGGGGGGAGGGGGCATGTGTTAAAGATATCAGCTTGCATGGGACACACTTTGACCAGACACCATTGCAAAGAATGTCTATTTTATGTTGTTAAATGCCCAGGATTAGAGATTGATAATGAGACTTTGTTCCTGGCCTGTCTTCGCAGAACTGGCCTAAAAGGATTTGATCTCATTAAGTTGTGCTAATATATATTTTACATTTACGAAAGATTATTGTGAACATTTTATTTCTCAACTTTGTCCTCCCTACCACAGGATGATTCCGGCATTGATTGTTTGCTAGAGATTGCCACAATCATGCGAGAAAGTGACATCTCCCCCTTTGAGGTGATACATAGTGGGCTCATTGGTCAACTGCTGGAGTACCTGACCTCTAGCAATGGGGATGTGACCAGGGATATACGGATCCGTCGATTCTTGCATGTCTTTCTGGGCTGTCCTGTAAGTGGATGCTAACTTTGTGTTTTGTTCACACTGCAAACTATAGATGGATCATCATGTGCCATAACGGTTGGCGTAGGCGATCATGTCATTCCACAACCTTATGTTGTTGACTGTTTTCCATGCCATGACACTCAGTTGTCCAGTATTTTCCCTCCTTGTCGTCCACGATCTCTCTTTCCTTTTATTTTGCCAGTTATAAACAAGTATTCCAACTTTCCTCTTCTCATGATGTGCCCGAAAAGTGTTGATTGTTTTTTTCTGATATTTTTTAGGAGCTCCCTTTTTGTGTTGGCCTCTTTGAGAATTTCCTCATTGGTCTTTTTAGCTGTTCAGGGAACTTTCAACATTCTTTCGAGAAATCCCATCTCTGTGGCCTCTAACCGTTTTTTCATTTGTTTATATAAATGGATAAGTAGTAAATATAACCAGCAGGTTACACATGTTTATGAGCCTGTTTATGTTACAGATTTTAGGTATGTATAACTTTTCATACAGGTACAATCCAAACATTTGACTCCAAGGGGGAATGATAATCAATATAACAGATCTCTCATTAGATGACCACATGTAAGGTTTCCAGAAACATCCTCTCGTTAATAGCATCTTTTTTTCTCACTTTTACCTTGGCACAGTGTCTTGCGTCAGATTGGGCTTTATTACTGAAGTGTACCTTATACCTTCTTCTAATAGAAGCTGCAGGTCTACCTAGAATACTGTAGTGTAGGTTCCATCAACCAGTGTGTATGTTTGTCCATGTGTTTCGGCTATAGCATAAAATTGTTGTGGATTCTGCCATGACCCATACAGTGGATAACCTCAACATTAAAATTACTACTGTGTGGAGGTATAGATGAACTCAAAACAACAATCAAATTGGTCACAGGACATATCTTTTGATGATGTCTTCTCATTGTCAATATGTGAACACAAAAGAGAGACATACATTTATAAATGAGTGAATCATTTCAAGGGAAGAGGTATATTTACACCACTCTGAAAAACTGTCCGAGTGTTATACACATACCTATTCTCCTGAGATGATTCGCTGATCTATCTCCTCATAGTTTCCCTCCATAATCATATTCATTTATTGTTATTTTTCTCCTGAGATTGATAAACTCTTTTGCCATTCATGCTATATAAAAAGTAAAGAGGTACCAGTTAAACCATATTGTGTATGGGGAATATGGTGCCCATTTATCACCATCAGTTACAAGTGTGGGTAATATGGCCTGCATTATGCCTGGCCACTTGAAATTCTCTAAAATAATCTCTGGTTCTCATTTTGAGGCTGTGTAAACTAGAAGTTGCCTTGGTCAGGTACATATTTGCTACATTTAGAACCTGCACCACGTAGTCAGCTGATAGGGATACCAACTACATCACCACCATGCCTTCCGCACCACACAAGTTCCTAGTTAGTAGCCTCCGTCAGTCATAGTTGACTATAGTAGCCTCCATCAGTCATAGTTGAGTATAGTAGCCTCTGTCAGTCATAGTTGAGAATAGTAGCCTCTGTCAGTCATAGTTGAGTATAGTAGCCTCCGTCAGTCATAGTTGACTATAGTAGCCTCCATCAGTCATAGTTGAGTATAGTAGCCTCTGTCAGTCATAGTTGAGTATAGTAGCCTCTGTCAGTCATAGTTGAGTATAGTAGCCTCCGTCAGTCATAGTTGAGTATAGTAGCCTCCGTCAGTCATAGTTGAGTATAGTAGCCTCTGTCAGTCATAGTTGAGTATAGTAGCCTCTGTCAGTCATAGTTGAGTATAGTAGCCTCTGTCAGTCATAGTTGACTATAGTAGCCTCCGTCAGTCATAGTTGACTATAGTAGCCTCCATCAGTCATAGTTGACTATAGTAGCCTCCGTCAGTCATAGTTGACTATAGTAGCCTCCATCAGTCATAGTTGACTATAGTAGCCTCTGTCAGTCATAGTTGACTATGAATTTTTCAGCGCCCCTAGGAAATGTTACTTTTTCTTTTCTTTCACCTTGTATTCTCTTTTTCTATGAATCTGTCTGCTTCTTGTTTGAGTTGTAGCTTTACTGTGTGTTTCCAAAGATTGCGGTCTGCAGCTATTCCTTCCCAGGCTGCAGGGTTTATGTTCAGAGTGTTTATGTCATGTTTACACACGTCTACAATTAAAGTTTTGGGCACACCGTAGTTCTTTTGCCATCTGCTAGCTGTCCATAGAGTATATCTTTTAGTATGTGGCCATCTTTCATACAGTGTACGTGACCAAGCCAGCGTAACCCACATTGTTCGAGCAACATGTAGATGTTCGGGAGACCTGTGTGAATCATGACCTCCACGTTTGTCATTTTATCCTCCCAGGTGATACCAAGAATTCCACGCAGACGTCGCAGACGGAATACATTTAGCCTTCTCTCCTGCTTTGCATAAGAAGAGTTGCTAGTTACACACCTCATAAACTCATATGTTATGTAATTCATAAAGCAAGCTACTTTCAGAGTTTGTCATAGCCTTTTATTTTTTTTTTTATTTCTTATTAAACATACTTCATGATGATGGATAAAATGTATTGTAAATTAGTTGTTTAAAGTCACTTGTATTCTTGATTTGACTGAACTTTGGATCTTTTCTTGATCTCAATGCAGCCACCAAGTGTGACTTACATGACAGAAGCACCTAAAGATTTGCATGGGCCATCCCTGTCCTACATTGTCTCAAAGCTTATGGCTTGTCTGCATCAATTAGAGCAGGTCTGTTATTCTAGGTCACCATTTGTCATCTTTAATAATTCCAGTTATTGTTCTTGAAGGATTCATCATTCATCATGATATTTTTACCCATAATGTTTCAGTGAAGAAGCAGGTCAACTATCCACACTAGAAACAGAAAGAATTCAATGTGCATCAATTTCAACTCAGATTCTAACAAGTAATTACCAACAAGAATAACTGAACCAGTGGAACACTACTAATAGATGTCATAAAGACTTTCAATCACAAGAGGAGTACAAGAGGACATGGGCTGCTGTAAAACAATATATGAAATCATAAGAGGAGTACAAGAGGACATGGGCTGCTGTAAAACAATATATGAAATCATAAGAGGATATGGACTGCTGAAAGCAATTGATGAAGACATAAGAGGAGTACAAGAAGATATGGACTGCTGAAAGCAATTGATGAAGACATAAGAGAAGTACCAGAGGACATGGGGTGTAAAGCAATTGATGAAGACATAAGAGGAGTACAAGAGGATATGGGCTGTAAAGCAATTGATGAAGACATAAGAGGAGTACAAGAGGACATGGGCTGTAAAGCAAAAATTGCTGAAGACATAAGAGGAGTACAAGAGGACATGGGCTGTAAAGCAATTCATGAATACATAAGAGGAGTACAAGAGGATATGGGCTGCTGTAAAGCAATTCATGAAGACATAAGAGGAGTACAAGAGGACATGGGCTGTAAAGCAATTGATGAAGACATAAGAGAAATACAAGAGGAAATTAGCTGTAAAGAACAAGCATATCACAACTGAGAGAGATTAAGTTTAATTCAGTTATATGAAAGGAAATGACAGTGTCAAATAATGTTGCCTCAAGAAATGTTGCCATAAGGTTGAAGAGTTGAATGTTTAAATGAAAACATTTCATTTACTTCTGAATGATGAATTTGTGTGTTTTGGTCCACAGTTTCAGGTAAAAGTTCATGATTTGCCTGGCAGTGCCAGTGGAAACAGCCGTGGTGGAAATGCTCTCAAATTTTTCACAACACACCAACTTAAGGTATGAATGTGAAAATCATCTTTTTGCTTGTCTTGTAGACACAATGTAGATCCTGTGTAAGATTTGACAATTGAAAGATCATTCAATAGTAATGTGCCTACATTGTCTCTCATATAATTGATGAATGTACATAATAACTCACAAATGGTGTTCATACATTATAAATTATAAGAGATATACTTCTACCAATGCTCACGAGTTGTTGTACAAACATCATCACTCACAAGTGATGTACACTATCTACAAGTGCTAAACCTTACCAAATTCTATCAATGATATATTTATAACAATTGCCAAAAGTGATGTTGAAAAAGTACTATTCTCAGTAAGTTGTTTTTGCTGGCACAACCATCCACTAGTGATATATTTTCTTATCCACAAGTGATACAAATATTTAATATACACAAGTGATACAAATATTTAATATACACAAGTGATACAAATATTTAATATACACAAGTGATACAAATATTTAATATACACAAGTGATACAAATATTTAATATACACAAGTGATACAAATATTTAATATACACAAGTGATACAAATATTTAATATACACAAGTGATACAAATATTTAATATACACAAGTGATACAAATATTTAATATACACAAGTGATACAAATATTTAATATACACAAGTGATACAAATATTTAATATACACAAGTGATACAAATATTTAATATACACAAGTGATACAGATATTTAATATACACAAGTGATACAGATATTTAATATACACAAGTGATACAAATATTTAATATACACAAGTGATACAAATATTTAATATACACAAGTGATACAGATATTTCTCTATTGTCAATTGATATAAATAATTATCCACAAGTGATACAAATATTTAATATACACAAGTGATACAGATATTTCTCTATTGTCAATTGATATAAATAATTATCCACAAGTGATACAAATATTTCATTATTGTCAATTGATATAAATAATTATCGACAATTGATACAAATATTTAATTGTCCGCAGTGATATAAATATTTAATATCCACAAGTGATACAAATATTGCATTATCCATGAGTGATACAAATATTTTTTTATCCACAAGTGATATAAACATTTCATTATCCACAAGTGATATAAATGTTTCATTATCCACAAGTGGTATAAATGTTTCATTATTCACAGTGGTATAAATGTTTCATTATTCACAAGTGATATAAATGTTTCATTATCCACAAGTGATATAAATGTTTCATTATTCACAGTGATATAAATGTTTCATTATTCACAAGTGAAATAAATGTTTCATTATTCACAAGTGAAATAAATGTTTCATTATTCACAAGTGAAATAAATGTTTCATTATTCACAAGTGATATAAATGTTTCATTATTCACAAGTGATATAAATGTGGAATTAACAACATGGTGGAAGTAAACAAACATGGGGTCAGTTTTATTATTGAAAGAAATACTGTCAAAAACATACTAAAAATAGATTACAACTCAGAAAGAATAATAAGTATCAAATTAGCAGAAAAAGGAGGAAATACCACTTATATTCAAACATATGCTCCATGCAACGACACATATAGTGACGACTGCAAACAAGAATATTTTGATGAACTCTGAGCCACAATAAATAAAGTCAAAGACACAGAGAAATTGTTTGTACTGGGAGATTTCAACGGTAGAGTAGGACAAAGGAGAACACCGTGGGAATTATACCTAGGACCATTTAGTGACATTAGAACAGAGCGTAACAGAAATGGTGAACACCTACTAAATATTTGTGCAGAACATGATCTTTATATAACAAACACATTTAATCAGCACAATCATAGCCAAATACTTACTTGGTATAAATGGAATGACACGGACAAGGCCTCCCAAATCAATTTTATTTTGACTAGAAGACATCAAAGGAGGGACATAACAGACTCAAGATCTATACCAAATGCAATATTAGATACCGACCATAACCCTGTTTTACTATGGCAAAAAAAATGGGTTAGGAAACAACAGATTACAAGACCTCAAGCACAAAGAATAGATCTAAAAGCAATAAAGGATGTAAATGTACAAAAAGAAATACAAGAATCCGTAACCCAAGTACAACCTACAAACATAGAGGAAGCATGGAAACAGTTTAAAGAAGGTCTAATAGAGTCAACACAAGAGAAATGCGGTCTGAAAAATATAGGAAAGAGCGGAAAGAAACTTACAAGATGGTGGAATGAAGCAGTAAAATCAGCAATGAAACACAAGAAAGAAAGTATAAAACGTGACAGAAGACTAAAACAACAGAAGACTACAATCACTATAGACAAGCCAGAAATGATAGCAAAAAGATCATAGAACAAACAAAAGCAGACTTTTGGAAAGCATTTGGTGAAGAATTGGCAAGAACATGTAGAGAAGAACCAAGAGAATTTTTCAAAAGTGTAAAAGCAATGAGAGTAAGAAAAAATGATTATAACCTAACCACTATAATAACCGACAAGAATGGTAGACCAATCAGCAGCAGGAAAAACATAATAATCAGATGGAAAGAATACTTTAAGGAACTATTAAATCAGGGAAATACAAATGGTAGGAACAAAACCCTGCCAAGAATATATAGAACAACAACTTAAATGGTTTGGCCACCTGGTCAGAATGAATCCTCGCCAATCACCATCAAGGGCGTTCTTCTCGTGAATGCTTGGAAAAAGACCAAGAGGAAGACCCAGAAGAAGATGGATAGATGCAGTGACAGAGACATGTAACAACAAAGGAAAATCACTAATTCAGACTGTTCTAGCAGCTCAAGAACGACAAATGATATAAACCACAACACCTTTTAGGTATCAGTGAAAAGAGAAAAGAAGATGAAAAGAAATGCACACAAGCCTGCATACATTAATAGTGCACATATATCATGATCCACATGTGACATAATTATCTTATAATCTCTAGTGCCAATTACAAAGACATCCAGCCTGCACAACGCTAAAACAGTGGAAGGGAGGACCTGTGAAGATTGATCCCTTAGCTCTGGTACAAGCTATTGAGAAATACCTGCTAGTGAGAGGCTTTGGCAAAACTAGGGTAAGGCTGTTATTGTTGACTTGATCATAATGATAATGTTACCTTAATCTCACAAGTGAAAAATGTTGCTTACATAGTCACTCTCAAATCACAAGTAATGGCACAATAGACTTGTACCATAAACTTACCTTCACATTACCTTCACATTACTTCACATTACCTTCACATTGGTTTCATAAATTTTCCCTTATCAGTATTAGTTTCATACATTTGGTCATCACTGTACCATTCATTAGTGTACCATTCATTAGTGTACCATTCATAAGTTGTCACATAATCTTGTTACCAGAGTTTCAGCGGCCTGGTCTGTTATCATTTTCTTATTTTATGGGAAATAGATGATGAGAGTTCCCTTAAACTTTATTAATTTTTTTTTTTTTTTTTACAAAAAGTGGTTATATTTTCCCCTGCTGTTATATGTTTCCCCATTGTTGTTATGATATTCATCCCATTATTCTAATATTCTTCCCTTTTTACTGTTCTAGTATATTCCCCTGTTATTGTTATTAAGCTGTCATTGTAAAAAGTATTGTTATGGAAACAGCACCATATATTTTAGAGTAGTGATCTCTGCAATATGTGCCACTTTGGCACGCAAGGTTTCTGTTTTTGAGATTGTGGTTCTGCCCTATGTGCTGTCTTCGGCTCGAAAGGACATTAGATAGATAGATTGTTATTATATTCTTCCCCAGTTATAATATTCTTCCCATTGTAATATTCTTCCCTTGTTATATTTTCTCTTTTTTTTAAAATAACATTTTGGGGGACTGGTTGGTCTTGAGGCAAGACACCGGCCTCGAGACAGAGAGATTGTGGGTTCAAGTCCCAGCTACACCGTTTGGGATTTTTATTTATGATTACTGTCTGTGGCAACCACCCCTTTACTCAGCAGCGAGTCTCGGCTTGAAACGTCAATTACTCATCGACGGAAAAAATATGAGTACCCCCCGAAAGTCAGAGTTATCTGCCTGTGCTGCGAGGGACCTCTGTGCATACAGCTGCCAGGGAAAAATGGATTAACACGCAAAATTCAGTTCCTAGTCTCTAGGGACATCATCCAGAGGTAAAAGCTGGAGAACGAAAAAGAAAAAACAACATTTTGCAGTTATTTTTATAATATTCTTCACATTATATTTTCTCCTTTTGTTATAACATTTTTCCAGATATTGTTATAATAATCTTCACTTTATATTTTCTCCTTTTGTTATAACATTTTTCCAGATATTGTTATAATATTCTTCACATTATATTTTCTCCTTTTGTTATAACATTTTTCCAGTTATTGTTATAATATTCTTTTTTTACAGGAAGGAGCAGATGAAGATCTTAGTGATGATGATAATTCTGATGAGGAAATGGAGGAGCAGATGGCATCAATCATGATCTCCGGCACATCCATGAGGCACCGACTAGAGTTCCTGATTGGTGACCACGTGTTGCCGTACAACATGACAGTGTACCAGGCTGTGAAACAGTATGTTTGTCATGGAGGCACGGAAGTTGGTGACTTTAGTGATGGAGACACAGACACCCCATTTGGGAACACAAGTATCTGGGTTCAGACACACACCATCTGGTAAGTGACGATGCTGGTTTACATTTTACCCATTTCTGAATCAATGGAGCCATGTTGATAGTGGTTAGTGTGCTCACATCCTGATCAGAGGGGTCTGGGTTTAATCCTCAGAAGTGGCTGATTCTTTTTTTTAGGACTGACAAGGCTCCGGGTTTCACCCAGCCTCCAAAAATGGATGCCAGAGAATTTTCTGGGAAGTAAAGGTGGCCTGGCATGAAACCAACCATATCGCCCAAAAATGTGCAGTGGACATGGAAAGATATGGTCATTAACACCATAGTCCCCATACGTGTCGCAATGTGTGGCAAGAACCTTTACTTTATTTTTTAACTTAAATCAGCAGCGTAAGGAATGTCTTATTTGTTTGGTGTATTAATATCACTCGAGGAAAGCTTGGGATGTTTCTTGTGTTGTCACAGTGTAATGAAAGTAGTTCTTTTTTTACCTGCTTTTATATTATTTAATATGAATCTTTGGTGGGAGAAGTGATTAATGTGTTCGTCTGCTGACCAGCTAGGTCAGGGTTCATTTCTCAAATGTAGCAATTTTTTTTTTAAAATCGACAGCTCAGGGGTCACCCACCCAATGAAAATTGGCACCACTGATTCTGGGAAATTTGGGTTATCTAGCATTATTAACCACACCATCCAAAATGTGATGAAAGATTGAATAGAAAAGTTCAATGTGAGGATTGTGTGGGTAGAAGAATGAGATGTGATGATTGAGTGGGTAGAAGATTGAGATTTAAAGGTTGAGTGGGTAGGAGAATGAGATATCAAGATTGAGTGAGTAGAAGAATGAGATGTGACGATTGAGTGGGCAGAAGATTGAGATTTAAAGGTTGAGTGAGTAGAAGAATGAGAAATCAAGATTGAGTGATTAGAAGAATAAGAATCTTTTCCCAAATGAATGAAACAAAGTAGCTCTTTTACCAATGAATGAAACAAAGTAGCTCTTTTACCAATGAATGAAACAAAGTAGCTCTTTTACCAATGAATGAAACAAAGTAGCTCTTTTACCAATGAATGAAACAAAGTAGCTCTTTTACCAATGAATGAAACAAAGTAGCTCTTTTACCAATGAATGAAACAAAGTAGCTCTTTTACCAATGAATGAAACAAAGCACGACTTTTTGCAATGAGCAAGATAAATGAGTAGTTGTCAGAGTAAGTGCTAACAAATATAAGTTGTACTTCAGTTCACCTCATTTGAAATGAAGATGTGTTTATGTAAAGACCTTTTGGGCAAGTTGTGCCAAATGATGTTTGAGGTCAGATTGAGTGTGTGATACCATTACTGTGTGGCTACCAGGGTTCCCACAGTCAGGGGAAGACAAGAATAGAATCACAGTTATCTGCCATGCGTGTCGCAAGAGGCAGCTATGGAGGTTATGAGTCTCTACCTGTGCAGTCAAGTAGGATGTGCACGGAGCGACCTTGTCAACAGAATTTACCAAAGCATTTTTGGATAAGCTGGGAGAAGTGGTGGAGTGGATATATGGAATTACTGACAACAATGAAACTGGTTTCATGAATAGAATAGAATAGAATATGGTAGAGTCATCTATTTCTCTGCCATTCTTAGGTACAGACCTGCAGCAGAACAGGAAGAGAATATGGCCACCAGCCCAAAGAAGACCAAAGCTGAATCCAAAGGCTCAAAGTCATCTAAGAAGAAAGGTGGGAACAAATGTGGACTTGTTGTATATCATTCATCACTGACAAACAAATACATATTATTGTAACATAGAAATACCCATAGGAATAAATAAATATGATGTCACACATATCATGTATATCATACATTTTCACAATAATTAAGTGCCATTGAAGCCACTCCTAACTCTTTCAATACGGAAGCTTTTTATTATTTGCAACAGAAGAGGTGTCAAGATACAATTTTTCATGGTTTTAAATACTAATTTACATGATTAATTTTGATCTAACATATAACATACTCATCATCATTGAATGGCGTCTCCGCATCGAAGGTTGGCTACCATGCAGCGCCATTCCACTCATCCATGTTAGTCTTGGTCTGCCCCTGCCTCTTTTACCTTGTATTTTCCCTTCCAATATACTTTTATTAGGCTGTTGTGTCTTTTAACATGCCCCAAAAATTTCATTTGTCTTGTTCTAATTGTGTTTAGTAGCTCTCTTTTCATTTTTAGTTGTTTTAAAACGAACTATATATGAATTTTTAGATAATTGAACAAGGTATTAGGTTTCACCAATGCCAAGATGATACAAGACATGTAAAAAAAAAGTAAAAATAAAACAGTTTAATGATGGTTTACACTAATCAAACTGAGAGTGACACATTCTGCGGCTAAATGTACGCAACCGAAATTGGCAAAGCTCTCATATTCCAAGTTCGGAGTGCTGCTGGAGCTACTGAGTTTATGCTATGTGCACACTATGAGCTGTGTTTTTCTTCCGGATCATGTTTTGATATTCTGATTGCTTACAATGAATGATGACATCATGTGGCAAAGGACAGTCTAGGTGCATTCACCTTTGTTGTTGCTTAGCCTTATATCTTTTGGTGTGTGTTGTAGCTGCTATGATGGGGACTGAAGCTGCCTTTCTTTGTTTGTCTCCTTTGGTGAGATGAGTTTTAATTTGGATGATTCCACTGGCACGGGCGATTGAGCAGTTATGGATTTTAATTCGTTTGCAGTGATACTGGGGCCTTAACTAACCATAACCATAACTGCAGAAGTAGTAATAGTGTTACATAAACCACACTTTTCAAATTTAGTTCAACATTTTTGTTTATTCTCACCATGTGGATGATATTGCTTACAGACCAGCGTGCTGGCAGTCCAGTCATTCAGCCTGTGCTTCAGAATTTCCTCACAGACAAACTGCCACCATCAGTCACAGTTCAGGATGCTGCTCTAGAGACGGTAGCCTTATTGAGGGTGCTTCATGCTCTTAACAGACATTGGTCATCTATGTACGATGTAAGATTTGTGTCACAGCGTCAGTGTTGTTAATGTCATAGTACGAAGTGAGATTTGTGTCACAGCGTCAGTGTTGTTAATGTCATAGTACGAAGTGAGATTTGTGTCACAGCGTCAGTGTTGTTAATGTCATAGTACGAAGTGAGATTTGTGTCATAGCGTCAGTGTTGTTAATGTCATAGTACGAAGTGAGATTTGTGTCACAGCGTCAGTGTTGTTAATGTCATAGTGCAACATAAGATTTGTGTCACAGCATCAGTGTTGTTAATGTCATAGTGCAACATAAGATTTGTGTCACAGCATCAGTGTTGTTAATGTCATAGTGCAACATAAGATTTGTGTCACAGCATCAGTGTTGTTAATGTCATAGTGCAACATAAGATTTGTGTCACAGCATCAGTGTTGTTAATGTCACAGTGCAACATAAGATTTGTGTCACAGCATCAGTGTTGTTAATGTCATAGTGCAACATAAGATTTGTGTCACAGCATCAGTGTTGTTAATGTCATAGTGCAACATAAGATTTATGTCACAGCATCAGTGTTGTTAATGTCATAGTGCAACATAAGATTTGTGTCACAGCATCAGTGTTGTTAATGTCATAGTGCAACGTAAGATTTGTGTCACAGCATCAGTGTTGTTAATGTCACAGTGCAACATAAGATTTGTGTCACAGCATCAGTGTTGTTAATGTCATAGTGCGATGTAAGATTTGTGTTACAGCATCAGTGTTGTTAATGTCACAGTGCAACATAAGATTTGTGTCACAGCATCAGTGTTGTTAATGTCATAGTACGGTGTTAAGATTTGTGTCACAGCATTAGTGTTGTTAATGTCACAGTGCAACATAAGATTTGTGTCACAGCATCAGTGTTGTTAATGTCATAGTACGATGTAAGATTTGTATCACAGCATCAGTGTTGTTAATGTCACAGTGCAACATAAGATTTGTGTCACAGCATCAGTGTTGTTAATGTCATAGTGCAACATAAGATTTATGTCACAGCATCAGTGTTGTTAATGTCATAGTGCAACGTAAGATTTGTGTCACAGCATCAGTGTTGCTAATGTCTACGATGTAAGATTTGTGTCACAGCATCAGTGTTGTTAATGTCATAGTGCAACGTAAGATTTGTGTCACAGCGTCAGTGTTGCTAATATCATAGTACGATGTAAGATTTTATATTACAGCATCAACCTGTTAATATCGTAGTCCACACATATATCCAAATCTGAATGTTGTGTCTACATTGTCATTGACTACATTTCATATCATAGACATGTAGGTTATGATTGCCAAGTGGTTAGTGGACTTATCCGGCAGACATGGGGCTGGGATTTGATCCCAACTGTGGCAAGGTTTATAATGTTACCAAGACTTTCTCTGGAGAATTATGGCAGCTTGGTGTAGTGCTGACCACATTAATGGAAAAATGTGTGCACCAGCCGTTTTTGTTCTGTGTACCACTGGCATTATAGAATCTCTTGGTTTTTAAGGTTAAGAGCATTAATACTAAAAGACAGACAGTACATGCAAAATAGAAAACACACCGACTCCAGAGCATACACCACAGAAACACAGCACTCTAAACACACCGACTCCAGAGCATACACCACAGAAACACAGCACTCTAAACACACCGACTCCAGAGCATACACCACAGAAACACAGCACTCTAAACACACAGACTCCAGAGCATACACCACAGAAACACAGCACTCTAAACACACTGACTCCAGAGCATATACCACAGAAACACAGCACTCTAAACACACCGACTCCAGAGCATACACCACAGAAACGCAGCACTCTAAACACCCAAAGAACACAGAATATGGCCCACAGAAACAACCCTACATGACAAGCTATAAGGGAACCGGTGATGACCTCAAACGCATCGTCTTGTTTGTGATCCAGGCTGGTCTAAATGCATAGCATTAGCTGATCACTGAAGAAGAAAACATATACCAGCTTCATGGCAATAACAGGACAATTGTTGAAAGGGTTTCTCTCTAGTTTCAGTGACCTGAACCAATAACACAATTGAAAGTTTTTCTACAGTTCTGGGTTTCTTTCTCTCAAGTTTTGCCTGTTTAAATTCTATTCTCTACATTTATTTGAAGTTGCTCCAACAGCTTTATTGTCCGTGCTCAAATGAAATTCAGCTCAGTGTGTCAAACTTTTGTAAAACCGTTTTGTTTTTAGAGTATTTGACTGAATATAAACAGTTAATGATACAATTATATTAATGTTCAAATTCATTTATTGAGTGAACTGTGAAGAAACTAGGCAATGAACATATTCAGAAATCTTCATTGTCCTTCCTTTAAGGGGGTATGATACAGACATTCTTATTTTTTTTATTAAATGACTTTAACTAAGTTATTTTATATGATACCTGAAACCTGAACAAAATGCTGGCTGAAATCGGATGCACTGGGCCACTGGTGCAGCGTTTTAACAGGTACTCAATCAGGGTGGATCTAACAAACTCTAATTATGATGTTCTGTCTGTGGTCGATCAATTCACTTAAAGACAGCTGTCTTCATGTGAGAGTCTGGAACCCTACTCTGATTGAGTCTTGATCGCAGAGAGAGAGAGATATGATATGATATTACAATGTATTGTAAATAAACAAAATACTATTTATTACTATTAACATCATATTGTTGCTATAGAAACCAGAATAAACAGTCGCCATATTGGAATATTTAGATTTCAGTTTTCTGTCTTAATATGCACAACAACAACACAAATGTACATTATGTAAGTACTGATGGAACTGTAATGTTAGTTTTTTGTTAATGTATCAGGTTGTTAAAAAATATTTTTTTTCTTCTTGTTGTCCAAAATTATGGTAGGGAGGTGTGGCATGGTAATTGATCATTGAACAGGAGAATCCTATGTACTCTAAATAAAAATCTCTTTATTGGTCCATTCATATCATATCAGAGTGCAACTGTGCAAAGTTTCATGAGATTTGAACAGATAGTTCCTGAGATATCTCAAATCATGTGAAGCATATATAGCGAAAATAGAAAAACGGAGAAAAACGAGAAAAAATTAAAAGAAACATACTTAGAGATTGAAAACGTACAGCTAATGTAATTTAATTTTCTAAAATAAAACAATTGACAACATACTCTAAAATTAAAACTGGCCCACAGCATAAGCTGGGCCACCTTCTAGTCTAGTCCTGAAGCTTCATTCAAGCTGCTCTAACAATTTCTCGTCATTTGTTGGCCAGGTCCCTTTTCTGCTTTTCACTATTCATCTCCCTCTTTTGTTGCCTACTCACTCCTAGCCTCTTCATGTTTGAGCCCTGAGCAAATAAAAACTGGCTGTGTCCTGAGCTGCTATTGCGCTAAAATTAAACTCCCTGATAGATGTCAGGACAGCAAATTCCACTCTGCGGCATGCAGCAAACTTTGATTTTGTGCTCCGACTCCATATGTGGCTATGCAGCGAATCATTGGCATTTTATGCCTTGCGAGACACACACCTGCTGAGCAATTCATCGTCAGTTAGCCTGTCATAAATTGGTTTCAGGTGCACATCCTGTTTTTTCTCAATTAAGAGGGGTGTGCACCAGCTCAGCATGTGGACCAGGTTGCTGATGTTGAGCTACAGCCTACTGAAAAAAAAACACTAGGACTCTTCACCCTGAGGACAATATTGATGTGTGGGCTGTGTGTCAGTTGAATATCTATGGTAGAGAGAAGCAAGCACAGCTTTCCTCACCTCCCCTACTGTCTCGTGGCCCCTTATCGGTAGTAATATATGGTCAACTTATTGATAGTGTTTTACGTAAGCTGACCATGGCCACGTCCCCCAGGGTGATGCCTCTTTTCTTGCAGTCAGACACCAAATTTCTTAGAGCCTTTTACTTACATGATTGATACACTCTTCTTTTTTTATTTTGATCTCTTCTCCATAAGGCTTGAGGTTGAGTAGTGTGCTGAAGGTTTTGGAGTCCCCATCAGATAATAGTGTGGTGTAGCGCAGTTTGTGCAGCTCATCACTCCTGCTCCAAAGTAGTCGTGCAGCTTCAACCTCCATCATGCCAGGAGTTCCTGTTTGAAATACAATTCAACAAATTATTATACATTTATTGTAAAGAAACAATATATAATTAGAGCTATCTTATTTATTGAGTGTGCCAGAAGTTTTCTATGGAGTATATACTTCATGTATGACATTTTCTGGAGGTAAACATATCTATAAATGACTCTCCTATTATAATTCCATGACTTATACATTTCTAAAGTAATAGTGTTCATTATACACAATTAATCCTACCAGTAAAGTTATGTATCTTATCCCAAAGTGGATGTATGCTATTCTATCCATTTGACAGTTATAATAATTGCAGAATTCTTTTATTCTAACCATTTGCCTGAAAAATATGTTCAAGAACATGTAAATAATACAATTAATTAAGTGTACAAACATAAGACAACAAAAATGTATAACTCAAAAAGCAAATATAGCTCACCTGTATGATTCTTGCTACACTGATGATTCTGCAACCAGGCTGCATATTCCAGGGGTTTTTCTTTCTTTATCTGTTTGCCAATGGTCTCACACTTGTGGCAGTAGATGCTCATCACACGAGCATCGAGGCAAATTCCTGTCACTGTATCAATGACACATCCGACACCGATGTTAGAAGTGTGGCCCCTTTTCATCCTATGTCCTATCATAGCTGACAGTTATATCCATGACTGCATCACTGTCAGGTAAAATGCCAGAACGCAAAGTATGTAAGTGTCGAACATGAGTTGCAGCTTCTGTGAAAATGAGACTCCTGAAGTCTTGCAGCTTATTATACAGATGTTGTGCTTTTCTTTGGAATGTCTTATGGTGCACACCTTGCAGATTTAACATTTCATTAAAATTGTTGAAGGAATTTGCACCCTGCCCACCTATCAATGCTGCAAACACAGCTTGCCTGTTCAATACATAATCTTTCTCTCCCTCGTTCTTCTCTGCCAAGAAACCATCTGTCCCTTCCACTGTCTCCTCACATATGCTACAAAACACATAGCCATGCACTGCTAGTCCTTTAGGTTTCTTTCTGTCACTTTTGAAAGATAAAGACTTATGTTGGCACTGAGGACAAAGAAGCCTCCAATCATTTTGTTCAATGCACTGAAATCTATAATGGCTCTTTGTTCACTGGATTGAGCTATCGCTGCCGATCGCTGCTCTGTGATTTAAGAAGCATCCTTCTTTACTGCATCATATGCTTCTCGCTTCATCTGAGTACGTCTTTTAATCAGATCAGCTGCTGCTGTAGTCTGAGTCTCAGGAATATACACATTCAAAGCTTCCTCCATCATGGGCAAAGTGGCTTGCGCTGAAGTGCTTGGCGACGTCAAAATGCTGTCATCTCTAGAGCTATTTCTTACCAAATTAACTCTTGCTTGCTTTCCTCTGCACCCTCGAGCATATTTAAGATGTTTATTTCTCCTTAACTTTCCTTTAGGAGCCGACCTAAGAGTAGATTTTTTAGAACAAATCATTTTTTTTTCAAGGCAACTTTTTATTCATAAAACGATATCAACAGCCATCTTTGAAAATGTGTATCACGTAATCAGTTTCGTGAACTTGTGCATGTTCTGTCAGAGGGTATCCCCAGAATTTTCTGTTTCTGCTCTAGTGAATCATTTCTAAATATAGAATCAAAGTAAGCTGGTCAAAATGTAGGGCAAATTATTCCCTATCAATAGGTAACAAATATGTTGTGTTCGAGTAAAAAAAAAAAATGGTTGCTAAGGCCGCAAGTAGCATTTTTCACTTTTGTTCGATCAAAAGCAAACAAATAGACTGGTGTGTGTAGAAAAACCTTTTTTTTTTTAAATATACAAATGATATATCTTCTGTGGAAAAAAGTGATAAAATATGAAAGTGGACATGTTAATGTATGCAAAACACCAAAAGGTGAAAACTGTAAAAAGAAAATTAGCAAAATGTGTGTTTTTCAGTAGGTTATTTCCCCTTAAAAGGATGTCTATTTGTTGTAGACTCAATGTGTTGTGGTTTACTGCTGGCTACCTTTCAGCCTAACTCATCCGACTTCACAGTCTTCCATTCTGGATTGTCATTCTGCTGGTCCTGTGCCACTGCAGGATTTCTGTAATATTATTTATCCATCTGACTATTAGTTGCAGTTTGTCATTTCAAACGCATGTCAGCCACTGACTGTTTTATTGGTTGTTGGCCACAGCGAAGAATAATATCTGATTTTTGCTCTTCCTCAAGCCTTGAAACCAGGCTATTCTGTAGTAGGAAGTCATTTCCACACAAATGTGGATTATTTTCACATGAAAATTGACATCTTTCTAAGCAAAAGGGTATGTGATATTCTTGGTGTATGTCAGCTTAAAGTGATGTAAAATGAATGTCTCCAATAAATTTTTGATGCAGTTCTCAAATGAAGTATATGATATTTTGTTTAGGTGTCATTCCTGCCATCGTCAGTGCTTCCTCCCAGTGAGTTCATCAGCACCAAACTGACAGCAAAGGCTAATAGACAACTTCAGGACCCACTTATCATTATGACAGGCAACCTGCCCAACTGGCTTCCAGAGATTGGACAAGCTGCGTTAGTGTCACATGTTGACTGTTGTGTTTACTTTTTGTATCTCTAGGTTGTGTTGTTGATAAATTTGTTATCATTTGTTGACATCCTTAAGTGCATAGTATATCAGTGTTAACAAATTATCTTTTCTTTCCTTTTAACAAATTATCTTTGCTTTCCTTTTACAGTAAACATACACAGTAATTATTGTTCTTCCTCCTTTCAGCTCCCTGTGGACTATAGGTCTTCAACAAACACTTTCCAGGCTGTTCTGTTTCTTGCCATTCTTTTAAGATCATTCTGTTTTCCTTATCCTCTATTTCTTTGCTTCCATCTATCTTCTCCAAGAATATTTGGTCTTATTCTTTGTCACTTCCCCTGGGGATTCAAAAAAATATCCCTATCGTGTAATACTCTCATTTGGCTTCTGCAGTGTGTGTCCTATCCAGCACCATCATCTTCGTTGTATCTGTTTATCCACTGGTATTTGACTGGTACTTTTCCATAATTCTACATTAGTAATTTTGTCCTACCATTTCCATGCTTTTATTCTGCGTAAGCATCCGTTAATGAAGGTCTGTATCTACAGACAGCCACTAATCTTTACAAATGTTGCATATTATTCCCTCATTTCATGCCTGCACCACACACAACTTTTATATTTTAGATCTACTCAAGTTTTAAGTGTGATATTAAACAAAGGCACATTGTCCAACATGTTTATATATTTACTGCATATAGTGGAAACTGTTTACTTGGCCCCCACAGACCATTCCTGTTTCCTTTTGACACAAGACAAATGCTGTTTTTTGCCACAACTTTTGACCGAGATCGGGCTGTGCTGAGGCTGCAGCAAGACCAGGCTGGAGAAAGCTCTACCCACGACAGTGAGAGGGTTGGACCAAGACTAGACAGGAAACGGGTCAGTGCAAATATTTGATTGATGTTGTCTTTTAGTTCTTTCACCCTGGAATATTTAGGCATATTTATTTGTGTGGCAAAGCTTAAATTTACTATCAATGTAGGAGTAAAAATGATATTATTTCTGGCTGGCATTCTCCCAATGAATGCTAAAGGAGTTGATTGACCTCTTTGTCATCTGTCCTTAACAAAGACATTAAGTGGACGTGAACGTTGAGGTTTGCAATAAGACTATATTTGAGCTTTCCAACCTAACACATCCAAATTCCATCACATTTTTGAGTACTGGGTTGCCTTCCCTCTTCTATCCCTACTCACTTGCCCTGACTGGACTGGTTTTTCTGTATTTGGATGTACCATGAAGAGGTGGTGTAGGGTCTGGGTAGTTCTGGTTCACAAGTCTTGGCGCAAGCCATCAGCTATGATTCACTGACAACTTTCAGCTCTGTTGTTCTCAAGCACATTGCTCCCAGAAGGCTGATATACTATATAGGAATAAGTTCACAGATGGAGCTTTTAGAAAAGATGGAAATACCGTCCGTTTGAGATTTGAATATTGAAAAACTCTTCAAAAATCCTTTCTAATTTAATGCTGAAACATCAGTGAGCCAGTAGACATTGTACTAACCTAAAACCAACAAGAATTGTATGTTTATAATCCACATTTTTTGCTGGAGTCAATAAGGATTATTAATACATCTGTTGTCTTACAGAGAGGCAATAACTTTCTGTCCTAAGTTGGAGGAAGAGAAGAAGATATCTAAAAGTGTCACTTTTTGTAAAGTCAGATTTCCATTTTTCTTATATGCTTAAGATAATGAGCTGTATTATATTATGTTGATGATATAAGGACAAGAATGATTTCTTTCAGAGAGAGGTTAGTCGCAAGGATGTCCTTAAACAGGCAGAGAAGGTGATGGAAGATCTTGGAGGATCAACTAATGCCAGAGCTATGCTGGAGATTCATTATGAAAATGAGGTAACCAGTGTGCTGTTCCACAAAGCAATCTCACACGCGGTGAGCTAGTGGTTTGAGAGGAAAACTCATAGAAATTGGTGAAATGTGAGAGATTTGTTATGCCTCGATCATTTGTTGACACTTGGAGCCATGTTTAAATACAGGGAGAGAGTGGTCATATTGCTGAGTTAGCAGTAGATACAGGGAGAGTATGGACATGTTGGTGAGTTAACAGTAGATACAGGGAGAGAGTGGTCATATAGGTGAGTTAGCAGTGGATACAGGGAGAGTGTGGTCATATTGGTGAGTTAGCAGTAGATACAGGGAGAGTATGGACATATTGGCGAGTTAACAGTAGATACAGGGAGAGAGTGGTCATATAGGTGAGTTAGCAGTGGATACAGGGAGAGTGTGGTCATATTGGTGAGTTAGCAGTAGATACAGAGAGAGTATGGACATGTTGGCGAGTTAACAGTAGATACAGGGAGAGAGTGGTCATATTGGTGAGTTAGCAGTGGATACAGGGAGAGAGTGGTCATATTGGTGAGTTAGCAGTAGATACAGGGAGAGTATGGACATGTTGGCGAGTTAACAATAGATACAGGGAGAGAGTGGTCATATTGGTGAGTTAGCAGTGGATACAGGGAGAGAGTGGTCATATTGGTGAGTTAGCAGTAGATACAGGGAGAGAGTGCTCATATTGGTGAGTTAGCAGTAGATACAGGGAGAGAGTGGTCATATTGGTGAGTTAGCAGTGGATACAGGGAGAGAGTGGTCATATTGGTGAGTTAGCAGTGATACAGGGAGAGAGTGGTCATATTGGTGAGTTAGCAGTGGATACAGGGAGAGAGTGGTCATATTGGTGTGTTAGCAGTGGATACAGGGAGAGTATGGACATGTTGGTGAGTTAACAGTAGATACAGGGAGAGTATGGACATTTTGGTGAGTTAACAGTAGATACAGGGAGAGTATGGACATGTTGGTGAGTTAACAGTAGATAAAGGGAGAGAGTGGTCATATTGGTGAGTTAGCAGTAGATACAGGGAGAGAGTGGTCATATTGGTGAGTTAGCAGTAGATACAGGGAGAGAGTGGTCATATTGGTGAGTTAGCAGTGGATACAGGGAGAGAGTGGTCATATTGGTGAGTTAGCAGTGGATACAGGGAGAGAGTGGTCATATTGGTGAGTTAGCAGTGGATACAGGGAGAGTATGGACATGTTGGTGAGTTAACAGTAGATACAGGGAGAGTATGGACATTTTGGTGAGTTAACAGTAGATACAGGGAGAGTATGGACATGTTGGTGAGTTAACAGTAGATAAAGGGAGAGAGTGGTCATATTGGTGAGTTAACAGTAGATACAGGGAGAGTATGGACATGTTGGTGAGTTAACAGTAGATACAGGGAGAGTGTAGACATGTCGGTGAGTTAACAGTAGATACAGGGAGAGTATGGACATGTTGGTAAGTTAACAGTAGATACAGGGAGAGTGTAGACATGTTGGTGAGTTAACAGTCGACACAGGGAGAGTATGGACATGTTGGTAAATTAACAGTAGATACAGGGAGAGTGTGGACATGTTGGTGAGTTAACAGTAGATACAGGGAGAGTATGGGCATTTTGATGAGTTAACAGTAGATACATGGAGAGTATGGACATGTTGGTGAGTTAACAGTAGATACAGGGAGAGTGTGGACATGTTGGTGAGTTAACAGTAGACACAGGGAGAGTATGGACATGTTGGTAAGTTAACAGTAGATACAGGGAGAGTATGGGCATTTTGATGAGTTAACAGTAGATACAGGGAGAGTATGGGCATTTTGATGAGTTAACAGTAGATACAGGGAGAGTATGGACATGTTGGTGAGTTAACAGTAGATACAGGGAGAGTATGGACATGTTGGTGAGTTAACAGTAGATACAGGGAGAGTATGGACATGTTGGTAAGTTAACAGTAGATACAGGGAGAGTATGGGCATTTTGATGAGTTAACAGTAGATACAGGGAGAGTATGGACATGTTGGTGAGTTAACAGTAGATACAGGGAGAGTATGGGCATGTTGGTGAGTTAATGAATACAGGAGAATGCTGACATGTTGGTGAGTTAATGAATACAGGAGAATGCTGACATGTTGGTGAGTTAATGAATACAGGAGAATGCGGATATGTTGGTGAGTTAATGAATACATGAGAGTGTGAGCACGTTGGTGAGTTAATGAATACAGGAGAATGTGGACATGTTGGTGATTTAATGAATACAGGAGAGTGTGAGCATGTTGGTGAGTTAATGAATACAGGAGAATGTGGACATGTTGGTGAGTTAATGAATATAGGAGAGAGTGGACATTTTGGTGAGTTAATAAATACAGGAGTGTGTGGGCATTTTGGTGAGTTAATAAATACAGGATAGTGTGGGCATGTTGGTGAGTTAATGAATACAGTATAGTGTGGGTGTGAACATGTTGGTGAGTTAATGAATACAGGATAGTGTGGGCATGTTGGTGAGTTAATGTTGGTGAGTTAATGAATGTCATCTCTAACAATGAACTGTGATCATTTCAGCCTGAGATGTGAGATAATTTCCCCACAAATGTATATATTCACTCTGTGTTTCCAATGATTTATTCAAATGTTACCACCATCATCAGTCTACAATCACTTAATGGAACAAATGTCTGACATATTCAGTCTTTTCTTGACTTGGACTTTTCATCATCAGCCTTGACTATGTCTTCCCTTACCTTACATTTCAAACTGTCTTTTCTGTGTTTCTCAATCTTCCATGCTTCCTAATTTCCCTTGGGTTTAAGAAAAAAGGGAACTGGTAGCTTACTCATCAGTGAACTGGAGAACAAAGGACAAGAGGTCAAGGTTAATCCAGGTCGATGAATCCTAGGTTTGGATTTTTCTCTGAAAGTAGGGCTGTGGCCTGACATGATATCAATAACACATAAAATGTACAATTGGTTTTTGAAAATTCAGGCACTGATATCATATTCCCCATAAACCGTATGACATGGAGGGAGCCCCTATTTAAAAAAATGAATCTTAATTTAGCTGACAGGTCATCCTCATAACACATCGTACAAGTCCATAAGTGATCAAATCTCTTCTGAATAATAGCCATCAATGTTTTGTGACATTAGCACCCGTGTTGTGTTGGTTCATAAGTCTTCTATGGATTCTTCCATAGCACTTTCATCTAGCATCTCCCACCTTGACATGATATTCGTGAAATCTGCATATAGTAGCGGATTCAGAGTTATTTTTTGGTTGTTTTTTTCATCCAGTGTCCCTGAAATGAAAAAAAAAAAAATTTAATCTAACAACTCTTAACTCACCTTTTTAAAATCCTTGTTAAATCCTTAGCCATTATCTTCTCATTGATGCTCACATCACTTACCTAATGTCATGTATACCTATGTGCAAGTTGTGATATTGTTATACCATCTGTTTCTTTTATTGTTTTCATTGTTTCTGTGAAATACACCAATACAATTTCTCTTGATATATTCCATGACGACTGAAATTTAACTTTTGGGTTGCCTTGCAGGTAGGCACAGGCTTGGGTCCAACACTTGAATTCTATGCACTGGTGTCTAAAGAACTTCAACGCACTGACTTAGAATTGTGGCGAGGGGATACATTGACAGCCACCAGTCCAGCAGATCCAAATGTTAAAGTGGATTACACGCAGTCACCATGTGGTCTTTTCCCTTTGCCGCTTCACCGAAGTGCTAAAGCTGCACACATCAACAAGGTCAAATCCAAATTCAAATTTCTCGGCAAGTTCATGGCCAAGGCATTAATGGACTCCAGAATGGTGAGGTTTCACATAACTTGTCAGGCGCTCAAAGTTCCAGTGTTGTATTTTTATCTGTCAAACAAATCAAATGTAAACATTGAAAACTATATCCCATTTTTGGGTCAGTGATATCTAGACAGGTTCACATCTGAATCTCAGAGTGGGTACCCAGTTTGAATCTTGCCCTCAGCTATATGATGTTTTTTCTCTAATTATCTCTGATCTGATAAGACTGAAGTCTTATGTTCAAGTTGAGGACAAAATCATAAAACTATTGGAAGATTGAGCCGCGATAGCTTAGTGATTAGTGAACTTTACTATAAAGGACAAGGGATAGGGTTCGATCCCAATCGGCGGCTTCCAGTTCACTGAGCCTTTAACGGGTACCGGATTTTTTTATGGGAAAGTAAAGCGGCACGGACGTAATATCAACCACATTACCCCAAAAATCATGTGCCAAAGGTCTGTAAAATTTATGGTCACTAACACCATATTCCCTATACGCCACTTGGCGTGACGGGGGTACTTTACTATTGGAAGATTAAATTCAAATCTGCGCACTTCTGACAAAATTGAAAAACAAGAAACGATATTAATGCCTATCAAGTCTTTCATTAATTAAATATTTGTCATAGGCACCTTTAAGGAACTATAAGTGGCCCAGGTATGACTCCATAGCAGTTTAGTGCATTCAGCTGAGCTATAATATGGGTCAAAGTTGAAGGGTTATACATAGGTTCTTCTTCATCTGTTAGTTACTACAGGAGTAATTTCTGTTAATGGTATGTTATGGTAGGTCTTGTTATGGTATGGTGTGTTATGTTATGATATGTCTTGTTAAGGTATGGTATGTTATGGTAGGTCTTGTTATGATATTGTATGTTATGATAGGTCTTGTTACGGTATGGAATGATATGTTATGATAGGTCTTGTTATAGTATATTATGATACTTTGTTCTAGCACATTAGATGTGGCTTTCATAAGTATTCACTCAATAATGTTGTGTTATCTTAGGATAAGATCATCATCACTCCAAATATATTAGAAGGTGATCCATTTCTCTCAATGAAATACAGAGAATCTCTACTGTGATGTACAAACCCTATCATGGTCTGAGGTCAATTTTGGGTAGATTTCTAACAATTTTGGGTAGATTTCAATTTTGGGTAGATTTCTAACAATTTTGCTCAGGCTCTTTTAGATTTGTAACTGTCAAGGTCTAATATGTGCTGAGTGCACAAAACTTCTCTTTGAGAGGGCCAGACATTGGGTCTCACTACCCAGAGAGGGCTAGACATTGGGTCTCACTACCCAGAGAGTGCTAGACATTGGGTCTCACTACCCAGAGAGGGCTAGACATTGGGATTCACTACCCAGAGAGGGCTAGACATTGGGTCTCACTACCCAGAGAGGGCTAGACATTGGGTCTCACTACCCAGAGAGGGCTAGACATTGGGTCTCACTACCCAGAGAGGGCTAGACATTGGGTCTCACTACCCAGAGAGGGCTAGACATTGAGTCTCACTACCCAGAGAGGGCTAGACATTGAGTCTCACTACCCAGAGAGAGCTAGACATTGGGTCTCACTACCCAGAGAGAGCTAGACATTGGGTCTCACTACCCAGAGAGAGCTAGACATTGGGTCTCACTACCCATAGAGAGCTAGACATTGGGTCTCACTACCCATTGAGAGCTAGACATTGGGTCTCACTACCCATTGAGAGCTAGACATTGGGTCTCACTACCCATAGAGAGCTAGACATTGGGTCTCACTACCCATAGAGAGCTAGACATTGGGTCTCACTACCCAGAGTGAGCCCATTGGGTCTCTTGCTTTGATGGTGCAGATTGTCATCGGCTGACCTGTCCATCTTTTGATGTTACTCGTCCATGTTAGTCTTGGTCTGCCTCTGCCTCTTTTACCTTGTATTTTCCCTTCCAATATTACTTTTATTGGGCTGTTGTGTTTTTAACATGACCCAAAAATTTCATTTGTCTTGTTCTAATTGTGTTTAGTAGTTCTTTTCATTTTTAGTTGTTTTAGAACTTCCTCGTTTGTTTTCTTTTCTTTTCATCCAATTCTACCGATTCTTCTATAAATCCACATTTCAAAGGCTTCAATTGTCTGTTCTGTTTTCTGGTCTAATGTCCATGTTTCTGCACCATATAGGAATATTGAGAATATGTAACATGTTGCTATTCTTAGTTTTAGCCCTGGTGTTATTTGTTTTGATGTTAGTATATTTTTCATGGCATTGAAATTACTTTTTGCCATTCCTATTCTTTTGTTTATTTCAGTTTTACATTTTCCATCAATGGTTATAGTATGTCCAAGGTAGTTGTAGTTCTGAACTGTCTCTAGATGTATTCCTTCCACTTTGATATTTAATTGTAGGTCTTGAGAATTTTCTTTGTTTATGATCATAGTTTTATTCTTTTAAAGAAACAAGTCCAAAATAATTTAAGATCATGAGGAAATATGCATAAATTAATACGCTAAGGTAAACCGATGACACTGTTTTACTGGCAGAACACAAAGGAGAGCTTAATTGACTAGATCAAAATTAATCAAGACTAGCAGAATATATTTATTAGATATACTATTGAGAAGACTAAAACAGTGGTAATAAATAGAGATAGCACATAAAGCCAAGAATTGTTAATTCCTGCATACAACTGATTGTTTATTTGTGTCTGTCTTTAGCTGGACTTAC
Organism: Megaustenia siamemsis; assembly: GCA_032433765.1. Lineage (NCBI taxonomy): Eukaryota > Metazoa > Mollusca > Gastropoda > Stylommatophora > Ariophantidae > Megaustenia > Megaustenia siamemsis. The sequence goes on along the minus strand of JAVIAB010000108.1, from coordinate 7,536,411 downwards.
AACTGATTGTTTATTTGTGTCTGTCTTTAGCTGGACTTACAACTGATCGTTTATTTGTGTCTGTCTTTAGCTGGACTTACAACTGATCGTTTATTTGTGTCTGTCTTTAGCTGGACTTACAACTGATCGTTTATTTGTGTCTGTCTTTAGCTGGACTTACAACTGATTGTTTATTTGTGTCTGTCTTTAGCTGGACTTACAACTGATCGTTTATTTGTGTCTGTCTTTAGCTGGACTTACAACTGATTGTTTATTTGTGTCTGTCTTTAGCTGGACTTACAACTGATTGTTTATTTGTGTCTGTCTTTAGCTGGACTTACAACTGATCGTTTATTTGTGTCTGTCTTTAGCTGGACTTACAACTGATCGTTTATTTGTGTCTGTCTTTAGCTGGACTTACAACTGATCGTTTATTTGTGTCTGTCTTTAGCTGGACTTACAACTGATCGTTTATTTGTGTCTGTCTTTAGCTGGACTTACAACTGATTGTTTATTTGTGTCTGTCTTTAGCTGGACTTACAACTGATTGTTTATTTGTGTCTGTCTTTAGCTGGACTTACAACTGATTGTTTATTTGTGTCTGTCTTTAGCTGGACTTACAACTGATTGTTTATTTGTGTCTGTCTTTAGCTGGACTTACAACTGATCGTTTATTTGTGTCTGTCTTTAGCTGGACTTACAACTGATCGTTTATTTGTGTCTGTCTTTAGCTGGACTTACAACTGATTGTTTATTTGTGTCTGTCTTTAGCTGGACTTACATCTGATCGTTTATTTGTGTCTGTCTTTAGCTGGACTTACAACTGATCGTTTATTTGTGTCTGTCTTTAGCTGGACTTACAACTGATTGTTTATTTGTGTCTGTCTTTAGCTGGACTTACAACTGATTGTTTATTTGTGTCTGTCTTTAGCTGGACTTACAACTGATCGTTTATTTGTGTCTGTCTTTAGCTGGACTTACAACTGATTGTTTATTTGTGTCTGTCTTTAGCTGGACTTACAACTGATTGTTTATTTGTGTCTGTCTTTAGCTGGACTTACAACTGATTGTTTATTTGTGTCTGTCTTTAGCTGGACTTACAACTGATCGTTTATTTGTGTCTGTCTTTAGCTGGACTTACCATTGAGCTTGGTGTTTTACAAGTGGATATTGGCACAGGAGAACTCGTTGATGTCCAGTGACTTGTACCATATGGACAGGGTCTTAGCACGCTCCTTCCAGCAGCTGGAGAACATTGTCCATCAGAAGAAACAGATCTGTAATGATAAATCTCTGGTATGATGCTTGTAATATTTTCTGTACTTTAGATAGACTTAACAGTTTAAGACATTAGGACTATCAAGAATAGATTCCCTTATGTTCCAGTCTGATGGTTCTCAGTACTAAATGTAGCATTTTAACAGGATCGTAGGGTACGAGGTCAAGACAGCAAGCATTGCATTACCTCATAATATTGTCACATTGGACCGTGATCACATGTCCTAAGTAGCGGGCTCACATCTGTGTCAAGATACTGAGCGTATATATGGCTGTACTGCTCCTGGGTTTAGATCTGATTGTGTATAGAACGTGATTACTACCTAATGATTTAGGAAACACATATCATTAAGCGCAATCGAAAAATGTTAGAGGTTGACGATGTTATTCCAACACTCTGTTTAATATCATCATGCTAGCCACCATTTGACAGTTAGAATATACAACAATAAAAGTAGTATTCCTGTTAAGGGTACATTGCATTTGGCAACTTATGGTTATCTATCTCCCATTGTTCGTAAATGCATCATCTCACAACATAGTTTTATATAATGGTTACAACTTAAACTATACTCGAAATCACATACTTTTTGTATATAATCAATGAACACGTCTAGTCATGCTCTTATCTAGATCTCATCCGACTGCACTCTCGATGGAAAAACAAGAACCTTCTTACGACAATTTTTGCAGAAAGAATCAGTTCAGAAATGGCTGACTGACTGCCCTACACTCTGTATTCCTCGGTTTTCTCCTTCCCCCAATTCCTCACAGGGTTTTAACCAATTTACCATTGATCAGTTTGAGACATACGAACATTGTCTTCTACCCTTATTCCACTGGAGTCTTGTAGACCATCCGCAAACATTGTTTTCTCTCTTCCCTGACTTATCACGGGTTATGATACAACATATTTCAGCATCAACCAGCTAAGTCACTACTAATGTCTGCCATTGTCAGACAGTGCACTCTTTTTTACACAATGTTATGATACTCACAAGATATTTCAGCATGAAATACATGTTGTAGGGTGACTACATCATTTAGCAGCTCTTGTTGTCAGTGTTGTAGGGTGACTACATCATTTAGCAGCTCTTGTTGTCAGTGTTGTAGGGTGACTACATCATTTAGCAGCTCTTGTTGTCAGTGTTTTAGGGTGACTACATCATTTAGCAGCTCTTGTTGTCAGTGTTGGAGGGTGACTACATCATTTAGCAGCTCTTGTTGTCAGTGTTGTAGGGTGACTACATCATTTAGCAGCTCTTGTTGTCAGTGTTGGAGGGTGACTACATCATTTAGCAGCTCTTGTTGTCAGTGTTGTAGGGTGACTACATCATTTAGCAGCTCTTGTCATCAGTGTTGTAGGGTGACTACATCATTTAGCAGCTCTTGTTGTCAGTGTTGTAGGGTGACTACATCATTTAGCAGCTCTTGTTGTCAGTGTTGTAGGGTGACTACATCATTTAGCAGCTCTTGTTGTCAATGTTGTAGGGTGACTACATCATTTAGCAGCTCTTGTTGTCAGTGTTGTAGGGTGACTACATTATTTAGCAGCTCTTGTCATCATTGTTGTAGGGTGACTACATCATATAGCAGCTCTTGAAATGCCATTTATTTGTAACACAGCTTGATGGAGACAAAAATAGCTATTTTAAAAACAGAGTGAGATGAAAAATGAATAGGCAGAAAAGTGAGATATGAAGATTGAGTGTTACCTTACAAAACCACTAACTGTTTTACTGGTCTAGTCAGAGAAGACAGACCAACTATTAATTTTATGACTATTTATGTGAACTGATGTACTACATCTAAAAGAGAGCTAATTTCCAATGTTAGGAAGAAATAATCATCATTTTTTGACCATGTAATGAGAAGAGAACAACTGGAATATATTGTTACAAATGAAAAAATTGAGGAACGAAGCGATAGAGGGAAGCAAAGAGAAAAAATACCAGACAGCTTAAGAAAATGGCTAGGCAAAAGGTCAACAACAGAAATGATAAATAACTGTCGAGATCGAAAGTTGTGGAGAGACATGATCACCTACGCTAGCAGGCATGGTACTTGATGAAGACAACATACTACACCTTTTCCCCTCCAATGTTTTAGTCATCACTTGTATTTTATTCAGTATTTTTCTTCTAGTTGTCAGCTTTTCTTATTCACTTTTGAAATATTGAGGCACTTAGTTTAACATTTGCTGTAACAGCTGCATGGCTGAGTGGTTAGAGCGCTTACTTCCTGATTAGAAGGGTTTGGGTTCAATCCCCAGAAGTGGCGGATTTTTTTTGGGACCAACAAGGTCCGAGGTTCACCCAGCCTCTTAAAATGGATACCAGAGATTTTTCTGGGAAGTAAAGGTAGCCTGATGTGACACTGACCACATCACCAAAAAATTTGCCACAGTCTTAACTCTTTCCATACGGAAGCTTTTTATCAACGCAACGGAAGAGATTTCAGAGACAAAATTGTTCATCGTCTTAAGAATCAATCTACATATTTATATTTATCTAACATATTATATATGAATGTTTAGATAATTGAACAAGGTATTAGATTTCACCAATATCCAGATGATACAAGACATGTAAAAAGAATATGGTTTGATGGCGTTCACACTAATCAAATTGAGCTTGGCGCACTATGCGTCGAAACGTACGTTGCCAAAATCAGCATGATGCACAGTGAGGTGAAACATACGGAAAGAGTTAAAAGAAACACACTGCTAGCAAGGCAGGGGAAGGAACTTTTAGTTTACTTTTTTTTTTTATAACAACGGCTATGATTTTCTGTGTTTTAATTTGTGCAAATATTTCACTCTCTTATTGTCTTTCAGACTGAAGAGGCCAAAAAACAAGCCTTTTCTAATCTGAACATAGATGGCTGCTCGCTAGAGGACCTAGATTTGTACTTTGTGCTGCCAGGCAAGGAAAACATTGAGTTGTGCAAGGGTGGCCGCGATATTCAGGTCAATTTAGATAACTTGGAAGAATATCTGCAGGTAAGGGTTGTATGTGGATTGGAGTTACGGTTGTTGTTTCTTGTTGGCTCATTTGACTAGCTCTATACACTTAATGCTTATTTGGGTAAAATAAGTTATTGAAGAAAACAAAATTGGAGATAATATATAGTGAAAAAGTTATGACCTTATGAGACATGCCAAAAGAAGAATCCACACTTAGTGGCTATATTAAATTGGTGGAAACCCCAGACAGATAAAACGGAATGTCTTGAAGTTTGGTAATTGGCTATATTAAATTGGTGGAAACCCCCCCAGACAGATAAAACAGAATGTCTTGAAGTTGTGTCAGTGGCTATATTAAATTGGTGGAAACCTCCAGACAGATAAAACAGAATGTCTTGAAGTTGTGTCAGTGGCTATATTAAATTGGTGGAAACCTCCAGACAGATAAAACAGAATGTCTTGAAGTTGTGTCAGTGGCTATATTAAATTGGTGGAAACCCCCAGACAGATAAAACAGAATGTCTTGAAGTTGTGTCAGTGGCTATATTAAATTGGTGGAAACCCCTAGACAGATAAAACAGAATGTCTTGAAGTTGTGTCAGTGGCTATATTAAATTGGTGGAAACCCCTAGACAGATAAAACAGAATGTCTTGAAGTTGTGTCAGTGGCTATATTAAATTGGTGGAAACCTCCAGACAGATAAAACAGAATGTCTTGAAGTTGGGTCAGTGGCTATATTAAATTGGTGGAAACCTCCAGACAGATCGTTCGTTCGTTCGCTTTCGTCAGCTTTTGACCTCTGACGAAGTCCCACCCACTCAATTTTGTGGGACTGAATTTTGCGTGTAAAGTCTGTTTTATCCCATTACAGGATGCCCCTCGCCATGCAGGCAGATTTACTCCGACTTCAGAGGTACTAATTTTTAGGGAATTAGTAAAACCCAGGTGTCCTCGCCAGGGTACGAACCCCGGCTGTTGCCGTGGTAAGCCAACCGCCTATCGATTGCGCTAACCGGACACCCCTCCAGACAGATAAAACAGAATGTCTTGAAGTTGTGTCAGTGGCTATATTAAATTGGTGGAAACCCCTAGACAGATAAAACAGAATGTCTTGAAGTTGTGTCAGTGGCTATATTAAATTGGTGGAAACCCCCAGACAGATAAAACAGAATGTCTTGAAGTTGTGTCAGTGGCTATATTAAATTGGTGGAAACCCCCAGACAGATAAAACAGAATGTCTTGAAGTTGTGTCAGTGGCTATATTAAATTGGTGGAAACCCCCAGACAGATAAAACAGAATGTCTTGAAGTTGTGTCAGTGGCTATATTAAATTGGTGGAAACCCCCAGACAGATAAAACAGAATGTCTTGAAGTTGAGTCTGAAAAAAAAAATCTTTGCATCATTATCCCTTTTCTGGGGTCTGTATGGTGGGTGGGGCGGGACATAAAGAACTGGAGCACATGTTCTGAGCAGTTGTCACTAGATGTTCAGGTCAGAGTTTTTAATGAACTGGTCAATTACTATACTCATATGCACATATTCTCATTTCCTCTTTCCTTGACAGTTGGTACTACATTGGAGCTTGGTTGAGGGAATCAGTCGTCAGTTTGAAGCTTTCCGTGAGGGCTTTGAGTCTCTTTTTCCACTTGCTACATTACAGTGTTTTTACCCAGAAGAGGTATGTATGTAACTAATGTAACTCATTAAATAATAGTTGACTAGAGTTAAATTAGTACAGATAAATTACCACAGTGGTTTCAAAAATTTTTTGAGTTGTGACCCCTTTTATAGTGGTCAAGGTACCCTGTGACCCTCCCATTCTCAATCCAATCACATGACAATGACATTTTAAATTTAAATGGGATTTTTTTAAAAAAGTACATTAAGATATATTTTTATAGAATAAAATTAAACTTCTTGTTTCATTACTCTAACATTGAATGTGATACTTGTGCTTGTACATTCAGAATTTTGGGGATGGATGGTTTGTTCAAGACAATATCATATCATCCTCTTCAATCAGCTTGTTTCTTGTCTTTGTTTTGATGTGAGGAAGTCTTGAGATTCCACTCTCACAAAGATGTGTGGAGGCAAATTCTAAAAGCAAGCTTTATCAAATTTGGATGACTCGTATGTAGTACACCAGGACAGTCAGCAATTTTTCATTGATTTGACATCTTTCACAATTTTTAATAGAAAGTCAAGAGAAGCTGAAAGGGTCTTATTGGAAAGAGTATGTTGGTGTATCAGGCAGTGAATACATTTTGCTATGAGAGCAAGTTCTTTCACTTTGTCCTATTGCAGATTTTTAAAAACTATGTTTATATTAAATTTTGCTGGTCATCCATTTGTGCAAACCCCACAGACCAAAACCCATATATACCACAGTTTCAAAGAATATTGATTTTAAATAAAAATCTTCTATTCTTTTCCATAATATCCTCACATTTTGTAGTACTTTGCATTACAGGAACATCTTTTTTTTAAAAAAATATAATTTGAATGAATATATTTCATGATCATTGTCAATTTGGGGGGGTCTGTGAACTATCTTCCCACACCAGGATGAAATTTGCACCTGTTTCATCGTCTCATAACTCTCTCTCTCCCTCCCCAAAGTGGCACAATGTGGCTCTGCTGACGTGATGGCCATCCATGTGTTCATTTCTCCAGGCCATGGAGTTAGACAATATTCACATCAGCCCATTCCCCACCACCTACTGTTTACTGGCTCTTGCTCCGCTCTTTTAGGGGTATTATGTGTACGCCATTTGTCTTGACAGAGAGTCGTCACGTCCTGGACCAATTGTGTTTGTGTGATATACCACAAACCTGTTGGGGATAGAGCATGGTGTCTTCTCATCAAACTGAAGCCGTCTGCCCTCTATTTGTGTGTGTGTGTGTGGGGGGGGGGGGGTGTCAAAGTGAATTCCATCCCATCCACAGGGGCTCCTATAGAGGTAGTATTAAGGTAGAAAAAAAAACACGAGAGAGAGCGGATGGGGACATTGACGTGTATCACATGCCGGTGGGCTCTGGTCCTACAACTATAGGAGCTCACCTCCTCCATGGCTAGTTACACCACTGGGAACTAAGTTGCACCCAAGATCAACTTTATGATAACAGGAGGACCATGTGCAGGTATGGTCTTGGGAGTAGTGGTTCACTGGTATCGAATTGAGGCCTACAGAATCACAGAGACATTCCTGTCATACAGTAACCATAGCACCTGGTGAATGAGAGACTATGAACGCTTCATTTACCTTTTGGTGGTGTCAAGAGCAACCACACCCCTCCCCAACCCCCATATTTCATGAAAACAAACACCTGAAAGCAGAAACTTTATTCTGTTGACTTATCAACATGGCCAGAAAACAACAGAAATAGTTTCATTTAATTGAAAATCTGATCTTTAATTTCATTCTAAACCTGTTATTTCATATCTGTGGTTATGTTTTATTTGACAAAGTTTCAAACTAACAAACCATGGACAGAAAAAAAAGGAAAAGATATGGATAACAAATCTTATGAATAGTTAGTTTGACAGAATTAAAACTATGGAATGTCGGTTTACTGCAGCAAAACTGAATGTAAGTAAATGCTGACTGAACATCAGTGTTGAAAAGATGACACCGTAAATAAAAGAAAGTGTTCAACAGTTAAACATTAGTGCAAGCACACAAAAGTTAGCATAGCAAAAATGAGTGAATTTGTTACCATTATTATATAAAAGATCAGTGCTTGAGCGAAAGTGGTCAGTGACTCATAGCTGGTTGTTAGGATCAGTGGACTAGAACTGATGAAGATCGTGCTCCATCAAATAACCAGACTGGCCAAGTAAGAAGTGCTCAAGGAGTGAAGATAGCCCAAGAATGTCCTGCTGAAGTCAGGATGTGTTGGGCCAGTGCTGTAAACCACCATACAAAGCTTAGATGCCCATTTAGTTTCTAGATCTGAAGAGAAATAGTTGTGGGGCGAATGCATGTGAAGAGTAATATGTAAGCCGGGAGACAAATAATAATAATAAATGAATATTATTATAGAGGGAAACTTCCGAGGCGATAATCATTGAATCAATCCAGAAGAGAATTCCTCTGAATTGATTCGCTAATATCTAAGCCAATGGATTTATATATTTTCTATACTTGTGTGGCTGCTTCACACTAACTCAATACCATTAATATTTAGCCAATCAGTTATGGAGCCATCAATTTACTTGCTCTTTCTTTCTATTTGTTGGGAGGTGAGTCGGTACACCCTTAGAGCTGTCTTAAGTACTGTAGAGTTATTTCTGCTAACAAATCAATCATCCATCTAATTTCTAATTAACCACATATTAAATTACATTTGTTTCCTTTTCTAACTTTTAACAAATTTATTTCACAAACCATGTGTTGACATTCTCACAGCAGCTTTTGTCTTTTCTAATGTCCAGCTTGAGCAGCTGTTCTGTGGGAACTCAGCAGATGTTTGGGATGTGCGTATGTTGATAGACTGCTGCCGGCCAGACCATGGCTACACCCACGACTCACAGGCAGTCAAGTTTCTCTTTGAGGTCCTCAGCAACTTCAGTGTCACAGAGCAGAGGGACTTCCTGCAGTTTGTAACAGGCTCACCAAGACTGCCCGTTGGAGGTAAGCTTACAGTTTTAGAGCAATGATCTATTGACAAGTCTATACCTGTCTGTATTTGTTGTTTCTGTATGTTGCTTAGGATTGGTTCAATGCCCACTACTTCTCTTATGACCTCGTTTCTCATTCTGTCCCTTCTGGTCACTCTTATCCCTTTTCTCAGACATCTCATTTCTGTGGTGACAAGCTTCTTTTTATATTTAGTCAAATGTGCCCATGTTTGGCACTGATAGCACAACATGGGAATGAATATACTCTGTATAAGATGATTCTTTGTAGCGATAGACATTGTTTTGTGTTGAATTATAGGCAAGTACATTAGATCATTCCGTCCTTGTGTTGAATTATAGGCAAGTACATTAGATCATTCCGTCCATATGATTCTGTCATAAAAATAAATTATCACCTCAAAACACAAATTCTTGAGATTTGACTGTTTGCTGTGGACAAACATTTCCCGCCCTCCCTATTACTACTTCTTCTAGAACTGCTACTTTAGGTGACCTTAAAGTGTTGGATTTTTTTTTTTCATGTGGTAAAAATTACAATGGTACAGTAGAAATAGGGCTGTTTATTTTTTTTTTAATTTCGCTAATTTTCAAGGCTTTAAGGGAGCTGAATGTGTGGCTGAATTGACAGACTTTACATGAATGGACAATGTAACACCTCCAGTAGTCATGGCACAATGCGTTTGAATTTCAGAGCCTAAAAATATAATGTAACCCAGGAAATTTTTTCAACATCTGATTCCCATGTGTCTGCTTGGGCAAACATACAGCTGTGTAGCAAAGGTTCAAAGATAACAACTATGCTTGGAATTCTAAATGCAACATATAAGTGGTGGTAATTTTTAAGACAATATTGTGATAATGTGAGCCACACGTAGGAATTGTAACCTAGGGTTATAAAACTCTATGCCTGTACTCAGATACATACATTACATTATATTTAAAACTTTCCTAAACTAAATATCTATATTCTATATACAGTCTGTACTAATCAGGAAAGAAGAAAAATACAAGAACCCACTCCCTTGGCATACTGAAAATATCATGTTAGTGCCCATATTACTAGGCCTTTGAAACAAAAGTTGTAGGTAATGTGGGGTCAGCGTTGTACCTGTATCATCCTCATTACCAAAAACATCCAGTATCCATCTAAGGCTGGGAGAGCCATTGATAACCATTGCTGTACAGTGACTCCATAGCATTACTCAAAACAAACATATTTTACATTTTTATTGAAGTTTCTAATGATCTATGTACATTTTACAGCATTACGCTAACATACAATATTCTTTCTTTCTTTCATCTTATTGCTTAACCTGTGTAGCATTATTGAGAAGAAAAATGAGTAATTTCTTAGCCTTTGCTAGTTGTGTAGCTAGAATTGTTGTCAAATTTACTTAATGTCACTTTTAATCTATCCATTCTTTCTGGGTTTTTCATTTTGCTCTGACCTGAAAGTTTTCATTTAATACAATCGAGCTGCATGATGGCATTCTGGTCAGATGTCCAGACAGTTTGATTCTTGTTGTTCAGTATAGTCAATAGCTGATGTTACTCCCACCATTTGATTCTTGTTGTTCAGTATAGTCAATAGCTGATGTTACTCCCACCATTTGATTCTTGTTCAGTATAGTCAATAGCTGATGTTACTCCCACCATGAGATGCAATGTCTAGTTTACATTCAATCTTGTCTTCTTCGACAGGCTTCCGCAGCCTCAACCCTCCATTAACCATAGTCAGGAAGCAGCCAGAGGGCTCTGATGACCCTGACAGCTACCTCCCGTCAGTGATGACCTGCGTGAACTACCTGAAGCTCCCAGACTACTCATCTATAGCAATTATGAGGGAACGGTTGAGGACTGCCACAAAGGAGGGACAGCTGTCATTCCATTTATCTTAGTGTTGTCTTGTTGAGTATGTGTGTCTGTATTTGAAGGTTAGCTCTAACATAATCAGTAGCTTGTGGAAATGTTCTCTGTGTGAATGTTTTGTGGTGGAAAAATAGCATTGGCAGTCATTTAAACATAATCTGTAGCTTGTGAAAACATTTGTGTGGGATGGATAACTCTGACAGTCTACGTTACACAGTCACAGTCTTGTGGAAACATTTGTGTGGGATATTAAAACTCTGACAGTCTACGTTACACAGTCACTGTCTTGTGGAAACATTTGTTCAGGGATATTAAAACTCTGACAGTCTACGTTACACAGTCACTGTCTTGTGGAAACATTTGTGTGGGATATTAAAACTCTGACAGTCTACGTTACACAGTCACTGTCTTGTGGAAACATTTGTGTGGGATATTAAAACTCTGACAGTCTACGTTACACAGTCACTGTCTTGTGGAAACATTTGTGTGGGATGGATAACTCTGACAGTCTACATTACACAGTCACTGTCTTGTGGAAACATTTGTGTGGGATATTAAAACTCTGACAGTCTACGTTACACAGTCACTGTCTTGTGGGAACATTTGTGTGGGATGGATAACTCTGACAGTCTATATTACACAGTCACTGTCTTGTGGTAATGTTTGTGTCGATATTGTTGGTGTAAGAGTAACTCTGACAAAGCTACAAACATGAAATTATAACTTATGGAAATGCTTGCGCAGATCCTTGTCAAGGGGAGCCACTGTAGCTCACTGGTTAGTGAACTGGACTACTAAAAGGACATGAGGTGGAATTCAACCCTGATTAACAGCTTCCAGGTTCACCCAGCCTTAAATGGGTACTGGATTTTTAATTGGCAAAGAAAGACCGCACTGGCATAATATCGACTTCATTATCCCCCAAAAATAATGCGCTGAAAGTCTGTAACAATTGTGAACACCAACACCGTATTCCTTGTATGGTGTAACGAGGTTCGCTCTTTCTTGTAATCTAGAAGTAGCTCAAACAGTCTGTGGAAGTGTTTGCAAGTGGTTGATTTTTAACAAATTCAAATGTGGTGTCAATTAACTGGTGAAGATTTATCAAATGCATTCAACAATAGGGGAGAGAACCTCAAACAGCTTGATGTTATGTTGTGCTCATTAGGAGCTGAATTTGATTGAAGAGGGCTGGAAATCTGAAGATGGACGGGAAAAAAATGTTTGAAATCTTCAAAAATTCTTTGTTGAATGAACCATGTTGAGCAGTCGTTACTAATGATGAATATAGTCTATTTTGTCTTCTTGCAATTCCTTTACTACCATTTATGCAGATTACTGATGACTCATACCTGTAGTAGTTCTATTCTATTTTTTTTTTTAACATAGCCTCTTGTTTTCTGCAGTGTTTTGTAGTCAGCTTCCATTAGCCAACCCACATGGATTTTCGTGCTTAAGAAAGGTTACAATTTGTACACTTTTACTTTTCCACCAGTCCTTACACTCAGGTGTGTGTGTGGGGTTGTACATAAATCAAAAGTTTTTAAACTGGAGCTGTGTCTCCACAGTGATGATAAGTGTCTCACTATGTCAAAAGTACAATTTCCCTTCAGAATTGTTGCTACTTGTTTCACTGTTGCTAAAAGTCATGTTGCTGTAAAGTCTGAATGAGTTGAGTAGTCTCTTGAGTTAAGATCAATAAGTTGAGTGGTCTAGATTGCAACATGTGGCCAGGAAGTCTAAATGAGTTGAGTAGTTGAGATTGCAACATGTGGCCAGGAAGTCTCAACAAATTGTGTAGTCTAGATTGCAACATGTGGCCAGGAAGTCTCAATTTGAGTAGTCTAAATTGCAACATGTGGCCAAGGAGTCTCAACAAATTGAGTGGTTTAGGATGCACAGTATTTCTCTTTGAAATTAAGCACATTACACTTGTGGAAGTACAGAATAGCAGAACAAAACAGAGAATAAATAGAAACAGATATAAGGGTTTAGGTAGAGAACTCAAAATATTAGAGCAGACAATGAATTTCTGATAGACCTTTGTAACGAAGATCTGGGCTCCACAAGGGGCTGAGATATGATCATCAATGATGATGTATTTGTCTTGAAGGTTTGAAAGAAACCATGCAAGCTCCTGTTGTCAGCGGCTAAAAACAAACATTCACATGTACTTATTAAAATATAGAGGATACGATTTCCAAATGTTTTAGCTTTCATGTTTGTAATGGCATGTTTTGTATTACAAGTGCCTGATTGTGATTTTAAGTGGTGTTGTTGTTGTCATGTTTGTTCTGATTGTGTGCCGGTTAGGATTAGGAAGGACACTCTCTGAATGAGGTCATTGAAATTGTTACAGTTTAATGGAGTCTGGAAACACATGAGTGTGGTTTACACGCATGAAAATGTCTAGTTTGGATATCAGTGTGTACTTGTACTGTGTGCTGTCATGTTTAGACTGCCCTGTGTGCTGTATGATGCATGTTATTCACAATTACAAAGACAATGTGGTAGATGTTACCAATCTGTAAGATATCTATATATATATTGTGTGATAACTCTACCATATAAAATATATACTGTAAGATGGTTGTTCTTTGTGTTATTACCAAGCATTTTGTGTGATAACTGCCAGTTAAAGGATATCTAATGTGTGGTAACTTTTTACTCATCTGTGTAATATATGTTGTGTTGAAAGTTCAAAGAGGTAGCAAGTCATTTGATAGATCGCTGTTAATGATTTGACACTCAGAGAAAGTTAGTGTTTTCTTTAATCCAATAAGAGAGGTAGCATGTCATTTGATAGATCACTGTTAATGATTTGACACTCAGAGAAAGTTAGTGTTTTCTTTAATCCAATAAGAGAGGTAGCAAGTCATTTGATAGATCACTGTTAATGATTTGACACTCAGAGAAAGTTAGTGTTTTCTTTAATCCAATAAGAGAGGTAGCAAGTCATTTGATAGATAGATCACTGTTAATGATTTGACACTCAGAGAAAGTTAGTGTTTTCTTTAATCCAATAAGAGAGGTAGCAAGTCATTTGATAGATCACTGTTAATGATTTGACACTCAGAGAACGTTAGTGTTTTTCTTTAATCCAATAAGAGAGGTAGCAAGTCATTTGATAGATCGCTGTTAATGATTTGACACTCGGAGAAAGTTAGTGTTTTCTTTCATCCAATAAGAGAGGTAGCAAGTCATTTGATAGATCGTTGTTAATGATTTGACACTCGGAGAAAGTTAGTGTTTTCTTTAATCCAATAAGAGAGGTAGCAAGTCATTTGATAGATCACTGTTAATGATTTGACACTCAGAGAAAGTTAGTGTTTTCTTTAATCCAATAAGAGAGGTAGCAAGTCATTTGATAGATCGCTGTTAATGATTTGACACTCAGAGAAAGTTAGTGTTTTCTTTCATCCAAAAAGAGGGGTTGTCAGTCAATGTTATTCTTTCACTGAGAGAAGTGACCGAACTTTTGATAACCTGTCTAGATAAGTAAAGAAAGTAATCTGGTTAGTACATACATCATATGGTTAAACTACCAACTATGGTTTGTTCTTTCCCTGATCAGGCACTGCAGCACAGTACATGCACCACAGTGTATCCCAAGCTTTTGATGAGTGCCAGAGAGTTGTTATTGATTTTATGCCACGAGTTGATGCTGGAACAGTGCACTTTTATTCCTTGATGTGGTGGGTCGTAATGGCTTTCTTGACATTCCCAGCTCTTACTGGAGAAGTTGGAGTTCGTCTATCCCAGGCTATGCTGGGAAACTACTAGTCCAGCCCACAGATATTGCAATAGTGGGTCCTCAATATCAGTAAGATCCACCACTACAAGGAATGCGACATGCTTCTGTTAACCAGCCTGTTTTGATGCAGACTCAATACTGGGTCCTCTATATCAGTAAAAGCCACCACTACAGGGAACACGGCGATCCAAGCTTCTGTTATCCAGCCTGTTTTGATGCAGACTCAATACTGGGTCCTCTATATCAGTAAAAGCCACCACTACAGGGAACACGTGGCGATCCAAGCTTCTGTTAACCAGCCTGTTTTGATGCAGACTCAATACTGGATCCTCTATATCAGTAAGAGCCACCACTACAGGGAACATGGCGATCCAAGCTTCTGTTAGCCAGCCTGTTTTGATGCAGTCTCAATACTGGGTCCTCTATATCAGTAAGAGCCACCACTACAGGGAACACAGCGATCCAAGCTTCTGTTAGCCAGCCTGTTTTGACGTAGACTGTTACCAGGAGAAACCATGAGGAGATAGAACTGCTAGGTCTTGGTCAGCTGATGGTGTACCGACCCTGCTATTGCGGTCGCAGATCACACGCGCTTATGCTCCCATAGTACCAGAAATGTGTAGTCATGTGTAAGATTGATTGATTTACTCATAACAAAATATAGTTCGTGGTTATGGAAAAATATTCCACACTCACTAGAGGTTAGCCAATCATCTCGTTAATTCATCCACAGAAACAGCCAGTAATTTGGTTATTCTCTCCAAAGAAACAGCCAACTTTTATTTGATTAGTCTTTTGAGAAAAGTATCCACTTATTTGATTATTCCATCGAAAGATGTAATGAGTCATTTGTCTGTCAAAAGATGTAGCCAATATTTAATTAGTCTGTCAAAAGATGTAGTGGGTCATTTGTCTGTCAAAAGATGTAGCCAATATTTAATTAGTCTGTCAGAAGATGTAGTGGGTCATTTGTCTGTCAAAAGATGTAGCCAATATTTAATTAGTCTGTCAAAAGATGTAGAGGGTCATTTGTCTGTCAAAAGATGTAGCCAATATTTAATTAGTCTGTCAGAAGATGTAGTGGGTCATTTGTCTGTCAAAAGATGTAGCCAATATTTAATTAGTCTGTCAAAAGATGTAGCCAATATTTAATTAGTCTGTCAAAAGATGTAGTGAGTCATTTGTCTGTCAAAAGATGTAGTGAGTCATTTGTCTGTCAAAAGATATAGCAAATATTTAATTAGTCTGTCAAAAGATGTAGTGGGTCATTTGTCTGTCAAAAGATGTAGCCTGTATTTAATTTGTCTGTCAAAAGATGTAGCCAATATTTAATTAGTCTGCCAAAGATGTAGCCAATATTTAATTAATCTGTCAAAAGATGTAGCCAGTATTTAATTAGTCTGTCAAAAGATGTAGTGGGTCATTTGTCTGTCAAAAGATGTAGCCAATATTTAATTAGTCTGTCAGATGTATTGAGTCATTTATCTGTTAAAAGATGTAGTGGGTCATTTGTCTATCAAAGATGTAATGAGTCATTTGTCTATCAAAGATGTAATGAGTCATTTGTCTATCAAAGATGTAATGAGTCATTTGTCTATCAAAGATGTAATGAGTCATTTGTCTTGCAAAAGATGTAGTGGGTCATTTGTCTGTCAAAATATGTAATGAATCATTTGTCCGTCAAAAGGTGTAGCCAATATCTAATTAGTCTGTCAAGGGAAGTAGCCATTCACATGTTTCTCCAAAGATTTGTAAATTATTTTAATAACTTATTTAGATATTTAGCAAATTTTTTGATTGCTGTGTTCAGAAAAGTAGCGTCATTTACTTGGTTAGTATGCCAAGATCAGTGGACAAATCATGTAGTTAGTATGTCCACAGAAACAATCACTCATTGGCTAGTTTAACAAGAAGTAGCCAGTGATCTAACCAAAAGTAGCACACGCTGAAAGAACCAATCATTTGATTAATCTGTTTTTTTTTATTGAGGTCAGATGTTATTCTCCAAAATTTGTTGCAGTTTCTTCACATTAATGATTGTGGTTTAACATACATTAACAGTCCAGACCGTGTCATTTAAAAATGAATGTTGGTCTGCAATCTTCTATTTATCATGATAGATCATTTTTTTCTGGTTAACATATCTTTATGGATACACATCTAGATGGATCTGAATAAAACTATGTGGGATCTTAGGATGTACTCATTCCCTGGATAAAACTGGATATGGGATTGTGGTGGATATGGGATTGTGGGATGTATCCATTCTCTGGATATGGGATTGTGGGATATACTCATTCTCAGGATATGGGATTGTGGGATATACTCATTCTCTGGATATGGGATTGTGGGATATACTCATTCTCTGGATATGGGATTGTAGGATATACTCATTATCTGGATATGGGATTGTAGGATATACATTCTCTGGATATGGGATTGTAGGATATACTCATTCTCTGGATATGGGATTGTAGGATATACTCATTCTCTGGATATGGGATTGTAGAATGTACTCATTTTCTAGATAAAACTGTGGGATTGAAGGATGTACTCATTCTCTGGATAAAACTGGAAATGGGACTGTGGAATGTACTCAATCTCTGGAAGTGGGATTGCAAGATGTACTCATTCTCTGGATAAGGGATTGTAGGATATACTCATTCTCTGGATAAGGGATGTAGGATATACTCATTCTCTGGATATGGGATTGCAGGATATACTCATTCTCTGGATATGGGATTGAAGGATATACTCATTCTCTGGATATGGGATTGAAGGATATACTCATTCTCTGGATATGGGATTGCAGGATATACTTATTCTCTGGATATGGGATTGCAGGATATGCTCATTCTCTGGATATGGGATTGAAGGATATACTCATTCTCTGGATATGGGATTGAAGGATATACTCATTCTCTGGATATGGGATTGAAGGATATACTCATTCTCTGGATATGGGATTGAAGGATATACTCATTCTCTGGATATGGGATTGCAGGATATGCTCATTCTCTGGATATGGGATTGAAGGATATACTCATTCTCTGGATATGGGATTGCAGGATATACTCATTCTCTGTATGTGGGATTGCAGGATATACTCATTCTCTGTATGTGGGATTGCAGGATATACTCATTCTCTGGATATGGGATTGAAGGATATACTCATTCTCTGTATGTGGGATTGCAGGATATACTCATTCTCTGGATATGGGATTGCAGGATATACTCATTCTCTGGATATGGGATTGTAGGATATACTCATTCTCTGTATAAAGCTGGATTTATGCACATGACTACTCAAAGTAAGTGCTCAAAAAAGACAGTCTAGTTTCAATGACTTAGCTTGATCTAGCACATCATTCAACCGGATGCTATCTGTACAGATCTTAGTCTCATTATGTCCATATTGGTTACTCTATGATAACATATGTTTGGTTGGTATGATCAGTTTGAGATGGGTTTTTTTGGTTCCACAAAACCACTGTCTCCAAATGATGTTTTATTTTTGCTTGTTGGCTTATATAACCCAACAAGTTAACCTATGTTCTTCTTTTGGTTGTAGTAGTGTCATATATGTTGCGTTTCTATGTGTTTGTAATGTATTTTTTTGGAAATTACTCCAGAGATATATATGGCATTAATGATAGTGATAAATGATAATAAATAATTGATAAATATATAATTTACAACAGAACAATTTATATAAATTACAACAGAACAAGATGTACTTTTGACATCATTCAAAAATATTTTTTTTTGTTTATACTTTAGACATCATTGTTAATGAGTTCATAAAGAGCATTGGTCAGCTCAGGTGACATCTCCATGCAGATTGTCCAGGTGTGGCACTGGTGATGGATATCAAGAGCCTTCTCTGCATATCATATGTTGGATGTGATTGCTCATTAACAACATTGGATGCTCACAAATTAATAAAGAAAATTGTTAATTTTACCAGAGAAACAGATGTTGTGATGTAGGGGTGTACGAGTGTTGTAACTTCACATTGCTCAACTACATCATTGAAAGTGATGTAGGGGTGTATGAGTGTTGTAACTTCACAGTGCTCAACTACATCATTGTGATGTAGGGGTGTACGAGTGTTGTAACTTCACAGTGCTCAAGTACATCATAGTGATGTAGGGGTGTACGAGTGTTGTAACTTCACAGTACGCAACTACATCATAGTGATGTAGGGGTGTATGAGTGTTGTAACTTCACAGTGCTCAACTACATCATAATGATGTAGGAGTGTACGAGTGTTGTAACTTCACAGTGCTCAACTACATCATTGAAAGTAATGTTTTCTGGTGCTGTTAGTATCATCTCCAACTGTGCAAGCCTGGTACCTATATTCTTCACATTTAATTTGTCTTGAGAGTTTCCTGCTCGCAAGGAACCTCTGGCCATTAGAGAAGTTATTGCATTATCCACTACATTGCTGTATTAACTAATCACATAATATTACTTAGTCATTACTTGGACTAGAATACAATTAGCTATATTTATTGTACTAGAAGATTTAGAATACACTGATGACTTCAAATTACTAGCCAGTTCCCACCAACAAATTAAGTTTAAAAAAAAAAAAACTATAGATGGCACAAATACAACATGCAAATTGAAATTGAACATAAAAAAAGGAAGAAGAAATAAATTATGATATTAAATATTTTGTTTAAAAAGCCGGGAGTTAAACACAATATTTATAAAAATCCAGCACCAGTGGAATGAGAAAAACAGCTAGGAACAACAAATACTTGGGAAACAAATGAGTACCAGATGAATCTAATTAGCACTTGGAGATGATGCAAAAGTACCTAAATATGGATTCATGAAAAAAAAAAACCTACACCCAAATGTTGGGGAGTAACAGGGAACATCAAGTGGCTCACTATTTTATGTGCCCAATCGGAGAGAAATTCTGAGAATACTTGGACCATTCAGTTACTGAAAGCTTTGTGTTGATAAATTGCTGCACTCCATGGTAGGCTAAGTTAATAGGTGATGGGCTTGAAGAGATACAGAAGCCAACACAAGAATTGCCCATGATATATAATAGTTGAGGGAGTTTGAGGAAAGGCAGAACAAAGGAGATCAGCAGGATGTACCAGACTTTGAGCATCCTGATTTTGGACCATGTAAAATAGATGAGCTTTGATGTAGCTGTACAAGGATTTGTTGGTTGATGGCCAAGAATAAGATGTTTGGACCCTGCCACTAGACTTGCATTACATTGTACAGTTGAGCAGTCAGAGGTTGTAGAAAGGCTGGTTTGAACATATCTATTCTGCTATTTGGTGGTATCACTTTGCTCCTAATGTGAGGCAACAGCCTCATTGTTTGTCTTTGACGTACCAGCCTTGTAATCACCCGTTGTGCTTGCAGAGTGAGTTGTATGAGTAATGAAACTCAATGTTGACATAACCTGTTATGTTTTTGAAACTCACTGAGTAAACAAGAGAATTAAACTAATGGATTTGTTGAATTATTTGAATTTTGTTGTGTTTCACTTGTATTCTCTAATTATCATTGTTGCACTAGTTCAACTGTTCCCTGGCAAGGGGGAGACTTCTACCCGAAGCTTCATCTTATCTGCAATTGGAAGATCTGCTGCTACAATCATCTCTCATGCTATCTAATATGGCCTCACTTCATTGTACTGCAGTTTATCATTTATATCACGTTTTACTGTGATGATTTTGATGATTTACTTAACATGTTAGCAAATGTGTTGACAACATTGACAAGTAAACATTTTGATGATTTAACTTAATATGTTAGCAAATGTGTAGACAACAATGAAAAGTAAACATTTTAATGATTGGGATAAACTACACAAGTTTACAGTACTTACAAGTGCTATACAAGTACTTGTGCAGTTTATGTTTAGCAACAGTTGTAGTTTGGATGAATATATGTAGACAACAGATACTTCAACATGTACACCAGATAGTGACTGCACTGGGCATGTGACCCCTCTACTTCTAAGCCATACAGGAACAATCTCATCAGAAGACAACTATCTAGATAAATAAGTGCTGTGTTGATCAAATCAGACAGAGTACAAGTACAATACTGCCACAGTACATCAGCATTTAGTAGTACCTGTCAGTATTTCAAGCTGTTAAATTATTGGCTGGGGTGAATGAACACCTTTCTGCGATTGTTCAGGACAAGCGTCCTTTATTTCTATATGTGTGTGTGTGTCTACCCATCCCCAAGTGGATCTCAGTCATAAGATATTGCCCTAAAGATTGTTTTTTTATTGTTATTATTATTATGGAAAATACACGTACAATACACATACATCAATGGGAGTATCATACTTAACAGCAGTCTCGTTGACATATAGTTTCAGTAGCAGAGAAATAGGCCACCGTTATTATAATTACAGTAAGTCTGTGCTCGCTAGAGCTAAATAAGAATGTTGTTAATTTCCATGAGCTGGTTTTCTTTGGTTATACAACAAATTCAATTCACATTTGTTGGTTGTTTTGTTTATACAAATTCAATTCACATTTGTTTGTTGTTTTGTTTATACAAATTCAATTCACATTTGTTTGTTGTTTTGTTTATACATATTCAATTCACATTTGTTTGTTGTTTTGTTTACACAAATTCAATTCACATTTGTTTGTTGTTTTGTTTATACAAATTCAATTCACATTTGTTGGTTGTTTTGTTTATACAAATTCAATTCACATTTGTTGGTTGTTTTGTTTATACAAATTCAACTCACATTTGTTGGTTGTTTTGTTTATACAAATTCAATTCACATTTGTTGGTTGTTTTGTTTATACAAATTCAATTCACATTTGTTGGTTGTTTTATTCAAATAATTTGAGTTTTTTTCGTTCATGGACAGTTTTTGAGCCAAAATGCTAGAGACAGGCTCATGTGATTTGTTCAAACATTTAATACGTTGTTACACGCTTGTGTGCAGATGTTACTTGATTCCAAAAGAAGAGAGCCAGACAGCGTCACAAATTCCAGAGAATGGTCCCCCTTACTGTGGTAGAATAATGCATTAGAAGCACCAATCTGGTTGCAGAATGACGTGACAAAAGTCTATAATTTCTTGCCTTCGTCACAGTCCCATTCAACAGCATTGTAAAGTAAAGAAACAAAATACTAAAGGTACTTTACCTTTAGTATAGTGTCATGCATTAAGCATTTATCTCTCTCTGTTTATACATTGTGACCATTTCATAAAGTATATTTTTCCTGAAATAAAGTTCTTTTTTTCCTTCATTAAAATATGTAATTGTTCTTTTCAATGTTCTTTATTTTAAAATGGTACTTTTGTTCTTTCTGTCATTATAATCTATATATATATTTTTTTTTCTTGTGATTGATTGTATCCTTCATTATAGTTGTACAATCATATGCTCATTCAGTTTCATTTGTCAACAAAGATGAAATTTTTTATTTGTTTGTTGGATGGCGTAATTCGTTTTTATATTTAGTAACGTTATTTCCCCCGTTATTCTTTTGTCAGTTTGAGATTACATTAGACTAATTGTCATATTTTAAGTATTACTCTTAAACAAATATAGGATTGATTGATGTATGTCTCTTTTGTATGTCTATTGATGCATTTGTAATAATATGTCTGTCGGTTTTCTTGATTTATTTGTCATATGTACATAAGTGTTTCTTGATGCATTTGTAATACGTCTTTAATTGTTTCTTAATTTCTTTGTAATATGTTTATGAATGTTTCTCGTTTATTAATTTGAACAACGTGTGTGTTTATTTGTGTTTGTAATAATGTGCAAAAGGTAAAATGACGTCCTTGTATTATATATGTAAGTATTCCATGGCGCATTTGTAATACAAACATATGGCTAAATGGTTTTGTGCTATGTACTTGCATTATGTATGTAAGTTCATCATATGTTATGTATTTATAATATGAACATTTTTAATATTACATAAACAGAGAGTTTGAGATTTAGGTTGATAGATGTTTGTTCAACAAGTTGATTTATAAATTGAAATTTCTTCAAAATGTCGGCACGATTCACACAGTGGGTGATGATGATGATGATGATGATGATGATGATGATGATAATTGTGTATGTCAGAAGTTGATAACTGTGCAAATTGCCAGTTTGTATTCTTGGTTCCAAAACTACAATCGTTTGATCTTGTTAACTTTTATGTTTTTAACAAACTGTGTGCCTGCCCAGCGGAGCAGAGAGAAGCAGGATTTTTGTTTGTTTTGGTTTTGTTTGTGGTAATGATTACAATAAAATATATATGTTTGTTAATATAGCTGCCCATTGTTGTTGCTCTTTGATGGTGAGTGTTGACTTGTGGTTGGATGTTGTTGAGTGTGGTTGTTGAGATTTTGAGAGTGGTTGATATCTTGTTGATTTTGGGGATGGTTGATACGACGTTGAGTGTGGTTGTTGTGGTTTTAGGGTGGTTGATATCTTGTTAAGTGTGGTTAAAAAAGATTTTTGTTAACAGAGTTGGTCAGGATGTGATTGGACGAGACAGGACGGAGTTGGTCAGGATGCGTTGGATGAGACAGGACAGAGTTAGTCAGGATGTGATTGGACGAGACAGGACGGAGTTGGTCAGGATGTGTTGGATGAGACAGGACGGAGTTGGTCAGGATGTGTTGGATGAGACAGGACAGAGTTAGTCAGGATGTGATTGGACGAGACAGGACGGAGTTGGTCAGGATGTGTTGGATGAGACAGGACGGAGTTGGTCAGGATGTGATTGGACGAGACAGGACGGAGTTGGTCAGGATGTGTTGGATGAGACAGGACAGAGTTAGTCAGGATGTGATTGGACGAGACAGGACGGAGTTGGTCAGGATGTGTTGGATGAGACAGGACGGAGTTGGTCAGGATGTGATTGGACGAGACAGGACGGAGTTGGTCAGGATGTGTTGGATGAGACAGGACAGAGTTAGTCAGGATGTGATTGGACGAGACAGGACGGAGTTGGTCAGGATGTGTTGGATGAGACAGGACGGAGTTAGTCAGGATGTGACTGTTCGAGACAGGATGGAGTTGGTCAGGATGTGATTGGACAAGACAGGACGGAGTTAGTCAAGATGTGACTTGACGAGACAGGATGGAGTTGATCAGGATGTGATTGGACGAGACAGGATGGAGTTGGCCAAGATGTGACTTGACGAGACAGGATGGAGTTGGTCAGGATGTGACTGCACAAGACAGGATGGAGTTGGTCAGGATGTGACTGCACAAGACAGGACAGAGTTGGTCAGGATGTGATTGGACGAGACAGGACGGAGTTGGTCAGGATGTGATTGGACAAGACAGGACGGAGTTGGTCAGGATGTGATTGGACGAGACAGGACAGAGTTGGTCAGGATGTGATTGGACGAGACAGGACGGAGTTGGTCAGGATGTGATTGGATGAGTCAGGTCGGAGTTGGTCAGGATATGACTGGACAAGACAGGACAGAGTTGATCAGGATGTGATTGGATGAGACAGGACAGAGTTGGTCAGGATGTGATTGGATGAGACAGGACAGAGTTGGTCAGGATGTGATTGGACGAGACAGGACGGAGTTGGTCAGGATGTGATTGGGTGAGACAGGACAGAGTTGGTCAGGATGTGATTGACAAGACAGGACAGAGTTGGTCAGGATGTGACTGGACGAGACAGGATGTGGTTGGACAAGACAGGACAGGGTTGGTGAGGATGTGATTGGATGAGACAGGATGTGGTTGGACAAGACAGGACAGGGTTGGTCAGGATGTGATTGGATGAGACAGGACGGAGTTGGTCAGGATGTGATTGGATGAGACTGGACACGACAGGACGGAGTTGGTCAGGATGTGACTGGACGAGACAGGATGGAGTTGATCAGGATGTGATTGGATGAGACAGGACTGAGTTGATCAGGATGTGACTGGACGAGACAGGACAGAGTTGGTCAGGATGTGATTGGACGAGACAGAACGGAGTTGGTCAGGATGTGATTGGACGAGACAGGACGGAGTTGGTCAGGATGTGATTGGACGAGACAGGACAGAGTTGGTCAGGATGTGATTGGACAAGACAGGACGGAGTTGGTCAGGATGTGACTGGACGAGACAGGACGGGGTTGGTCAGGATGTGATTGGACAAGACAGGACGGAGTTGGTCAGGATGTGACTGGACGAGACAGGACGGGGTTGGTCAGGATGTGACTGGACGAGACAGGACGGGGTTGGTCAGGATGTGATTGGTCAGGATGTGACTGGACGAGACAGGACGAAGTTGGTCAGGATCTATCTATCTATCTTTCGTTCGCTCGAAGTATTGTCTATATCAGCAATGTCGTTTCCTGTATGAATTTTACTGTCTTTTATAATTCTTGCAGTGGCCCATATAGTTTTGTCTGTAGTGTTGTATCTATGGGCCAATGGATTTTCCTCAGTCTACTATATTCAGTGCAGTCTTGAAGTATGTGTTCAGCAGTCTGGGGTGCCTGTCCACATGTACAAGTAGTTGATGTGCCGATCTTGAATTTTGTATACATATGACTATGGAGTCAATTGTGTCCTGTTCTTAGGCGTATAATGATAACTTGTTCATATCTATTCATATTATGAAAGGCATCCTGATTTAGGGCTTGTGGTCCTCTGATTGATTTGATTATCTGTTTCTTATGATGGTATGTAACTGGTGTATCTAGTTGTGTGCCTGTTGAACCTTCCTTTGCCAACTGATCTGCTTTCTCATTTCCTGGTATTCCACAGTGAGACGGGATCCACTGCAGGGCAACCCTGTGGTGCTTGCAGAGTTCAGTCAATAAGGTCTGCAGATGTGGTAATTTTCTGGATTGTAGTGCCTGGAGTACTGATCTTGCATCTGTCAAAAACACTACAGGCTGTGGGCTAAGATTACTGTTCAGCAGTTTTTCTATTGCCAACTTTATTGCTTGTATTTCTGCATCATAATTGTGACAATATTTTCCTGTTGCTATTTTATTCATATCCCTAGTGTTATTTGGGTACTCTATATATGCACCTACTCCCCCATTCTTTACTGCATTCTGTGCTGATCCATCTGTGTACACACGGATCCATAGGTCTTGTGGGTATTCTTCATCCAGGAAACTGAGAGTTATTGTTTTTCGCTGTAGACTATTATGTTCCTCTTTTTCAACTATTCCTTTCACTTCTGTCCGTATTTGAACTGATAATCCTGATTCATCTGTCCAGGGAGTCTGTTCTGGTATGGGCAGAAGGGGTTTAACAACTCTTGGCATGCCTGGTGTTTGTCTACTAATACGCTTGGCTTGGTGGATAAAGCTGCTTCTCTTAAGTCGTCCCAATGCAAGAATTTGGAATCTGTCCTTCATTGGATGTCTCGGCATGCATACAAATTTTTCTGCCTGTATCAGCACCTTTGTGTCTCTCCGTTCTCTCAGTGCTGGTATCCTCCACAATTTCTCCATCTCCAATATTGGTGTTGATTTCATTGCTCCTGTGATGACCCTAAGTGCCTGGTTTTGTACTTTGTCCAGTTCTTGCAATGTGGTGTTTGTTGCTGAGCACCATGCCGATGATCCATATTCTAAATATGGGCGTATACTCTGTTGGTAAACTTTACTGAGTATTTTCCCACTCGCACCCCATGTGGTTTCACACAACTTTCTTAGAATAGCCAATTTCCTCCTTGCTTTTTGGGTTGCCTTATTTATCTGCTGTTTCCAAGATAGTTTGTTATCAAAGGTAACTCCGAGATATGTAGCTTGTATGTCTTCTTTCACAGGCTCATTGTTTATGTAGATGGCTCCTGCTTTTTGTTTTGGGGAGAGTGTGAAAAGTGTAGTACTGCATTTGTCTGTATTGATGCTGATAAACCATCTATTTGGAGATAGTACCCCTGCTTGTGGAACGCCCTGGCGCAATAAGACCTTCTTACTCTTAAGACCACCCAGTTGCACTCTGGCTCTCCTGTTATGCAGGTATGCTTTGACCCATTTGTACATCCTGCCATTTACTCCATAATTTCTCAGTTTCTTCAAAAGCCCTTCCTTCCATACCTTATCAAATGCTTTCTTTAGGTCTATCCATGCTGCTAGTACCAGTTTCTTTTCTTGAAACGCATCTTCAATTTCCTGGGAAAGATAGGTTGCTTGATCTTCGGTAGAGTAACACTGTCTAAAGCCTGCTTGTTGTGGGACAAGGAGATTTTCACTTTCCAGGTACCACTGCAGTCTGAGATTGATTATACGTTCCATTGTTTTGCACAAACAGCTTGTAAGGCTGATTGGTCTATAGCTGGGTGTCGTTGAACCATCTTTTCCTGGCTTTAGTAATGGTATCATAATTGCTTCTCTCCATGCCTGTGGCACTCTACCTGTGATCCAGCAAATGTTGTAGATCTGCAGTAGTTTTGCTTTATCTGCAGTTCCCAAGTTCTTAATCATTTCATTGGACACTCCATCACTGCCTGGTGACTTTTTCATTTTTAATTTGGATATTGCCAGCTCTAGCTCTCTTTGTGTAATGGGTGTTTCCATGACTTCATGTGTGGTCTCTTCTTGTCTTGCATTTTGTTGTTTTAAACGGGTCTCTTGTCGTTTTTCTAGGCTAATTTCAATATTATTGTCATTTGCAAAGGAGTCTGCAAAGTGATTTGCTGCATGTTTACCTGTTAGAATGTTTCCATCCTTCTTCAGTGTAATTTTGTTATTCCTTTCTGTACCCTCATCATTCAGCTGTTTTACAAGCTTCCACACTTTTCTTGTGTGTCAGGATGTGATTAGACGAGACAGGACGGAGTTGGTCAGGATGTGATTGGACGAGACAGGACGGAGTTGGTCAGGATGTGATTGGGCGAGATAGGACAGAGTTGGTCAGGATGTGATTGGACAAGACAGGACAGAGTTGGTCAGGATGTGACAGGATGAGACAGGATGTGGTTGGACAAGACAGGGTTGGTCAGGATGTGATTGGACGAGACAGGATGTGGTTGGACAAGACAGGACAGGGTTGGTCAGGATGTGGTTGGATGAGACAGGACGGAGTTGGTCAGGATGTGATTGGATGAGACTGGACAAGACAGGGCGGAGTTGGTCAGGATGTGACTGGACGAGACAGGATGGAGTTGATCAGGATGTGATTGGACGAGACAGGACTGAGTTGATCAGGATGTGACTGGACGAGACAGGACAGAGTTGGTCGGATGTGATTGGACGAGACAGGACGGAGTTGGTCAGGATGTGACTGGACAAGACAGTACGGAGTTGGTCAGGACGTGATTGGACAAGACAGGACGGAGTTGGTCAGGATGTGACGTAACAAGACAGGGCGGGACTTGAATTTTCACCACGAAAAGTTTCTTTATTTCTCTCCCCCCAGTCTCTGGTCATTAGGATCCTCTATCCCTCTCGGAAACTGGAAAAAACAGCAAGTCTAGTGTGAACTCGCACACGTTAAAACAGGAGGTCTAGTGTGAACTCGCGAAAGTTAAAACAGGAGGTCTAGTGTGAACTCGCGAAAGTTAAAACAGGAGGTCTAGTGTGAACTCGCGAAAGTTAAAACAGGAGGTCTAGTGTGAACTCGCGAAAGTTGAAACAGGAGGTCTAGTGTGAACTCGCGAAAGTTAAAACAGGAGGTCTAGTGTGAACTCGCGAAAGTTAAAACAGGAGGTCTAGTGTGAACTCGCGAAAGTTAAAACAGGATGTCTAGTGTGAACTCGCGAAAGTTAAAACAGGAGGTCTAGTGTGAACTCGCGAAAGTTAAAACAGGAGGTCTAGTGTGAACTCGCGAAAGTTAAAACAGGAGGTCTAGTGTGAACTCGCGAAAGTTAAAACAGGAGGTCTAGTGTGAACTCGCGAAAGTTAAAACAGGAGGTCTAGTGTGAACTCGCGAAAGTTAAAACAGCAAGTCTAGTGTGAACTCGCGAAAGTTAAAACAGGAGGTCTAGTGTGAACTCGCGAAAGTTAAAACAGGAGGTCTAGTGTGAACTCGCGAAAGTTAAAACCGGAGGTCTAGTGTGAACTCGCGAAAGTTAAAACAGCAAGTCTAGTGTGAACTCGCGAAAGTTAAAACAGGAGGTCTAGTGTGAACTCGCGAAAGTTAAAACAGGAGGTCTAGTGTGAACTCGCGAAAGTTAAAACAGGAGGTCTAGTGTGAACTCGCGAAAGTTAAAACAGCAAGTCTAGTGTGAACTCGCGAAAGTTAAAACAGGAGGTCTAGTGTGAACTCGCGAAAGTTAAAACAGGAGGTCTAGTGTGAACTCGCGAAAGTTAAAACCGGAGGTCTAGTGTGAACTCGCGAAAGTTAAAACAGGAGGTCTAGTGTGAACTCGCGAACGTTAAAAGTGTGGACTCGCGAATGTTAAAACAGGAGGTCTAGTGTGAACTCGCGAAAGTTAAAACAGGAGGTCTAGTGTGAACTCGCGAAAGTTAAAACAGGAGGTCTAGTGTGAACTCGCGAAAGTTAAAACAGCAAGTCTAGTGTGAACTCGCGAAAGTTAAAACAGGAGGTCTAGTGTGAACTCGCGAAAGTTAAAACAGGAGGTCTAGTGTGAACTCGCGAAAGTTAAAACCGGAGGTCTAGTGTGAACTCGCGAAAGTTAAAACAGGAGGTCTAGTGTGAACTCGCGAACGTTAAAAGTGTGGACTCGCGAATGTTAAAACAGCAAGTCTAGTGTGAACTCGCTAATGTTAAAACCGGAGGTCTAGTGTGCATTCGCGCACGTTAAAACAGGAGGCCTAGTGTGCACTCGCGCACGTTAAAACAGGAGGTCTAGTGTGAACTCGCGCACGTTAAAACCGGAGGTCTAGTGTGCACTCGCGCACGTTAAAACAGGAGGTCTAGTATGCAGTCGCGAACGTTAAAACCGGAGGTCTAGTGTGCACTCGCGCACGTTAAAACAGGAGGTCAAGTGTGCACTCGCGCACGTTAAAACAGGAGGTCTAGTGTGCACGCGCGCACGTTAAAACGGGAGGTCTAGTGTGCATTCGCGCACGTTAAAACAGGAGGTCTAGTGTGCACTCGCCCACGGCAAAGCACTCTTGGTATTTAAAAGTTGAAAAGATTAAGCTAAAATAGCCGCTGTAAAATTGTTGAGCAATCTACTCAAAATGCTGAAGTCGGATGTGTCGGTCCTTAATCTAGTTACACCATTTTTCGTTCTCTTTCTCTCTCTCTCTCTCTCTCTCACTCTCTGTCTGTCTACCTCTAAGAACGCAATAGCCTTGCTGTTAATGCATTCATTTTGTCAGAGTTTCATATTGATTGCAGCTCTAACGAATGGGCTTTCAGATCACTGCGTGCTATAAATCTTTGAGACACCCAAGGGATATGTTTTGCCATGATTGCTTTCATTCCGACTACAGACCTGGAATACTTAAGGTGGTCAGTGAACTTGTTGGGGTATTGACAGAAACAGCGGAAATTTCTTACAAACAGATAAACTATCATCATGTGCTACATTGTTTGCGTAGGGATCGTGTCCATCCACAATTCTCTGTACACATATGTTTTGTTGGGGACCTCGGTAGCCAAGTTGGGAGAACCACACGATTGGGTTACCGACGTTCGGACAACCCGTGTTCGATTCCCGTTGGAAACATGAATTGTACCCGTGGTTTGAAATAAAATACCACCGCGGTCGACCCAACCGCTGGTAGAAATGGGTACCAGGATAGTACTCTGGGAAGGTGAGGAATGCCGCCTCGTATCGTGAGTTTCGATGCTTGAAGCGACACTATCCAGAAGTCTCTGAAAACTTCTGGATAGGCAGCAGAGCACATATGGGTGAAAATCCGCATGCCCGGTTCAAATCTCGTACTTTACCTTTACTAATAATACTGTTGACTGTTTTCCATGCCATGCCACCAAGCTATCTAGTATCTTCTCTCTTTGTCGTCCGCGATCTCTCTTTCCCTGTAATTTGCCTGTTGTAACTAGGTATTCCAACTTTCCTCTTCTCATGATATGCCAGAAAATGTCGACTGTTCATTTTTTTTATGCTTTTATTTATGACCTTTCTTTATGTGTTTGCCTCTGAGAATGTCATCGTTGGTCTTTTTACTGTCCACGAAACTTTCAACATTCTTCTGAGAAATCCCATCTCTGTGGCCAGACTCTAGTGGTCTTTAGATAAACAACATGTTTCTTTAACAAAAACAAACAAAAAGCAAAACAAAAAAGAAAGAAAAAATAAATAAATAATTGTCATAATTAAAATGAAATTCATGGCTGGAATAATGAACTTGATGTGAAGAGACAAAAGTCAGAAATGAAATAAAACATGTGGCTACTGTAATGCTGGTCCATGTTAGGTAACGACACGCCATTTAATGCGACCATCATCAGGCAGCTTCCGTCGGGAAGCTTCGACTTTCAATGGGAGAGAAGGAGAGGGCAGATGTGTGGTGTAGTGTCGTGTCGTGTGTAGTGTCGTGTTGTGTCGTGTATAGCGTAGTGTAGTGTAGTGTAGTGTGGTGTGGTGTAGTGTAGTGTAGTGTAGTGTCTTGTGTAATGTAGTGTGTTGTGTAGTGTAGTGTGTAGTGTAGTGTCGCGTCGTGTCGTGTCATGCCGTGCCGTGTGTAGTGTAGTGTAGTGTAGTGTAGTGTGTAGTGTAGTGTAGTGTAGTGTAGTGTAGTGTAGTGTAGTGTAGTGTAGTGTAGTGTAGTGTGAGGTGATGTCGATGTGTGTGGTGCAATGTAGTGTGTACTGTGCTGTACTGTACTGTACTGTACTGTAGCGTGGCGTAGTACGATACCGCACAGTACAGTAGTGTAGTAGAGCACAACATAGTATAGTACAGTACCGTATAGTATAGTGTAGTGTAATGTGCTACGGTCAGATATGGTTCAGTACAGTACGGTATTATTGTTATGCTATATTACGGTATGGTATCGTGTTGTGTTGTATGATACGGTACGGTATGTAATGGAGTGGTGTTGTGTAATGTGGTGTGGTGTGATATAGTGTGGTATAGTATGGTACGGTATGTTAAAATTTGTCATATCTAGGTACTGTACGTTATAGCTTGGCGTGGTACAATGTGGTGTGTGACAGTGTGGTTAGAAATAGCTCAGTACAGTGCATCAAGTACACTACAAAACAATGTACTGTATTATAAGGTTTAATCTAACACGGACTAGAGTGTGGCAAGAGTTATCTCACTGCGCAATTTAAGAATGTGATCACGTGACATTATATAACAAAGAAGGACGCCATTCTTTAGTAATCAGACTGGACCACCTCCATATAACAAAACTTTAGAACCGCTGACGAGACCATACATTTCAAGCCCCGTTATTTTATTGATCAGACCTCCAGTGTGAAATGCTTAGAAAGAATGTTTGAAGACCGGTCGTGTATACACAAGCTGTGTTTACAGTCAGAGAGTTGTAACCAGATCATTTCTCGTGTTGGTGGCGTCTACAGGCAGCCTGGAGAACGAGCAGACATTGGCGTATTCCTGGGACAGAGGAACTCGTTTACATACAGTATGTTGAAAATAACGTAAATACACATACACTTGGAACATTAATCCAGACATTTAATGTACTCTGAAGTAAATAATAACGTTCTATATGTTTTTCCTTAAAATACACATTAGCATATGTCTTCTTCTATTTTTTACAGTATAAGACTTCAAATAGAAGTTTAGCGTTTTTGTGTGAAAGTTACTTAAAATAAGTTGTAAAAGTTACTCAAAGTAAGTTGTAAAAGTTAAAGTAAGCTGTAAAGTTATTTAAAGTAAGTTTTAAAAGTTACTCAAAGTAAGCTGTAAAGTTATTTAAAGTAAGTTGTAAAAGTTACTTAAAGTAAGCTGTAAAGTTATTTAAAGTAAGTTGTAAAAGTTACTTAAAGTAAGCTGTAAAGTTATTTAAAGTAAGTTGTAAAAGTTACTCAAAGTAAGCTGCAAAAATTACTCAAAGTAAGCTGTAAAAGCCACTCAAAGTAAGTTGTAAAAGTTACCCAAAGTAAGCTGTAAAAGTTACTCAAAGTAAGTTGTAAAAGTTAAAGTAAGCTGTAAGTTATTTAAAGTAAGTTGTAAAAGTTACTCAAAGTAAGCTGCAAAAATTACTCAAAGTAAGTTGTAAAAGTTAAAGTAAGCTGTAAAGTTATTTAAAGTAAGTTGTAAAAGTTACTCAAAGTAAGCTGTAAAAGTTACTCAAAGTAAGTTGTAAAAGTTAAAGTAAGCTGTAAAGTTATTTAAAGTAAGTTGTAAAAGTTACTCAAAGTAAGCTGTAAAAGTTACTCAAAGTAAGCTGTAAAAGTTACTCAAAGTAAGTTGTAATAGCAATAATAAAAGCAATAATAATAGCAATAATAATAACAATAATAATAGCAATAATAATAACAATAATAGCAGCAATAATAATAGCAATAATAATAGCAATAATAATAACAATAATAATAGCAATAATAATAACAATAATAATAGCAATAACAATAGCAATAATAATAACAATAATAATAGCAATAATAGTAACAATAATAGCAATAACAATAATAATAACAATAATAGCAGCAATAATAATAGCAATAAGAACAGCAATAATAATAGCAATAATAACAGCAATAATAATAGCAATAATAACAATAGTAACAGCAATAAAAAAATAGCAATAATAATAACACTAATAGCAATAATAATAGCAATAATAATAACAATAATAATAGCAATAATAATAGCAATAATAATAGCAATAATAATAACTATAATAACAATAGTAACAGCAATAATAATAACAATAATAATAACAATAATAACAATAGTAACAGCAATAATAATAGCAATAATAGCAGCAATAATAATAACAATAATAATAACAATAGTAACAGCAATTATAATAGCAATAATAACAATAGTAACAGCAATAATAATAGCAATAATAGCAGCAATAATAATAACAAGAATAACAGCAATTATAATAGCAATAATAACAGCAATAATAATAGCAATAATAACAGCAATAATAATAGCAATAATAACAGCAATAATAATAGCAATAATAACAGCAATAATAATAGCAATAATAATAACAATAATAACAGCAATAATAATAGCATTTATAATAACAATAACAATAACAATAATAATAACAATAATAATAGCAATAATAATAACAATAATAACAGCAATAATAATAACAATAATAATAACAATAATAGCAGCAATAATAATAACAATAATAATAACAATAATAGCAGCAATAATAATAACAATAATAATAACAATAATAGCAGCAATAATAATAATAATAATAACAGCAATTATAATAGCAATAATAACAGCAATAATAATAGCAATAATAACAGCAATAATAATAGCAATAATAATAGCAATAATAATAACAATAATACCAGCAATAATAATAGCATTTATAATAACAATAATAATAACAATAATAATAACAATAATAATAGAAATAATAACAGCAATAATAACAATAATAACAGCAATTAATAACAGCAATAATAACAATAATAACATCAATAATAACAGCAATAATAACAATAATAACAGCAATAATAACAATAATAACAATAATAATAACAATAATAATAACAATAATAATAACCATCAGCATCAAGCACCACGTTAGGTTGTGCGTGTAATTATATATCTCACAGCTGTTTGTTTCCATCTTAAAGTGGCACTCTCGTTATAACCTTGCAAATATGACAGCAATGATGTTCCCAGCATAGCACATTCCACGCATTCTTAAAGACTGACATTTTCTGTAAGTGGTTTCACACACATACACACACACACACACGCACGCACGCACGCACGCACGCACGCACGCATACACACACACACACCCCCACGCACGCACGCATACACACACACCCCCACGCACGCACGCACACACACACACCAACTCTTGCGCACGCACGCACGCACGCACACACACACACACACACACGCACGCACGCACACACAATCTACAATTCCTTGTTCAAGTCAATATCTTTATATGATTGAAATTTCAGTAGTCAATTCTTGTAACAAAAAAGACCAAACGCTGGTAAATTTGAGAGTTTTGGGGGAATGCAATATTTAGTTGTTAACCACAAAAGTTTTTAAATTTTAAGAAACAGTTTTTTTCTAATCACTTTGAATGTATAATAGAGGCAGTGTGTGTGTGTGTGTGTGTGTGTGCGCGCGTGCGTGCGTGTGTGTGCGTGCGTGTGTGTGTGTGTGCAATGTTATGGTTTTTAGAAAGACACACATGTACAGATGAACTAAAGTAGCGATGACAAACCTCAGTGCTCTCCTCACTTTCAGTTCTATATATTATTATACATTACTTTTGCTGTACTAATATCTTCAGTAATGAAGAAAAGACGATGGTCATATGTTGGACATGTGATGAGGAGAGATAATAACCGAATAACAAAGCAAGCCCTCATGTGGGAAACAACAGGTAAGAGGAAAAGAGGCCGACGCAGAGAGATATTGAGAAGACATTGATGAGAGAGGCAAGAGCAGCAAGAATCGGCCCCCTCAATGAGATAGAGCTGCTTGCACAGAACAGGGACAAATGGCAAGATTTCATTAAAGATCTTTACAAGGATTGAAAACTGCTGGAATAAAAATTTAGACAAGAGAAAGAGTATCTGGGTCTATGCCCTATGGGCCGGCTACGGCTCGAAAGGTCAATAGATAGATAGATAGACTTCTGTTGTTGACTTCCTATTACGCAATTCGCTCAAACTGTGTGGTATGCTTTCTCTCTGTTTCCACATTATCTTTCACACTCAATATCTTCAGATGCTCCAAGATTGTTCAAACTTCTCCCTTCTCATTACGTGGCCATCACCAGATAATTGTTTCCTTCGGAGATCGGTGAAAGGCCTCTTTTGACGTGGCCTAATCAATAACCAATAACATAACCAGTGGCTTAACCAATAACCACACAATAAATTGAATTAATAACAGACTAACTGTACATTTTTAACGAAAAAAAATATTATCAACCATAAAATTGTGTTGTTGATAAGCTGGCAATTTGAGCGTTGAGTTTTCTGCTCGATTTGTTTCTTACTATTTATATTGCTTTTTTTTTTAAAAATGTCTTAAGTACACGTACTTTAATATAATATTGTATATGCCGGATTGTAATGAACACTGTAACAGTTTCAGAAGTTTGGCTTGAGTCAAATTAAGTCAACATCATCAAGTAGCGTGCCTGCTGGCTTAGGTGATAATGTATTTCCACAGCTCTCGATCTCAATAGTTATTTATTATTTCTAATGTTGACCTTCTGCCAAGCCATTCTCTTAAGCTGTCTGGTATCTTTTCTCTTTGCTTCCCTCTATCTCTTCGTCCCTCAATATACCCAAATGTCACAAAATATTCCAGCTGTTCGCTTCTCATTACATAGCCAAAAAATGATGATTGTTTCTTCCTAATTTTGGTGATTTTCTTGTCTGTTGTCCCATTGTTCATGATTCACATCCATAAGTTAAGACTGGCTCTACATAACATTTAAGAACCATTTTTCTTGTTTCCGTTGCCAAAAATGGGTTGCACAGTATCATCCTCATTTTTTGGAAAGCTGCTTTTTCCTGAGCTATTCTGACTCTAGCTTCTGTTGTACATCTACCATCTGAGCTATTCTGACTCTAGCCTCTGTTGTACATCTACCATCTTTGCTATTCTGCGTCTTACCTCTGTTGTACATCTACCGTCCGAGCTATTATGTCTCTCACCAGTTGTACATCTACCATCCGAGCTATTCTCTCACGAGTTGTACATCTACAATCAGAGCTATTTTGCATCTCACCTCTGTTGTACATCTACCATCTGAACTATTCTGCATCTCACCTCTGTTGTACATCTACCATCTGAGCAATTTTGCATCTCACCTCTTTGTACATCTACCATCTGAGCTATTCTACATCTTACCTCTCTTGTACATCTACCATCTGAGCTATTTTGCATCTCACCTCTGTTGTACATCTATCATCTGAGCTATTTTGCATCTCACCTCTGTTGTACATCTATCATATGAGCTATTTTGCATCTCACCTCTGTTGTACATCTACCATCTGAGCTATTTTGCATCTCACCTCTGTTGTACATCTATCATCTGAGCTATTTTGCATCTCACCTCTGTTGTACATCTACCGTCTGAGCTATTTTGCATCTCACCTCTGTTGTACATCTACCATCTGAGCTATTTTGCATCTCACCTCTGTTGTACATCTACCATCTGAGCTATTTTGCATCTCACCTCTGTTGTACATCTACCATCTGAGCTATTTTGCATCTCACCTCTGTTGTACATCTACCATCTGAGCTATTTTGCATCTCACCTCTGTTGTACATCTACCGTCTGAGCTATTTTGCATCTCACCTCTGTTGTACATCTACCGTCTGAGCTATTTTGCATCTCACCTCTGTTGTACATCTACCGCCCGAACTATTTTCTCACCAGTTGTACATTTACCATCTGAGCAATTCTGCATCTCACCTCTGGTGTAACTTTATGCAGCTTATTTATAATCTGAAGAAAGAAAAATTCAACGCATTTGAAGACAAGTGACTAAGAAAGATACTTTGCATACTTGAGTCTTGATCCTTCCCGCCCCTTTAAACATCACATTGCGCTTGTCGTGTGTTTCACTACCCATCTTTGCATTAAATGGAATAAATTCTAGACTAATGCTGAAATAAGAGAAATGACCATTAAATGGAATAAATTCTAGACTAATGTTGAAATAAGAGAAATGGCCATTAAATGGAATAAATTCTAGACTAATGCTGAAATAAGAGAAATGACCATTAAATGGAATAAATTCTAGACTAATGCTGAAATAAGAGAAATGACCATTAAATGGAATAAATTCTAGACTAATGCTGAAATAAGAGAAACGACCATTAAATGGAATAAATTCTAGACTAATTCTGAAATAATAGAAATGGCCATTAAATGGAATAAATTCTAGACTAATGCTGAAATAAGAGAAGTGGCCATTAAATGGAATAAATTCTAGACTAATTCTGAAATAATAGAAATGGCCATTAAATGGAATAAATTCTAGACTAATGCTGAAATAAGAGAAATGACCATTAAATGGAATAAATTCTAGACTAATGTTGAAATAAGAGAAATGGCCATTAAATGGAATCAATTCTAGACTAATGCTGAAATAAGAGAAGTGGCCATGCAACCATTTATCTTGTTTACAATTAAGAAAAGATGGACATATGTCAGGGATGTATTTAGAAGAAACTACTAGAGAATTACTAAGCAGCTCTCAAATGGGAAACATCAGGTCAGAGGAAGAGAGGGCGACCTCGAGAAACACTTGAAACTCTAACAAAAGAGGGAAGATTGGCAGGCATAGAGTCACTGTCCATATTCGAACAGCTCGCCCATGCTAGAGAACATTGGAGAGAGACTACGTGTCCTATGTGCTGTCTAATGGTCCTGGAAGGATCAAGAATAGAGTCAATTGTTGGAGACTTTA